>JAGDQP010000087.1:38420-108925 GCA_022664845.1 Lepisma saccharinum
TTGTGTTCCACCAGGACAACGCCAGGCCACACACATCGATAGTGACTCGCCAGAAGCTCCGGGAGCTTGGTTGGGAGGTTCTTATGCATCCACCTTATAGTCCGGACCTGGCACCGAGTGATTACCATCTGTTCCTGTCCATGGCGAACACGTTTGCTGGTGAAAAATTCGCTTCAAGAGAGGCTGTGAACATCGACTGTCTCAATTTTTTGCCAATAGGGACAAGGGCTTCTATGAGAGAGGCATCATGATATTACCTTCCCAATGGCAACACGTTATCGAACAAAACGGCGCCTCTGTGACCTAAATCGGATCATTCTAACTATGGTAAGTCAAGCCTTCAATGTCATGCAAAAATAATGGATTACTTTTTACTACACCAGATATTAACAAGGGAATGGGTTATTATTAAACCTTTAAATAAGTTTGCGAGCATCTTAGGTTGAAACTAATGGCTTTTTAGCAAAGCAACGAACCACTGAATTTAATGGATTAGGACCTATGAACCAAAGATAGTTTACTAGCTACTCGTTCAATATGGAAGCAAAAACATTAAGAATAGCGAAAAATGCACATTCGACTAAAAAAAAAGGACAAAAAGAATATGATAGAAAAACGGATGAATGAAGAATTATTTTCAAAGTTCAAGGAGAAGCTTGTGACGCTACTACCTTTTGATGTAAATTGTGTTGCATACCAGTTAGGTCTGTGTTGTAGTGGAACACAGTAGTGAGGTATGCGTGAATCATCCGTATGCGCTACGGAATGAAACTTCCCACAGAAGGTGTAAGAGCAGTATTGCCTTATGAATATTTTAGTACGGTGAAAGTGAAGGAAGCGTTGAAATTACGGAGCGCTTTTGGTGACCCTTGTATTCGACAGAGTACGTGGTGTGAGTAATACAGGACATTTGCTGGGGAAAATTGTTACCTGTTAAATGGATGCAGAAGTGATTGGTTGGTAATGTGGCACTGATACAATTGTTAAAGAACAAGAGTCATAAGAAACGTTACGTGTTACCTCACATCTGCCTCCATCTTTGGATTGAATATGCAACTTAAAAACAAAATTCCTTATTCTGACCTAAAGACGGAACTTTGAACGAGAAAGATATTGCAGCGTGCTAAGCATACTTATTAGGAAGCAGAACGAATAAATTAAAAGTTAAGAAATATCTTCTACAATTTATTGTAGCAACCAACACTAAAATGTAATACATCATTTTTTCTAGGGTCTGATGGACATCAAACTAAGCATTACCGGATCTAGGCTTCAAATGTATATTGAATAACTTATTAAATATCTACACAAATCTTATATGTCATGCCGTGAAATATCTAGGTTGTTACTACTGCTCTTAATCCAACAAGAGAAACTAAGAGAATCCAAAACTGGAAGCAACAGACGTAATATTTTGCTAGCATTACTTTTTCACCCGTCGATGCAACGCTTTGTTTCTTGGTCGTAGCTTTAAACATATTCCACAATTGAAGACCTGAATTGAAAAACATCTCATGTGCACGGTATGTCACATGCCTATATCTCTTAATCATGTCACGCACAGCATCAACGTTACTGACAACAACAGACGTGGATGGACGACCTTCTTCAAGAAATTCATAACTAAAGAATGTGCAACCGGACTGGAATTCGGAAAACCAAGATGGTATTTCATCCTCAAAAGCCAAATGAAGTCGCTCGACGCATTATTTCGGTGTTAAACTACATTTGGAATTTAAGAAAAAAAATCATTGCCAAAAGTTTCCACGTGGAATTTCCATTTCTCAAACAAACCTACTTCTTCCAACTGCTGTGAAAAAAATACATAGGCGTAATCAAACAATCAAGAATAATTTGAACATAGACAGATTTATGCTTTCGAACATTATAATAGGGGGAAAATAGCGCCACTGTTTGTAGTATTTTGCACAACCTTTCCAGCAGTCCTCATATACAATTATTGGTTTAGAAAACAGATATAATTTACCGAGCTAAAGACCTTTCCGAAAATAATACGATTTCCTAAAAATCTTATGAAAAATAAATTTTATTTGAAGTCCCCTAGGTATTTTAAACTGATTAATCGACTTCAAGTTACCTAAATAAGTATAATCGTGAACATGGGAACAATATTCTAATCGAATAACGCTAGAAGTATGTAACACAATTCTTAATGCTTATCACAGTTAACAGCACCCATGATATAGGGTCAGTTTGTGCATGGATTACGATTGATAGACCCTGTGCCACTCTCTCAAATTCTCAGCCATATTGATAGCCCGCTCGTTTACTAAGCGTATCTTCAGTGTTTACCCCCAGCGCTCTATAACATTTAGTTCACAGGATTAGTTTGGATACTCCTAAGCGTTTCATGACGTCGTCAGAACCAATTCTGTCCTTCAGCAGAGCTTTGGATCGTAATTTTGCTGGTAGATGAAGCCGCGACCATGCAGACACTTTTGATATGGAAGCATCATATTCTCGAAATTGTCCTACGGTCCTATGAATGATATCCATTTTTGATAGCTCTGAATGATTAGAGTGTGTTCTTTATATTAATTTGTAAGGGTTTTAAGTTCTAATTTTTACTTAGGCTTGAGAAAGTGAGTCAATGTGGGGTATTACATGCTTAGTAAGTTGAATTTCCTTTGTCTAAAAATGTATTGTATTTCTGAAAAAGTGTTGTGGCCTTAAGGGAGGTCTTTTTCTTTAATTTTGTATAAGAGTTTTGTCTTCTCTCTCGATGAGAGCTGAAAATTTCGTTTAGTTCAGAGGAAGTCCAGTGTATTGTCTTTGCTCTGGTTTTCCCAGTTTTGTAGGTTCAAACATCTATGTAGAAATACATTTTTTTTTTTTTTTTTGCATATTTCGATGGGTAGATCCAATGGTTATTGAAGTTGTGGAATCACATCACTGTAAGAGTTTTGCCACCACAATATTTACTTTGTCTGTGACATCATACAGAATGTTGTCAGTTAGTTGGTTGAGTTCTTGTGGAGTGTTTGTTACCCAAAACAAGAATCTAAGCTGCTTTTTACATTTCGATTAGAACTTATTTACTGAATCTCTTCTTTCTATTAGCCTCAGTGTCAGCGGATGTAAGATTTCTGCCTCTTGCCGGACTTGAATCCGGATTATTTAGTGATGCCCACTTCAAGACACTGAGCGCAATATATGGCCACAGTATAGAAGGCTGCTTTAATCGGCTATTTATTCTTATCTTGTCATTGGGAACTTTTGTCTCATTGCCGATCACCACTGCCTCTAACGAATGATTTTTTTCTGTTCTAGAAAGACTGCAAAACTACCATCGATTATTAATTTCCGATGATCAACTCTCCTCGTTGATGATTTGGCTGTAGAGCGAGATTAAGAAAATTTCTATTGACGACCTTATTAACGATTGCTAAAATGAAACCAACGTTACCTTTTGATACATTAGAGCTTTTCATCTGATGCAAATAACATTTTACAAAATGTTAATTAAAATGTCCTTATTTTCCTCAGATATGAGTGTTACTTGTTTTTAGCTATATCATATTAACAGCAAAGAATACGTGTATGCATGTGAATTGTGTACGTATATTTAGAGTATAAAGTAAAACTTACGCTTGGAAATAGGTGGGATGAGTCCAGCGCAGTGATTCTCCCTTGTAGGGGGGTGTCTCTTCCCCAAAATATCAAATACATCTCCCCAAACTTTAATACTTTTACTGTCAAAAGTGGATAGAAACCATGCAAAACTCCATTTACTCCCTCCCACTATCCTTGTTTGCACCCTTCTACGATGCCCTTCTGCCGTCATTCGCCCAGATCAGCTTTACACTCCTATGAAACAGTAAATAAACCTACAAAACCGTATAAAGTCGAACTGAAAGGCATTCAAGAGTTAGCGAATTCCCTGAGTGAGAATATCATGATCTTAGCCAAAAGAATAATCACTGGTAGGAAAAAAATTCTTAAACAGCAACAATTATACTAAAAAACTGACAGTTGATGATTTTCCAAAAATCAATAATCAGCCTTCAAAATCATTGGTGAATTTTCTCAAAACTAGTCAGATATTGTGCTCCTAGTATTAGGTATTTACTGTAAAACTTCGAACCAATTCTATGCTCAAATTACTTTAAAAATCTTTGTCCGCTGTACTGTATCTTCACTTTATTTATCAGAGTAAACTGGAAGTTCTTTAAGAGTGAGAGAATTCCGTCAGTGCGAAACCCTATCATTACTCTCAGCCAGACTAATATCCGCCGGCACGAGAAATCGATCTTCTCTTTCATTAGCGTCTACGAGCCCGTGATGAGAAACATCATCTTTTTAATTAGATAAATAGACACCCGAGTACACTTTCCCAGTTTTATGGTTTTCTTGTCGTAAGAGTTTTCTCCGCCTTGCAAGAACGCCGTGGAGCTACAGAAAATACTTATAAAAAGACTATAAATTCAGCAATAACGCGGACAGAGGCTAAGGTTGAGAGCAGACGAAAGAAAGATAGAAGCATATAACTTAACAACCAGGTCAAGTACCAGTTGCAGTGTAGTAGACCAATGGTTGCAAGATCTAAACTTTTCCAATAGAATCAGATTTAGCAGGAAATACTGAAAACGAAAATCTTTTAGTGAAAATGATTTGTTCCATATGTTGAATTAGTGATATAGGTTAGATGTACGTTCAGTGTATTATAGTTGTATACTGTATTTCCTAACAGCTCTAATAAGTTAGTTCTCTTTGCTCACAAGATAGTAGGGTCTTTAAATTAAATAATGCATAACTTGGTGAGTAGTTGATGTTCATCAAAATTTAGAATTACTTACAACACGATCAATTTTGGGAACCCTCTTATTTCTCATATATAAATGATCTTGCAGTGTCGTTAGAAAGCTGTGATGTTACTTTATATGCAGATGTCACTAATATGTTAGTAATGGGTGATAATGTAAATTTACTGTTTAATAAAAGTACACAAGTGTTAACTCAACTATCTATTTGGTTGAACAACAACGTGACCTTATACTGAACACAGGGAAAAGCATAACTCTTAATTTTCGTAACACTGCGGCACGACCTGTTAAACTCGCTCTTAATACAGGTAATAATTCAATAAACTACTGTAGACATTCATGAAAAAGGACTGATGGGGATTGAAATAGCTAAAACATAGGGAAATTATAACATATATTCTCCGAAACTACCAATCAAAGAAAATCAATTACCTATGTTTACAAAAATGAATCAGCTGCTGTCAAAGTGTTGTGCACTATATACAATTCTGCGTCGCATTTCGACAAAATCAAAGCTTTTGGCCACGAACGGACAAATTATCCATCACCACTCATTAAACTAGATAATAATTAATGTGACATAGAATGCGTTGTGAGGAGAAAATAAATCAATGTACTTTCCATTACTCAACTGTCAAGAGTACCGGCCGGGTGGTCGAGCGGTCTGCGGCGGCAGGCTATCGACTCAACGGTCTCGGGTTCGAGTCCCGGCAGGGCCATGGGTGTGGATTTTAACACTTAAAGGCAAATCGTGACGGGCCGAAGTCCAAAGTTACTAAACTGGCCCATATAAAAATAAAGTTTTTTTTTTTAACTGTCAAGAGTATGAGGAAACAAAATTACCACCAATAAATATGATTACTGCATTCACTGCAGACGCGATGTCAATGATAAGAAGCAAGAGGACATTAGGAGCATCAATGTTTGATGATTTAAAGGATAAATATTTGGATTATTTGATTCAAAATTGCCCAGAGAATTGCAGCAATATTCACTTTGTTGGAGACAGGTATGATGAGGTCGCTCCCGAGAATAGCTGTAAGCTATAAGAAAGGATATAAAGATAAGAGAAAATTATGAAAGAATAGAATACACTTTCCAAATTTAATATCACCAGTAATCAAAATTTCATATCACATTGTAAACACAAGGATGATATCATGAATTTTCTTTCAGAACAATGAAGAATCGAAAAGTCATAACCTTCTAGAGGCCTAATCCTTATTCTTGAGAATACCTTCTTGGGAACTTTTAGATGTGTTCAAATATCGGATAAGGATGACATCGAGTTTCCTGAATTTTTGTAACGATCATGAAGATGATGATTTAATACCACATGATCTAATACTACATGAATCTAATTATAAGTCTAGTTCTCTTTCACTCAATCAGGTGGAAAATATTAGAGATTTGGGTTTTAAAAAATGAGGTATTCATGTCATTTTCAAAGCAATACAAAAAAAGTATGCGACATATCTGTTATAGTTAGTACTTTCGTGTCACGTATTATCAGGATGTGATACTGTAAACTTTCCTTTCCAAAGAGGAAAAAGAAAGGCTGTAAAAATCGCTTTGGAAAATGATTGATCTACAAAGATATATTAGTTCACAACCTAGTTGAAACTCCAACGGGTCCATTGCCGCAAGCTCGTTCATTCAGTATTTCTCTATATGCAAAAGAAGTATTTGATTTATTAAATTACCTAAGATATTTATTTGTGATCAAGAAAGGAGACGTTCATTTTCTCCCTCCCACTGAAGATGCTTTCTAGTGGCATTATTTGCGTGTCATCTACGTGTTACTTACATTTAAAAACGCACGAAATGCACATTACAATGCCATTATCAACAAATTATGACTGGAGAGTTATGCATTGAAAATTAATTTCCGTCACGATGACTTTTAATTAAATAGTAAAACTAAAGGAACTGTTAAAAGTAATGCATATATAGGAAGCATGCATATATTACATTCACATCTTTGATGCAATCAATTCATTTTTATTATTTCACTTAATAAAATTACAAACTATATGAAACGGTACATTAAAGACACCTAGTTTACTGGTTTTCCCCTTCCAGTGTTTATTTCCTCACGATGGATTTTCTAGTTCGCAAGTTATATCAAATTTAAGCCTTTTATTACGGAGGAAAAAAAAAGATTTTCTGGCATCATGTTGCTGGTCTTCCAGAAAAGTTATGCAAGAGTTTTGTGATTGCTAACAATGGTTTCCGAATATCTTAGATACGTGATTTTCAACCACAGGTCCGCGAAACTATTTTACCGGTCCTCGGACAATTCATATACAATTATTAAACACTCATTTTGTATATCTCGAAAGTCCAAAATTAAGAGTAAATGTTACATTTCATTTCCAAAACCACTACATTCCGAAAATGTGCTGACACCCTTCGAACGTCAAATAAAATTCTAACTTAGTTGACTCTTCCTGGGTCTGTGGAAGTTTTCCTATAGTTTACCGGTCCGCGAGTATAAAAAGGTTGAACAACACTATCTTAGATGATGTCCTTCATGATCCACACTTCACAATTTCTGGTGTTTTTGGAACCCTAAATTATGCTCTTTTAACTGCCCTCCACTACTATGTCGAGCATACAATGAATAATATAAAGTCACGGTTAAATTATCTTCTAATTAAAAATAAATATGTACTTGATTGGCAGTTCAAAATTACGTCTGACTAGCTTCTAATAGTCTAAATAAAACTTATATCATAAAATCTTCAAACGTGAATGGTTCTATAGTCATACTTAGAATTTACAGATACTAATATAATCCATTTAAATGTCTAAAATAGTCTATAAAATTTCAAATTAATCTTAATAATACTCAAGTAAGTTGTTCTTACAATACATTTCAGAAACATTAAAATATTCATATAAACAGCAAATTTACATGTATCTAGAATTATTTAAATCCATGAACCATTGAAACAAGGCGATGTCTTGTCACCACTACTGTTTAACTTTGCGTTAGAATATGCGATTTTAAAAATTAAAGGAAGCAACAAGGGACTATCATTGAATGGTTTGAATCAACTGTTTGTATACGCGGATGATGTAGATTTAATAGGGGACGATATAGATGTACTACAAAGCAACACCGATGCCTTAGTAGAAGCGTGCGATAAGATAGGTCTACACGTAAACATAGATAAAACAAAATACATGATAACAAGCCGAAACACAGGGAATGAAGGAGATAAAAACATAAGAATTAAGGATGAGGTCATCGAGAAAGTAAACTAATTTAAATACTTGGGAGCATACGTAACAAGCAAAAATGAGGTCCCGGAAGAAATAAAATGTCGCTTAGTATCGGCGAACGCATGTTTCTATTCAGTCCAAAAACTTCTAACATCGCGATTAATATCAAGGAAATTAAAATTAAAAATATACAGAACGGTTATTCTGCCGGTAATACTTTAAGGATGCGAAAGTTGGAGTACGATCCTAGCAGATGAACATAAATTACGTGTGTTTGAAAATAATGTTTTTAGAAAGATATACGGGCCGATACGCGACGAGATGACTGGAGAGTGGAGGAGACTGCATAATGAGAAACTCCACGGACTTTACGATTCACCAGATGTAAAATTAATGAAATCGCGACGACTAAGGTGGGCAAGCCATATAGCTCGCGTGGGGGAAAACGAAGATTATATTCTATCCTGGTTGAAAGGCCGGATGGAAGGAGGCCATTGGGAAGACCGAGACGTCGTTGGGAGGACAATATTCGAAGAGATCTTCGAGAAGTAGGTGTTCGTGATGAAAACTGTTTTGATATTGCAAAAGATAGAATCTAATAGCGAACGTTTGTTACTACGGCGATGAACTTGCGAGTTCCATAAGCCATATAGTTAATTAGTTAGTTAGAACTATTTAAATAACATATAGAATCACGTGCCCTGGAAATATTTTTTAAACAATAACCGTACATGCACAGCACGACGTGATGCACATTTTTTTTTAATTTTTACAACAATTAAATGTATTTTTTTTACACATAACACAAAGTTTCGACTCCTGCAATACACTTGATAATAATTACAATGTGTGATGTGTAAATATTTTAATTTAATGATTGTAAAATAATGAAATGTGGATCACATAGTGCTGTGAAAGATGAGCAGATAAAGTTCAAACAAAACATAAAATAAACAAGTTAGCGCTACGTTCCTATAAACAATCGCGTAGGCTCAGTACATTGGTATCATGTCAGGCGCACAGCATTCATTTTCGTAAATTTGGTTAGCAGCACTGGCAACTTAGGGTCTTCAAACCCACAGTACTTTTCTATTTTTCCAAATAATGTTTATGCCAAATTTAATGAAAATAAGTCTAGAATTTTGAAAGTAAATTCAAAAATGAATAATGAATTTTTAAAATGATTGGCAACACTTACAACCGCGACTCCTGATTATGACTGTTCCGCGGTTCTGGGCTGGTCAATTCAAGAACTGTTGAACGATACCATAACCACGTCTCTACACTCTCTGGTTCAAAATTATATTTTTGGACACGAGCTTGCTGCACTAACGAGAAATCACTAACACTAATATTTATGCCAGGTTTAGTACTGCCACGTCTAATGTAATGTAAACATTTTAATAACTTGAACTGTATAGAAAATAGGTTGACAATACTGACTACTCGAGAGTTTGTAGACGTTGACACCCATATATTTTTTCTCTCTTTTCTCATAATGTTTATGCCACCTTTGGCGTAGATAGGTCTAACGGAATGAAAGTAAGTTTGAAATGTTCAATTAAACAACTGGTTGCCAACACTGATTCGCTACACCAATCAAAAATATTCAGGGGTCTCTGAGCTAGTCTACCCAAGACCTTTCCAACGACATCCAAGTCACGTCTCTATACCTTCTGGTTTATGAGATAAATTTCTAAGCACGGGTTGGTAACACTGACAACGGGGTGTTTTGGGACAGAACACCCACACTGTGGTTCTATCGTGACTCTGTATGTGACTCTGAGCTAGTTTAACTAATTTCTTTCCAACAACACCCCAAGCATTCTCTGTACCTTGAGGTTCCTGAGATTTAATTAGTGGGCACCGACAGACGAACGGACTGGGCGGGATTATAAGATTAATTTTTCTATGGCTTTGCTACTAAGTGACCTAAGTTGGATGCCGAAAGAAGTAAACTTATTGAACCTGTAGCAGCTACTATATATATATATATATATATATATATATATATATATATATATAGAGAGAGAGAGAGAGAGAGAGAGAGAGAGTGAGAGAGAGAGAGAGAGAAATTAGATTAACAATTACATTTCCCTTGCAACGTTTTGGTATTTAAAGCTGTTTTAATGCTAAACATAGTCCCTTGACAGCCACAAACGTAACTGAAGCATAATACACACTCATACTTCATTCATTTTTATTCTCTGTGGGAAAAGAAAATCTTTCTCTTTTATTCTACCACCCAAAGCACATAATATACATATTCCCGTAGACCTACTATAGGTAAATCAAGTCCTCGCAAAAACAGCAAAAAGTTACAACTTTCGGGATTTCGAAAATCCTACTAGTAAAGACCAAGTACTTTGATCTGAAAGATATACAGAAATACATATGGATATCTTCGGATATCGAAACATACAATCAAATCGATCACGTATTAGTAAATAGACGAAGAATTATCAACATAATAGACGTTAGGGCTTACAGAAAACCGAAAGGTGACATCAACCATCAGTTAGTGATCACAAAAGTGAGGCTAAAGTTGTGTGTTTCGAACGGGAAAAGCAAACGATGAAAACAACTGAAATTCAAAGTAAAACGATTAGATAATCCGAGCTTAAACGAAGATTACTAGCTGGAAATCTCAAATAGATTCGGAATTTTAGCCGATTAGGACAATATTGAGGATGTCATTAATAACGAAATTCATGTAATTAGGAAGTGAGAAGCATTTCGTGATACTATGAAAAGTGCACCGAAAGAATGTGTAGGTGAGAATAAACGGCAGAAAAAACGTTGGTTTAACGGAGAATGACTTAAGCTTCATAACGAACGAAATCAAGCAAGGGAACGAAGACTAGATAATGAAACCGAAGGAAATACAAACTAGGTCTTCTACAGTAACGCGAAATGTAACGCCACAAGCGAGTTTAGAAACAAAGAGAGAGAATATGTGAGCCAGAATATACGGGGAAAAAGTAAGACAAATAACATACAAGACCTATACAAAAGGGCAAGCTCGTTAAGGAAAGGTTGCCAGTCGAGGTTAGGGATGGTTAAAAATGAACGTGGAGATATTCAAACTGACCCTACTGAAATTACCGATATGTGGAGAGGTTATTTCGACAAACTTCTTAATGTTCCCAACGGGAAACGAACAGAGGATTTTGAAATTTATACCACAGTACCGAGTATTCCCGAACTTAACGAGATCAAGGCCAAAATTTGGATAAAGAATCTAAAAAAAATCATTAGGAATAAACAACATCCAAGTAGAATTGATTAAAGTGGGAGGAACGCGAACGGCACTAGTCACGGAAAATAAAATAGAACGAAGTAAAATAGAAAATATGCGCTTCTGAAAATAAAATAGAACAAGAAAAAGACTAAGATTAAATTGGATTTAATCTATTGTTCCTATATGCGGATGATATAGATTTAATAAGGGACGATCTAAATGCAATACAAAGTAACACAGATGACTTAGTAGAAGCTTGCGATGAGATAGGTCTGTAGAGGAAACAAAATATATAACAAATCGAAACACGAAAGATAAAGGAAATAGAAACATAACAATTAAGAATGAGATCATAGAGAAGGTAAACAAATTTAATTATCCCTTGTAATTTTCTTTTGAGTTTTGAGGGAATTAATATAGTTGTATGATCTTTCGTCACATTTTGCTTAAATTTTCTTGGTTCTTTATGTAAATCTATCAAAGAAAATATACTCTTTTTCTTGAAAAAGAAATATATAACATTATCGATATTCTTTGCATGTGGTCACAAGTTTAATTTCTGTGTGTGCTCATCACACGTAGTGGTTCGCAGCCCACTTTACCGTAAACTACGTCCCGTTCTTAGAAGGTCATAAGTTTCTTTAGGTCAGAATTGTCAATTCAATTAATCAAACAACACATTATTCGCATTCGCCAGAATATGGGTACAAAGTCTACTACATCATTATCTTCCTTAGATTTGAGAAATGAATTGAGGAGTTGAGTGGAAGATCGGCTTAACCTGGGTTTAGTCGTTTTACCATTTCGTGGCCTATTAGCTGTATTAGACCTCCACGTATAAGAATATATGAATACTAGCTAATTTGCCCGTCTATTGGTGCAGAATGTAGGGGTTTTTTGCTCCTTTACCCCACCCCGGCATCGTATCGAACCGAAAAATTATGATAGCCGTTCATAATGAATTGAAAGAAAGGATTGTCCCTTGAAGGTAGTCAACCCGGCAAACTGTATTGTGGTGTGGGTTACTCAGCCTGTAAGGATCCGTTTGTCAATCATTGTCTATTAACTGATTGAACCGACACTCCCGTTCCCTACTTTCGGGGGTGCCAACCTTTTAATGTGGTAGTTAATTCCTCTAGGTCATAAGTAATATTTGTGCCAATTTTCGTCCAAATCAGCCAATGTGTGTAGGGTTTAAATAAAAAAAACACACACACACAAATACACACAAACACACTGACACTGAACTTTATATAATATACGTAGAAGGAAACTGAAAAAAAAAACAGTAATAATAACAGTAGCAAACGTTCATGCACAAATTGTTCTTCCGTAGAATTGCTAGTAATCCACAGGTGTGCAGATACTTTGAACGGTGTGGATTTCTTTACAAAATTTCAATTGTATTGGCTAGCAACACTGGCAACTTTTTTTTAGTGGGCGGGGACCGCCATAGATGCTTTTTCAGGGTTAAAGAATACTCACGCCTATTTGGTGGGGATATGTGGAACGGTATAGAAGTTCTTGTAGAAGGTTTGAAAATCTCAATTTGCAATTAGGTTTGGTAGCACTGGCAACCAGAGCACATGAAGAGTTACTGTTCTCTACCGTCGTGTTTGTGTAGAACAACAATCTTGCAAACTTTGGAGCAGATCCGTTTAACAGTATAGAAGCCATTGTGATATTATATTTTATAGTGGGTTTTCAATACTGACAACTGGAGGTGCTTGAGAATTTGAAACCCTGACAGTCGTTTTTTTCTTGCATGCTCGAGAACATTCGTTCCAATTTTCGTCCGAATACGCGTGCAGATATTCATTTTATGTGAAAATGGTGATTAATTATTTTATAATATTTAAATCAGGGATTAATATTGCTTCCCTGTGATTCATGCAATGCCTTACCAGGGATATTAGTAACATATTTCCGTATTACGTGAAAATGTCTACAGGCACAGGAAATCTGGTAAAATCACCTATGATTTCCGAATCCCTTTTTCTGAGGACTGCGTTCTTCAAATGAAGCCGTTCTTGCATCCAACTTCTCCATTGTTCTGAACACTACTGTATGTTCTAAATGGCCATCGCGTATTTGTCATTTCTTCCTTTCTGTCTCTCTTTCTTCATTTATTTTTGCTATTTATTTTCTTCATTACTTTGTTTTCCTTCCTTCCTTTCCATTCTTTTTTGCTTTTTCTTTCTGTTTCCTTTCTTCTTTTTTCTAGCTTTCTTTCTTTTTTCTTAATTCTTTTCTTCCATTCTTTCATTTTTTTGCACCTTACTTTCCTTTCCTTTCTCATACCTTCCTTATTTCTATCATTCCGTCTTTTCTTCTTTTCTCTCTTTTTTCCTTGTTCTCTTTGTTTCTTCCTTTTCCATTCTTCCTTCCTCTTTTTCCCTTTTTCTTTATTTTTATCTTTTTTTTGTTTTCCTTCTTCCTTTCTTTGTTACTTTCTCTGATTTGCATCTTTTCTTTCATTCTTTTTTCTTCCTTGTTCCTTTTAAGCATTGATCTTTTCTGAGAATGCAAACATTTAAGTCGTCAGAGCTAGATTTTGGTGAAAATTGTTTTCCTGATTAATTTCGGGTCACTAATTAGCGTAGTGAAACTCACTCCTTTTGGAATTGTGTTGTTTGGCCGTTACGCTTTGGAAAACTTGTCACGCAGAGCGTGAAATTGATGGAAAAGTTTTTATATATTCCGAATGCATGTTCCTTTGCCTCTCAAATGATACATATGATATTTGTTATCAATGAGGAGTATCTATGTGCCAGGTTTGATTGCGTTGATTATGTATATCATCTTTTGGCATAAGAAAATTATTGACCATTACAACCTATATTTCAGAAGGTTCCTAGGAATCGTCTATTTTATTTGAGAATTCTCTTGCGCACCCATTTCACGAGTTTGGGATATGCATTTGGATGGTGCAATCTTTGTTGGAAATATTAAACTTCAAAGTTCATTATCCAACGCTTTCGGCAGTCTGTAGTTTCGGCAG
The DNA here is from genome assembly GCA_022664845.1 of Lepisma saccharinum. Classification (NCBI taxonomy): domain Eukaryota; kingdom Metazoa; phylum Arthropoda; class Insecta; order Zygentoma; family Lepismatidae; genus Lepisma; species Lepisma saccharinum. Next base: position 52,675 of record JAGDQP010000087.1, read on the forward strand.
AAACGCAGGACATTTCCACCCAGGTAACGAAGGCTTTTTTTCATGAACTATCACTCCTTGAAGCTTTTGGGTGCATTATGTTTTGTATAATGCTAGTGACCAGAATATTAAATGTTAAATAGTTTATGCACTGCGAATTTAATTTCATACGGTAATTTCAAGAATTTCCAGGTTTGTGTTATTAACACAATACACAGAGCTCAATATAAATTTACAATATGCTGTTAATTCAATACCATAATTGATTTCTCAAAAAAATGACAAAAGAAGAACGTTGGACGATGTCATGGAAGGAAAACATATATATTATATTTTTAAAATCGAACCATACGTAAAAGATCTACTTTCAAATTTGAGGAATCTATGAAAGAAAAAGAAAAGGAATGGAATCCACATGCTAGTTTGAAATGGCGATGTTCCCAGTTCAGTTAAGGTCTGCTTGAGAGGCAAACTCCATCAAGGATCAATTCTGACTGCTGGTGGCAGATTAAGAGAGCTCATTCGCATGTTCTGGCGCGTTCCCAACCTCAATGTCAGTGATTGTACGAGAGAAGAAGAAGAAGAAGAAGAAGTGAAAGGAAAAAATTAGAAAAACAGTTCTCAACAGCAACTTCAGAGTTACTATACGGTGACATCGATCCACTGTCAGGAAAATTGAAATTATAGGCCCCACGCTGGGCGCCAAAATGTGAAAAGGATTAGCCGGCCAAACAACTGACTGCGACCACGAAATCAGAACATATTTTGCTTGATTTTCTTCATGTCTTCTTTCCTTGGCTTCAGTGTTGTTGTTCAGGAAATAAAAGCAGAAAGAAACTTAGTAGTATGAAATTTACAACGTATTTTCGGTCATTTATTTTATGTATTCTTTCGCTGTGTTGGAAAATAAACACATTCGTGTATACATTATATGCTTTGACTACAAAATGTCTGGCTCAAAGTAATTGTTGTAAACAAATGATTCCTTTTAGTTTTACTATGCAAAGAATTATTCATATCAGTTAAATTCTACGGAACTTAACGCCCCAAAAAATATCTCATCTTCGAATTTTATTTCCGTCCTCAGGTCTGTAGCTAGCCGAAAACTTTATGAAAATTAGGAAAACTTTAGGGAATCAACTCGATACGGTATATTAAACAGACTTTCTTTGCATACCGATTTTTCTAAAAATGAGTGGTTTCATAGCAAACAGAAGTAAGAATTACATGTTTTCCATGAATGTCTTCTGTACTTTATATCAGTAAAAGATATTGTCATTGCTCAGTTTACCAGTGATTGCGTTTATCATCTGCACTCATGCGGAAAGTCGTCGTATTCGTGCTTACTTCTACTTACATTTGCTCCAAAAAATGTTTGGGTATCCCGTACTTCCTTTGGGTAATCCCTTGCGCTTCTATCCCATAATTTTGGAATATGCAGTTTTTAAATAAGAGGTTTGAAGTCTTCGAGGGCAATATGCCACTTTAGTTCTACTATTAATTGTGTTAGAATTACCAAGATTTAGAGTTCATTTTCTCATACTTTTGGCAGTCTTTTGAAGGAGCACAGATCATGATAGTTGAGGAAAAGAAGCATTTTCTTGATCTGTTCAGGCATATGAACGAATATGTTACCCAAAATTATCACGCTATTATTCAAAACTGATTTACAAGGATATTAGCATTTCTAGAAATGTAAGATAGCTACAGTTTACAACCATATTATCTATTTCTCTATTTGAATTGAGACAACCAGAACAACCACGATCTCGATACTAGCCTACAACCATCAGCATGCGATTTGACTCAATCTACTTATTATAGTCTGATCACTGGGGGAATCGAAGCCCACAACCTTGGAATTATATCGCACTTCGTTTCACTCGTATGTGGGAAAATTCTAATATTAGCGCTGATCAGTGTAATATGTTCCTAAAAGGGCTTTGCATGTCATGAGTAATTCTGGATCACAAATAGTTTTTTAGTTCAAGTTTTTTCCAATGCCATATTTTCGATCCCGTAGCGTCATATTTGTCCTTCTGTCTCTTACAAGCCGGCCATTATGTCTATAATAATAGAAGAAAGCTTTTATATCCTTGTTATTTGGCTCCTTCATTTCTTTACAAATCGACTAAATGCTTCTTTTGGTTATTTGTGGATTTCTTTCCCTTAAATGTTTGTAGAAAATATTCTAAAAAGAGGATTTCATTTGCTTGTGTTTGTAGTTAACGTTTAAGGGAATTTCCCTCGTCGTGTTTACTTTGTAGTGAACCGTTTAAGGGAATTTCCCTCGTCGTGTTTACTTTGTAGTGAACATTTTTTGGTACGGTCTTGAACAACAATACAATAAAAAATGTTCTGCTGCAGCAAATTTGTACAAGTATATGTGATTCCAAGGTAAGGCTTTAAAGACTAATGTATACAATTCATTGAGTACTGTTTTGGTCATCATTTCCAAAAGACCTAAATATTTTTTTAGAGTTAAAATTTAGTATTTGTGGGCTTCTTTCACAGTTGTGCTACTGCTTATCTGTCTACCAAATTTTATACTCTGTTTGATTATCTTGTGTTCCCTGTTCTGTTGAGCCAATGTGTTTTTTGCTTTTTTAATATATTTTATTTATTTATTATTTGAAATCGGTTTTATATTATTAACTACGCACTTGCACTATTTGATTAGGCATAATTAAACAGCAGCGTAATCCACAGTAATGGCTAATAGTAGGCCTAAATGTTCCCTTTGTAACTTCTAGTTTTTTAGTAATAAATGTGACATGGGTGTTAGTGGGTCCTTTTTAATTCTATTTTATGAGGATGTTTGACTAGTTCACTTCCGGAAATGACCAGGCGTTGCTAGGAGTGCTTAAGGCAGAACAGCTTATGATAAATGGGTCATGTAAAGTGCTATTCATTATGTTTTATTTGAAGCACTAGAACTTTCGGAAATGTCCTTAACCATGCTGTTTTTAAAAATCAATACTGTATTTCTGTCATTTTTTGCTAAGTACAGCAGGCGAATTTGTACACTATGATGTGAAAGACAAAAATTGGAACACAAACTCACAATTCATTGGATGATAAACCATGCAACTTTCTGTTGTGTCCATAGATAGGACAAAAAATTAATAGATCCACGTACTTCATTAACTTCTTGCTGACCACATAATGAAGGTGAGTGGATACAGTGGTTCAGAAACCACACTTTGAGAAACATGGCACTATTGTACGCTGGTGCGTGATGCAGAAGATACCAATGCAGCCTCTTCGTTTAAGAGCATTTCCTACTAAAGGAGTCAGATACTAAAAGAGCGTTGCATAATGCATATTTTTTATAACTCATATGATCATCGCACGCTATGAAGGCAGTTTTGAGTAGAGTATAGTGAAATAGAGCGGTGTCGTAGTGAACGAACAAAATTATGTATGCTTCATTGTGCTTCACCATTAAAAAAGTATGTATGGATTTAGTATGACTTTAAAACGTGGTAAGACAAATATCTGTACCCCACTCCATATTACCTGTTCGGTGTGCAGCAACCCTTACAGGGAAAAGATTCAGTCCCTTGATATTTAATAGAACCTTTCTCTTTGTGTTGTTCAAGTTTTAATCTTTAAATAACGATCCAAAATAAACGTCCAATGTTGAAACACATGTTCGCGATCGACTCTTATTTTTGGATCTTAATGGACGTTTTATAAATTAGAAAGGGATTGATTAAAGTATTAAACATTCAATTAGCTTCAAGGAGAAAAATAAATAAATATGGAACTGGATTCTTCATTCATTATGCATCTGACGTAACCGAATCATAACGTGGTTCAATATCACCCCCATTACTTCACACGAAAAAAGGTTTCGTCCATTAAAATAAACCGCGCCCTTGGCTGATTAATGGTTCAATTGCTCTTCTCTTTTTTTGTCTAAAAGAAAAGAGAAAATGCATTATAAATAACGACACATACAAACTAGAAAGGAGAAAGGGAAAGAGAAAGAGAGAGAGAGAGTTTCTCCGTCCTATCTGAAACGCATGCTGAGCGGCGGCGTGGTTGCCTGGCAACTACCATTGATAAGGTTGCAAATGTAGTAGCTATGCTAACCAGCTGAGAAAACACGTGTGTAGCCAACTACATAGATTTTATTCAAAACTTTTTTCATTTACTAGAAAATCATTTGAAGTAACGAGAAATATATTTTGTTTCTGATAAAAAATAAACGACTGCATACGTAACGAGACACTGTCGTCTGGCAGGAGAGACTAGCAGTTCACGTCAGAGACTGTCATACGTAGTCAATTCCTTTCGCAAGAATTGTTGCTTTTACATACAAAATATTATTATAAATTTGGAAAGTTATTATCATTTTGTTTATTATCAAAGAGTTAAGAACGAATGCTGCCAACGGTATAGTAATAATAATAGCTAACCTACTACCTAAATTGCATGAAGCTTCATGCAATTTCTTCACAAAATGCTCAAAATAAATTAGATTGTATGGATTTAGTTCCCAACATTACAGTTTCGTGTTCCATTATCTAAAACTCGCGTTAATAATACTGGTCTCTTCCACTGTAAAAAGGCAAGAACCAATATCTTGATGAGGTCACCAATCTGGAGAATATGTACAATATATAACAAATTCTGTACAGTTCACAATGATCTGGACGTATGCTTTATGTCGCCTAAAGAATTTAGAGATGCAATTGTCAATAAACTCTGTACAACTACTTTGTAAAGCTCAACATTATAATTAGGCCTGTTGTGTTGTCACTAAATAAATAAATAAATAAATTACCATTTTCAGGGCTTTGTCGCTCATATACGAGGAAGTTTGCTAAAATGCAATGTCAAAATAACAAAATGTAACAGTTGTTAAATTAATATTCAGAAAACAGATACATTTGCACGAATGTGTACATAATTTGCAGAAGAAAGTAGTAAAACTCTTTTATTATGAAAATATCTCAACAAATAGGGCATAGTATATTCTCGTCATCGCGCATTCTGTACGAGTTAATTCTCTCATTTCCGCGAAATAACGTATACCCCATATTACCGATTTGCAAGGATTCGTGGTATTTGCGACCATGCACAGAAGTTAAGACAATATTATCGCCTCAATAACATCATCACTCAGTATGGAATGTCAGACGACCTGACCCAAAGTTGTCTAAAGGTTTGAAATAAAATAATGTTCAATTCAAGTCAGGTCAGATTCAGGTTCACAAATTACTCATTATTTACTAATTTTAAAAATTTGAAACACTCAATATATCATAAAAGTAATCGTAATGATGCCAAATATAGAGTTCTTATTTACCCCAAGTACGGTCTCGTCTGGACATAACAATTCCTAAAAGTTTAGAGCCATCAACATCCAAAAGGAAGAATAGTGCAGGAAACGTTAATGATCCTCATAAGAAAAGGAAGAAGGTTGAGGCGACGTTTAGAACGTAGGAAGCAATCAGGACTACGAAGAAGAAACAAGAAATAAAAGCAAAGTCCATACAATCAAAGCATAATATATGTGAACGTTGTCCACAGTTGGCATATAATACTGCACACCAATCAACATCTTATATTGACGAAAGTGATGAAATGAAATTGCTCTCAGATCATTTAACCGAAAACGATGATGATAATTGATGTGTAAAAGATTTGGAACTGTACTCTATGACTTTGTCCATTTTACACTGGATCAAACGGATCAGATTCCTAGTAGCACAGAAACGTTAAAAGACACAACGGTTCCAATGTTGTATATCTACATAAATGTCTGCATGTTCAACTGGTTTTTCAACGTTTAGAATTAATGTAGTCTTCAACGGCACGAAATGAACGATGAACAACTTTTTTTAGAACGTTATATTTGCCCACGTATTCAACGGCTCAAAACCACGTTTTGCATTTGACCAAAAGAGAGCATTCAGTTTGTAAATCTGCCACGTGTCTGCTGTAAGGTTCGAAGCTGGATCTTTCCGCACTCGTCGTTTGTAGCTCGTCACTCTAACCACTTATCTACGGAGCCATGTAGCGATTGACTACTATCTTACTATAACTTTTTTGTTACGATGGCTTTCCCTGAAGTAAAATTCATGTATATAGGTTAGGTGACCATATTTTTTTAAGTGGTTCCAGGAAGAATGGGGATAATTCCACTTCTTCCTTGTTGCAACTGTAAATTTGGTACATTTTCTCTCCCTGTCCCCAATACATGAAAAATTACTCCATTCTTAAAACTTTTTATCTACATTTCTTGAATTTGGAGTTTAGAAATGAGCGTGTAAGTCGATCAGAAAATTTGTAATATGATTTTAGAAAAGAGAAATAACGAAAAGCGTACAGTACAAGGATTTAGAAAAAAAAGTAGAGAATACAAAATTAGGTCCCCTGAAAAGAGTATGGCTGGATTTCGAGACTAGGATTGCTGATTGTATCTTGCGGCGTTAGAGCTGATTGTATATTGTACTAGTAAGTTGATTTTTCTCACCCATCCTGGTGCATTAGATAATTGACAACATTGCTAGAAGACAGCAATATTTTTGGAGTTAGGGCAACGTTGTATAGACAGGAGTCATTCAAAGTAGAAACTATACGGTGCAAGTAATCACCAATAAAACACGTTTTTTTTAAAAAAAAAATATATATACTCATTTTCAAAAAATATAAAGTTTACTAACCACCTAACCTAACCTAACCTAAGCAGTCAGTCAGTCAGAGTATTGGCGTTTAATGAGTGAAGTGTCGAGCTGATGCTCATGACTTCAATATGCTTGGATGACGGGATGAGATAGATCATGTGATTGATTAGGGAGCAACTGTCGCATCCCTAATGTAGTCAATGAATGCCAAATTTGATTATAAGCCCCCAACCCTATGATATTATAAACCCACAGGTTTGCTCTGGTTTAACCGCGGGAGCGGACCAATGAGGAATTTTATGTGTAAGAACGCCAAAAGTGTGAGAGCGGCCACCAGGTTGAGCGGAGCTTGAAGGGCTGAAGATTTTAGCTTTTTTCTTATTTATACGCGCTCCACTCTAGTTTACGGCAACGATAGCTGATTACTCTGGCGTCAAACCCCGGGGTGAATAGTTTCTACGTCCAACGTGTCGTCTTTTATTTCAGAAAAAATCTTCGTAACATACAAGGAATAGTAAAATATTAGCGAGTATGAGGATCCTTCATGACCAAGTGGTTAGAGGATCGAGCTACAAACGACGAATGCAGCAAGTTGCCACTTCGAACTCCACTGCAGACAGGTAGAAAATTTACAAACAAAATCAGTATATCAACGTAAAAGATATGAATGAAGACATTAACTGTTGAGAGTAATTCTGCGCCATGCTTTCTATTAGACAAATGAAAAAGGTGGTTTTAAGCAGTTGAACAGGTGGGCAAATACAACGTTAGAAAAGCGTTTTGAAAATACTCCACTCCTTGACGTTAAAGACTACGTTGATTCTAAACGTCAAATAAACCATTGAACAGGCGGACATTTAAGTACTTACGTTTCTCAACGTTTTTGTTTGCATTTTTTTTATTGGAGATGGCTACACGAAAGTTGCACTGGGTAGCAGGACGAATGTATTGACTGTGATCGAAACGAAATCTGACACAAGAATAGAAATAAGTAATATCGAAATATTAAATTAATTTGCGCTTTCATTGGTTAAGTATTTCTTTATAGGTAGGATTGTATTCTATTAGAAAAGTTTATAAACAATTCGAACAATAACAAACCTAAAATATAATGACAATATTTAGGCTGATTTAACTCATTCCTCTTTGTAGCACAACAATACATAACGTTTTTGATGGCAACAAGTTTTTTATATTTGGATCAAGCCATAGAATTTGATCTTATTTTCATGTGAAGTATGCACAACCTTATCTAACCTTGGAGGACAGATTGTGAAAACTACGTTTTTTTTTAAAAAAAAAAAAACTTTATCACGAAGTACAAAACGAATTCTAACAAAGATTAATAGTATGTACACAAGATATTCAGGTATATGTTTTGTAACTTTTGAGAACTTGACATAAAATATTTAGTTCTAGTAAAGTTTCCTGGATATAAGGGCCATGTAACCTTATCTTAATTTCTCTTCATATCGAACAAAATATTAGCCATTTACGACATATAACAGGAGAAATGTACTATTCAAACAATTGATTTGTAATTCTGATCTTATTTAATTAGTATTTTTATTTGTCTGTCTTGTATCCTTTTATGAATCGTTTAGTTTTGTAATGTAATTTTGTATTTGACTCGCTGCTATAATGGCTGTTCAGTTGGTCACAGCACTTTAATAAAAATAATTAAGTTTATTATTATTATTATTACGTATACAGAGGGATATAGATGCAGTTGGTAAGTGGTGCCAGGAAAATAAAATGCAGATAAATATTAAGACAAGTTAAAACCCGTAACCGGGAAAAAGGCGTTCTTTTCGATTGAAAGTGAATGGGATAACTCGTAGTAGGCTGACACTATGTAATGAATTTTTGAGATCCGCCATTTTGAATGCAAGATGCCGCCTTTGGAGACATTTTGTTGTAATATTTTCGTAACATACTAGTGATGATGTAACGTCATACCAAATTTCATTTCTCTTTCTCCAGCCGTTTAGGATGTATATTCTATACAACAATGGGATTGGCGGCCATTCTTGATCCAAGATGGCGACTTTTTTAAACATTTTCTACAATTTCCTTAATCTACTCTTGATAATAATCCTTTGTGCCAAATTTTATATATCTAGCTCAAGCGGTGTGAAAAATGAATTTTGGGGGTCAGAAATTTTGAATCCAAGATGGTGTCCTTGGAGACATTTTATAATATTTTCGTAACCTACTAGCGATGATGTACCGTCATACCAAATTTCGTTTTTCTATCTCCAGCCGTTTAGGATGTATATCCTATACAACAAAGGGATTGGCTGCTATTTTTGATCCAAGATGGCGACTTTTTTAACATTTTCTAAAATTTCCTTAATCTACTCTTGATAACACACCTTTATGCCAAATTTCATATCCCTCGTTCCAACGGCGTGGAAAATGAATTTTTGGGGTCAGCCATTTTGGATCCAGTCTTTGGAGACATTTTGTAATATTTTCGTAACCTACTAGTGATGATATACCGTCATACCAAATTTCGTTTTTTCTATCTCCAGCCGTTTAGGCTGTGTATTGACTACTAAAAGTTTGAGTCTTTTAGGTGAAATACTAGTTCTTGCAGATTGATTTTTTTTTCAATCTCAAGTACGAAAACAAATTGCATTAGTTTTAGAAATAAAACTAATCTCATAGCGAGCAAATATATAATATTGGAGAGTATTATTTATAAAGTACAGTCAGTCAAGGGTTTAGGAGTAATATTTGAACACAATTTAAAATTCCACGAACATATAAACACAATAATGACGCACTGCAAAAAAACTAATTGGTTATATACTTAATCAGCGGACTGAACTTGTTTTTGATAGAACTTTTATATTATCATGTAAGATGTTAGGACTAAAATTGAATATGCAGCGACCTTATGATAGAGTAATACCAAAACGGTACTACCGACTCGTGTTGTACTGGCTATAATGCTGTTCACAACACGTTAATAAAGAATTACAATTACAATTACAGTTATTATTACTAAGTGAAAATAGGTTTAAATATATTTTAGCCAGAAATTATATATTCCTCAATGTGCGTAAAATTCCAGACAATTCTTGGATAGACAATAGATGTTGGTGCCTTTGTGTGTATTTTATTGATTACTTGTATTTATCTGTGCTACTTACTTGTATTCATCTGTCCTACATTCATCAATATGTACTACTTTATTCTTAATTTTCGTACAGCTGTTCATAGCACGCAAATAAATATTACATTACATTACAGTATTATTATTATTATTATTACTGAACTTGAAATATGTATTGATATCCAGCACAATATCATCAAGGCTCAAAAATAAATCTAATATAACATCTTCAAACACACGAGAATAGGGTAAATTTACGCTCCAACCATTTTTACTTTGGAAGCTTGATATTTCAGTGAAAGAGTGGGTCTCTGAATGCCTAAGAGAAATTTTATCAGAAAAGAAATTCCATCATCCTGAACGTAGATAGGTAAAGTGTTGCTAATTTTGTTATTTTATTGATAAATCCAGCAGCTTTTGAAACACTTATCTTTCTACCCTAAAAATATAACTTTTCTGCTATTGCATATACCCTTTCCTAAACATGATTAAGTTTACAAAAGATAATCTTTGTTATTGTGAATATTTGTGTATGATTTAGGTAATTCAATCTGAGTTTGAGGGTTACTTATTTTCAATACTTGCCGAGAATACTTGACAGAATGCTGGTTGTAATCCATTTTTTACCTGTAAAGTTATGGATAATTTACTATAAAATTCTATTATACCAGCAAGCAACAGTTATAAAAGTATTTGTAGTAGCCTGTGCCTGAACGTGGGTATATTTTTCAAACTACAGATGGCAGCACTGCTTACGAGAAGAGTCAAGGGGAAGCAGACAAAGTGAATAAAGGTACCACTGCGGCAGAGGATCGGAGAGCTAAAAATATGATCGAAACTTAGAAACGAATTACCTGGCGAAAGAAAAGCGATCATTTTTTGTTTTATTTTATTTTCGTTTTATTCTTTTTCTCTCGTTGGTCTTTCTAAGAAAAGGAGGTGTGATATATATATAGATAGAGCCATTGTATAAACCATCAATAAAATGCAGGTGTTTCATTGCTCACAAGACGTACTTAATGTTTCATTTACTAATAGAAGCTGCTTTCTTTTCCTTTCATTTACCATTAACAGAATGATAAAAAGTCTCCACATTCGCTAGAAAGGTTTCATAAAGGTGTTCCTTCATAACTGATGGAAGTTCATTGTTTTGAGAGATGAAAGCGGCGAACAGAGTAGAGAGAAAATGAGAACAGAAAAGGCAATTTCTGGAGACAAGGGATACAATATTAACTCGAGGGAACTCCCCTGAATCAATTAAGCAAGAAGTGTATTACCTTAATAAACTAAAGATGGCTTTGAAGTGTTTTTAGTCACGTAGTCAAAAACCGTATTGATTAACAGAGACATCCATTAAAAGAATATTTAGAACTTCCAGATGAGCTTCGAACTCTACTTAAGTAATTTTCACTTTTATAATAGTATATGGAAGCATTTATTTTAGACCCACGGTTACTTAGTTTAGAATGCATAATAGGTAATAGGTCTTCTGATGCGTCTTTGTTGTTTTTCAAGAACAGAACTGTGCCTATTTCTTGATTACCTTCTCTCGGACATCTGGGACATCTCTTTGTTTAGTGTACATTATCTAGTTTTTCCTATTCACAATCTGGCGTTAGGCTGCTGATGCCAAATATCTCAACTGATTAACAAGAAACTGTTATTTTGGCACTTCCAATCAAGAAAGTTTCCTAACGGATATAATATACGCGTGTAGCACAGTATCTCTACAAACCCTAAACGCGATCCATTATGATTTAAAAGAAGAAAGAATGACAACATTTTACTACGAATGTAGCAGTGAAAGAATTTAAGCTTGTTCTGTCAACTAACCGTGGTCAAGGACTTTCTCTTCATTCCTATTACTGAAAGAGATCTAAGCGGAGAGCACCTCAGTGTGGAGTTGAGTCCAAGATTCCTGCGTGAAAGATTGGCACGGTATCCAAGAACAAGTTACTTCTTACCACTTGCTGTGTAATTGGAATTTGCTGTGTAATGCCCGAGTAACTTGTCTAAGTTTTGAATAAGTGCATCTAAAGTTTCGAAAGAAAAAATGGAGATGTCTATAAAACTGGGGGGGGGGGGAACGAATAGCCACTAGTCTAGAGGAGTTGAACACACATTGAAGAATACAAGTATTTTATCAGGCACAAACTCAAGAACGGTGGCAATATATGCTTTAATTCACACAATGATCTTCAACGCCACATACATAGTAGTTTTTCATTCAATCTTTTCTCATAATACGTTGGGATTGAATGGAATGTTAGACGTTCAGCAGAGTAAAAAATATTGAATCGCCCTCCCATGTGTAGCGTATTCAAATACCCAGCCTTCGTACGTGAAAGTATTATAGTACTAACGGTACTCAATAATGTTGAGTATGCACTGCCAAAACTAACACTGTACGTCCATCAAAAGACATGAGTGCAGCTCAGCTGCATCCATAAACAAACAAAACTGCCTAAATCCAGTTTTTGGTTGAACTTTGTACTTAACATCCAACTACCAGTAGGATTCCAGTTTTCTAGTATTGGCGAAACCACAAGAATCACGAGCCTGTCAACCCAGAAAACCACCTCATTGGGAGTAACTGATTGTGTCAACTGTGTGAAATTTCAAAATGCGAATATAATAACCAAACATGACTTTTCTAACGTAATCTAAACCCAATCCTGTTTAACTTGTAAACAGTAAAAAAAAATTGTAAACAAATGCAATCATAAATTTCTGAAAGTAGTTTTGTGATTACTAGATTGAAAGCGTATACAAACATTCCATACAAATTCTTACATACGGTAGGCGATACAATGCTTCAGGGAAGTGTAAAAGTCCTCTAGTTTTACTGCACAAGATTGTCTTATTTGAACAGACTTCACTTACAGCCCATTATTCCTGAAACCACATTTTTTTTTATTTTTCATTATTAACCAGGCGTATTCAATTACAGTTTCCTGAGTTTGGATTGATACTAATGGCGCAATAAAAGGCCTTTACAGTCTAGGTAGTTAGGGGACGTTCCAGTATTCCCTTTAGCACACTTTGGTCATTTTAAACCCCTTTCTCTGTGTAAACAAAAATAAGCAGATATCCGATCCCTACTCTCGTGTTTACGCAAGGCATTAAATTTCTTAACGTTATTTGAAAGTCAAAATTGTTTACATTTTTAAATCTACACTAATATAATTTTAAGTGAATCTTACGTAAGCATTGCTCTGGTCCTCCACCACCAGACCAGTCAAAGAAGTAAACTCGTCTTCCTGGAATGCTTACGTAATACTTGAACGACCCCTTATTCGAGTAGGAGTAAGACAGGAGTGTAAGGCCGTGTGGACGTAGCTCAGTTAGTAGAGCGTTGGCTTTGCATTTGGAAAGTCCTGGGTTTGATACCAGCAGCTGACCATTCTGACACTTGTCCATGGGTTTCCGTCAGTCATACTAAACTAATGCCGAGTTAGTTATTTCAACTCAGACCCTCAGAGAAACTCCTTTCCGCATCGTTTCCCCTATCTTATCGCAGCTTGAGTCATAGATACCCGACTGCCATAAATAAATTCAAACAAGGCAGTAAGATAGTATTGCGGTTATTGGTTACTTCGTAATTATATGGAATACCTACAAACAATTATATGTAAACATGCCTCATATTGGTATGAATTAACATTATGCGACTATGTTCTTTTGTATTTTAACTAGTGTAGTGTATACATATAATACATTCACACAATGCTCTTGACAACGTATCGAGTCCGGACGGAGAAAAAATGTCAAAAGATCATAAATAAATTCAAATTCACATTCGTATCAAACCATGGAAGTCCGGGAAGAAAGGGTTTGAGTTCTGGATACTTTTATATATTTATTCACCTCTATTTATCGCGATCCTTTGTAGGCAATTCAAAACAAGCGTGGTGATTGGGAAACAAAGAGAAAATGATCCGTTTCTCTTGTTTATGGCTTAAGGTTAATCGAGCCATGTGTTAATCCTTCATGTACCAAGAATTTTTTCATGCTTTGAAAGTTTTGACATTCAAAACAATGTCAAGAGAATAATAGAGAAACACTTAATCATCTAATCTAACCTTTCAAAAAAGCTTTAAGCCAAGGTTACCTGGGCATGTTTTGCTAGCATAGGATTTTTTCTTCCAGCAGAGTACAACTATGCTTGGTAGACAACTGCGGCTATCTCTCATTTAAGATCCAATAAAGAAACACTGACGAAATAAGAGTTTTTTTTTAACTTTACTTTCAAAATTCCGTTTTCACAGGGCAAGTTACGTAAAATTTTAAAACTTCTATTTTATTTTCTCATCAAGTAATAACATGTAATGAAATTTCAATGTGGTTACCAACTGATGAACTATTTACTTGATATTTTGGTTACGATTACTTCCTTAAAATTAGGAATACAGGAGTACGCATATATCTAATTCTGATCTTCCTTGGTATCTGCCCATAGTAAACATACAAATGTGAACTCTACATCGCGAAATACAGGTAACTAGTTTCACTACAAACTTCTTGGACAGTCTGTATGAGGAATTTAGGTGCCACACGTATTCATGACAATATAATATGGAAATTAATTCGCAAGATTAAAAAAAAAAACAGTTATTTAGCGCAATACAATTAAATGAACATTTTAACCTGTTTACTACAGAAAGGAAGACATTTCAAAATATTTAGAAAAGAAGAGAAGACAGGACGACAAGGCAAAAAGGAGAGAATTATATCCTACGAAATAAGGACGTGTTTGTAACTCTTTTCAAGCAGCGTTCAAGAAACGTTAACCTTTCAAAAAGAAAATGTTAAACTTCAAACTGGTGTCCAGTGGACCAGTCTTTTCATAGGTAATTTGTAAGTGCTTATGATACACCCACGTTAATTATCTTAAACGTGGGTGTGATTCATCTACGTCAATATCGGATTTTATACATCAGTATCGAATTTAGTGTATTATTTATTTAAATGAGTTCGTTCCAGCTTCAACAACCACTGTTCAAAAAGCTTAGGGACTGGAACAAAGAAGAGAAAAGGCATGTAATTTGTCACATCTTATAACAATGATACATAAGGCAGTAACTTACAAGTGGGCGTTCCGCAACATTAAGTCAGGGCAAGAGGGAGAAATGTTAGATGGTAATTCTGTATGTTTCTGACTGGGCGTGTTGAACGTTCATATATCACAACGTAGAAGGACAGATTTTATGCAACCTTAACATGTCTGTCATGAGTTGCCACAGTTTCGTTGTAATTAATGGTTGTTGGTCTCCAATACGTATTCCAAACTATACGAAATTTAAAGGGAGATGCTCGTGGAAAACTTCATTAAAGGGATTTTTTGGCACTCGAAATCTTATGGTTCTGCAGCCACTTTGATTTCGATCAGTCCTGCTGAGACACACGGGGTTTAATTTGAATTTTGAACTTCAATTTATTTATGGCTTTAGACACCTCAGGCTCAGGCTGGCACAAAGTTTACGTCCTGTTGAAGATATTAAATACAATGATACAGGTATTGACAATATGCCATGGCATTGAATAGTTTTTAAGTAAGTTCTGCATTATATTCATTAAAGTTGAGGCAAAGAGAGAAAATCATTCAATCAAATATTAAAATTTCATGATTTAGTTAAAGCGTTTAAGAGAATCTAAAATTCCAGAATATTACGTTGTTCATCAACAGGATGCAAAGGCAGCCGTCGCGTCTAAGGATTCACCGCCGTGGATTGGACTCGCGTACTTCTCCCTTAAGCCGAATTCCCTGGTGCTAATCATTGAAGAAATGAGGTTGTCGTTTTTTGTAATCTTTATTACTGTATTTTCAAAGGATTAGTATAATTTTCACTAGAGTTAAATTGTTTGAAACCAATTGATTTACAACCCTGTAGACATAGCTAATGAAGAACTCTTAGTTCACTCACAAAGGATGAATTCTTATAAGGCCAACATTTCGCCTCACAAATTGATTTTAAAAAAATCAAATGTTCTTAGTAAATCTACTCAAATATAATATGCCAAATATGAAAATTTATGTTAAATGTTTATGTTTTGTGGGATTCTTTGCCACTTGTTGAGGCAAGCGAGCGATATGAAGCAAATTTCCTATATCTTTATTTTGCCGTTTTTGAATCTTCAAGGATTTTGGATTGATGAGCATCATCTTCCGCGCAATTATAATGGTTGTCCTGAAGGTTATTTGTAAACTTCAAAATTGGTGAATAGTTGTATGCTTTCCATACTAACCGTGCTTTAAGAGAAACACGTCTCCAGGCACTACTTATTCACTGCAAAACTGGTATTCTTATAGAGTGAATAACTCTCCATGTTTTGAATACACCACAAGTTTCAACTTATTGCCGTTCCGATGGTAGCAAAACTAATTCATTTAAACCTACATTAGCTCATCATGTTATGACAGAACAATTTAATTTAAACTTCGTATGATTATATAGGATTTATACCACATGAGAATATAAACATGTTTACCGTCTCCATGGTAAGATATATTCCAGCATCACATAGAAATGGTTGATCCAATTGAAGCCAAACTTCACATAATGATGCTGAAAAGTACGTTCCTGGCCTTAACCGAAATAAAATGTTAATATCGAATGGAAATATTCGATTTTAAAACAATATTAAAATGTTGGAACACTTACCGTTTCCATGGAAGCGAGACTCAATTATTTCAGTATTACATAGGAATGATTAATTCAATTCCAGCAATGGTATAACGATGTGAGGAGATGCTGTTAAGGTTTTAGCTGTTTCGATAGTAATAAAAATCATTTTTTAAACATACAGTTCAGCATGACCTGACAACGGTCCAACCGATTTCAGCTTGACAACCTAATGCAAGGGAATTGAATGTCAATCATACAGGAATGTTGAAATTCACTGGGATACTGGGATAGTAAAAATCCATGGGATAGCTGGAGGGAACTAGTTGACGGCGCAGCAATATCCCGTCAAACCGCTTAAACGGCGCGAAGTAGTTGCAGTGTGGTCAGGTGGACTTCAGTGAGTGCAGTGAAACGCTGTGTTCCATGGTGATGGCAACCCGACAGGATTTACCGGCGTCTAAGCGCGGGATGATAGTTGATGCTAAACAAATGGTGCATGTGATTTGGGAAGTCGTCCGGACATTGAACCTTACTCGCTCCACAATGTCAAGGGTGAACCGTGAGTGGCGCATTGCATGAATTACGACTCACAGGTGCTGGATGACCGCGACGTCTACGCAGACTCTTCTGCGCAAACTGACAAACAACATTTCGTGACCTGACAGTACCAATCAATGCAGAACGTTCAACGAACGTGTATCAGATGTCAGTGCAACGTTATTTGGTCTCCATGGGGTATCGCAGGCGAAGACAAACACGTGTACTGCAACTTATCACTACCCATCGGCGGCGGGGAGTCACATGGGCTAGGGAACACGTGGGCTGGACCTTAGAAGACTGGTAGCGTATAGCGTGGTCAGATGATTCCAATTGGTACGCACGGATGGTAGGGTCCAGGTGTGACGCAGACCCCCATGGGGCCATGGACGCAAGTTGTAAACAAGATATTGTACAAGCTGGTGGTGGCTCCATCATGGTGCGCGGAGTGTTTACCTGCCTGGTTTGGGTCATCTGGCCCCCTTGAACTGGACACTGATCAGCCAGCACTTGTTCATCTACTTGGTGACCATCTCTAAGGCCATCAGATTTAACATAAATCTAAAATAACAAGATCACGAGGAGGACCAAGAAGACAAAACAGCATTAAATATAATTTAAAAAAATAACCTGGAAAAAATTTAATAATAAACCAAACTTACCACAGATTGACAGAAACTGTAATATTGATAACTTGACGGAGGAACTAAAGCTGGCCACAAAGAAAGCTATCGAAGAAGCCATCCCAAATAAAATAGGTGGAACTAAAAAGAAGAAAACGTATTGGACAAGATTAGATGAACTATAAAGGAAAATACAAAAGCAGCCAGAAGTTGTTACAGAGCGGCTGGAGACCACGAGTTGAGGCAAAGCAGGCTAAACAAGTATAGGAAAATCAAACAGCAATTCGAGAAAGAGCTACGTGAACACAAAAAAGTACCTGGAACAAATTCGTAGAAGATAATCTAAGTCTAGACCATTGGGGAACACCATACAAAATTGTGATGAGTAAAATAAAGACGATGGGCACCCTAAACACCTTCAGAAACGCTAATGAACAGTATACCACCAGTTGTAAAGATACCACAGCTACTCTTAGCAAAATTGTTCCCCGATGAATTAGAAAATGAGGATAATGAGCAGAATACACTCACGTGGGAAGCATCCAAAACCTACAACACCGAGCAAGAGGAAGAAAACAATGAGGAGCTCATCGTTACAAACTAGGACGTTGAATAATCTATAAAAAGTCTTAAAAATGGAAAGGCCTCAGGTCGAGACGAAATAAAGAACGAAATCTATAAGGAAAACAAACATATCTGGACGCCGTACCTCGTAAGGCTTTTTCGCGAATGCTTAGAACAAGGAATCTTCCCCAACTCGTGAAAGAAGGCAAGGTTGGTTATATGCTCTTGAAAGGTTAGGATAAGGATAGAACTAACCCTAAGTCATATAGACCTATCTGTCTGCTAAACGTCGTAAGCAAAATATTCGAAAAAGTAATTGCAAGGAAGATAAATAATAAATGGACAAATATTAATGAATGCAACTTACAATTTGGTTTTAGGAAAATCAGTCTACTGAAGATGTCATCAACGAGCTCTGTAACAAAATTCAGCAACTCAATAATGATGAGTGTAAATATACTATAGGAATATTCTTTGACATAGCAGGGGCGTTCGACAACCTGTGGTGGCCAGCTCTAATGAGAGAGATAAAAAATTTAAAAATCTGAGAGTTTGAAAAGAATTTGAAAAGTTATTAAAAAAATTTTTGTAATAGAAGAATAAAAGTGGAGTTGTGGGCAAAATACCGACAAGAGGATGCCCCAGAGATCGGTTATAGGGTCGATCTTCTTGGACCTAACCTTCCAGCCATGTCTGGAGATGCTTAATGAGCTGCAAGAGGAAGAACGGGTGGTAGGGTTTGCGGACGACCTGGCAGTGGTAATAAAAGGAAACAGCAGATTGGGGATAGAAAGGGACTCGCGTGAAGTTGCCCCCCCCCCCCTCAAGATTTTCGAACTTTGAGGGGCATATCTACTTAACTATGCCAGCACAAATGTTGAAAGTGGGTAGCACAACCAGCACAAATTGAGTGATAATGAATACAACAAAAATCTCGATCAGCGAAAACACTTGGGAGGCCAACTTCACACAGGTTCCATGTCCCTGGGCCGCAAGGTGCGCGACTGGTTTGAGAAACATTCTGGTATTTTCCAACGCAAAATCTGGCCCCTAAATCGTCGGACATGAACCCTATCGAGCATATGTGGGATACCATTGAACGGGCTATTCGTGCTCAGAAACCTCCGCCTGCAACAACGACAGAATTTTGTATGTATATCGAGACTGCATATCTGCACATTACCTCAGCGGACTACCAGTGACTTGTTGCGGCACTGCTGCCACATCGAGTTGCTGCACTTAACCATGCTCGAGGGGGTCCCACACGTTACTTAGGTAGGTATCCCATGACATTTTTCAATTCATTGTATGTTTCGTTTCTATAGTAACGTGGTTCAATTAAGTTTATACAACATTGCATTAAATGTAAACCTCACTCAACTGAAAATATTAGATATCGTAGAATATAGATGCATCGTAGAATTACTTTGTATATTGATTTATATACATAATTAAATTGATTACAATACTCCTAGTATTCCATTGATTATGTCATGTGGTATATTGTGCTAAAAGTAGGAAGTGTTGAAACGCTGAGCTCTTTTCTTTTTAAAGATCGCATGGGAAGTACAAGATAAGTAAAGGTATAAAATTACTATTTTTTACTGCGATAAAAGTAAAAACGCACTTCCTTTTTGACTCATATTCAAGACATACGGTCATTCTTATGTATAAATTCAAGTATAAAGTCAAATATTTGAGTCTATTAAATTCCTATGGGTTATGATAATATAATCTTCAGGCGTCGAAGTGTTGTACTATTGGGTTTGATAAAAACTTTACTATAAAATTGTAATAAATGTTTCAAATTCATTCTAAAAAAGGATGATATTTTCCATATCAAAGCTTTGCACTTATAAACTCAAGATAAAATAAAATAATAGCTGAGCAAAGCAAATACGTTTTATTTAAAAACTAAAAACGTATTTTATTTTATCTTGACTTTTAAAAGATATCAAGGACTCCGTGCCAGAAGGGGATAAGCGAATATTTTGAACGAAGTGAGATTTTGATTTTAGCATGACCATTGTTGTGTCCTACTTCAACTCCCAAAAAAGAATTTCCTTCATTTACCATTGTTAGACCATTCTTGTCATTTGAGGCGTATGCGCGAACAAAAATCTATGTGCTATGTTAAAAGATAGCGCATAGATTTTGTTCGTGCATACGCCTCATTTTATAACTTTTGGTAGTTGATGCAGGACAAAACAATGATCGTGCTAACATCAAAATATCAATTTCGTTTAAATTGACGCTTATTTGACACGGAGCTCTCGATATATCACAAATCGTATATCTTTACCAGATTTCTTAAAACACATTTATAAAAATATAAATTACGGAAAATATTTATAAACCGACTTCCAAGAAAAGCAGGAAATTTCGTTCCTAAATGAGCTGGTAAGCTTCTAAGGATGGGAACTACAATTTTTGATAAAATGTATTCCGAAACATTTCGTTCAACTGACCCCGGTTGGAATTAAACCCGCGACCACACACATAGAAAGCGAGCGCGTTAACTCCTCGGCCATCCCGAGGTCTCAATTCATTTCATACACGTATGTATGGACTTTATACATATAAGGACGAAACGGGAAAGTTTGACAGAAGAACTACCATTGACAATTTAGACGCATTAAGATCCTTAAAGTAATAAAAGTTTCAATGGCAACATACGATTATTGAACGCACATTTGCATATCATCCGAGAACGGTTGAACCGATTTTCCTACAATTATTTTATTTTATTTTATTTTTATTTTATTATTTTGGTAAATTAAATTTCCAAAGAATTTGCCGTTTTCATGCTAAAAAGACGATGTTTATTTTATTAGCCGTAACTTTGGAATGAACGCATCGATTTTCGTGAAACTCTTTGCCTTTTGTACATAATGGTTTAGAGCAAATTGATTTATAATAGCTTGTACATTCTACTTTCATAGTTTCGTTTACATGATAAGGTCTTGAAGCAAACTCAGGTAAAACCGGTTGCTGTTAAATTTGTTAGTACGATAGAAGGAATTCAATATTTAGTTACATTAGAATACTTAACCTAATTACCGTTTCCACGGTAACTAGACTCTATTATTGAAAACAGTCCCATAGATTAGATCGGTTAAACCTAACAAAACTTGTTTTGATTATACAGATCATTGCTTTCAAGATTTTAGTTAAATTAGATTTTCGAGCTACCATGGTGACGTGATGATTCACTTCCGATCTCACTTTCAAGATAATGCTTTGTTTGATCTATCTTTTCTTTTTAAGATAAATTTTGATTAAATTTTGTTCGATTTGTAAGCTATTTTTCGGAACACTTTTATCGTACTCAAATAAGTAGCACCTAAGAACGGAAGTAACTATAAAACAATGTAGAATTCTAACCAGGTACGTAGGCGACCGAAAACTTTAAGGAGGGACAAGTCGATGCGGTATATTAAAGAAATTTTCTCTGCGAACAAATTTTCAAAAATCGTGGGTCCATAATAAATATTGGCAAAAATTACACACATTTCAACAAACGCTTGATATACCTTTTATCAGTTAAAGGAACTGTCATTGACTGGTTAGATGCCACTGATCATGTTTATCATCTGTACTCATACGGAAAGTCGTCTTATTCGTGTTTATTTCTACCCACATTTACTACAGAGAATATATGGGAATCCCCTACTTCTTATGGGAAATTCTTCGAGTATCTAACTTATAAATTTGGAACATGCAGGTTTGGATAGAGCAGGTTTGAAGTCTTTGAGAGTAGTATGCCGTCTCATTTCAACTATTAATCGTATTGAAAATACTAAGATTACAGTTCATTTTCTCATACTTCCGGCAGGCTATAGCGTGAAATGAAGCATTTGTGCTCTATATTATTTTCTTATTTTCATATTAGATATCTCTCGAGGTAGGTCTGTTGGTGTTGTTTTGCAACGCCCTGTATATACATGGCATTAGCTCGCCGCATATATCGCACAGATCTTTCACTGATAGGATATGATCACGGAAAAGTAAGGATCACGGACATGATCAAGAGAAATGAGTTAAATATTAGACGTGATTTAACCCAAGCTCGTCAACCCATTAAACTCTTTTGAAGGAGCACGGATCATGATAGTTGAAGGAAACAAGCTTTTCTGGATCTGATCAAGCATACGAGCGAATATATTATCCTAAGTTTTCACACTATCATTCAAAACTGATTTACAAGAATGGTATTATTATCTTCATAAATTTAGGATAGCTACAGTTTGGAATCATATATCTATTTCTCTATTTAACTTGAAACAACCAGACCAGCCTCGGTTTTCATAACTTGAAACAAACATGCCTGTAGTTTTGATTGCCAAATCATCATTTGATTTCACTCAGCCTACTTATTATAGTCTGATCATTGGGGAATCGAAGCCCATATCCTTGTAATTCAAGCAGCACTTCTTTTCACTTGTGAGTAGGAAGTTCTATGTAGATGCTCCTAAGGGATTTTGGGCGTCATGAGTAATTCTGGACCCCAAATATGTTCTCTTTTTTTTTCAACTATTATGTATATATTAATAGAGGAGTTTTTTATATCTTTGTTATTTGGCTCTTTCATTTATTTATGAATTGACTTAATGCTTGTTTTAGCTATTTGTGGATTTCTTTCCAGTGAATTCATGTAGAAAATATGTAGAGGATTTCATTTTCCTGTGTCTCTAGTTAACGATTAAGGGCATTTCCCTCGTCATATTTACTTTGTAGTGCACATTTTCTATTAATGTATTTGGACAATAGGCAGTTTTTTTCAGCAAAAAAACCTTGCTGCAGCGAATATATACAGGTATATGTTATTCCAATGTTATGAAGATAAATGTACAGAATTTATTGTGCACTGTTTTGGTAGTCATTCCAAAGAGAGCTAAATCATTTTCTAGAAATGTCAAATTTAGTATTTGTGGATTTATTTCACACTTCAGCTACTGCTAATTTGTCTCCCGAACTTTATGCTTTGATTGACTATCTGATGTTTCCAGGTGAGCAATTGTTCTGTTGTCTTAATGTGGCTTTTGCTTGTTTTATATATTTTATTTATTTATTTTTGTTTTTTTATTTGAACCCGCTTTTATATTATTTAACAACGTGCTTGTATTATTTGATTGCATATAATTAAGCACCAGCATAATCCCAGTAATTACTAATAGTAAATGGCATGGGAGTTGGTAGTTCCTTTTTTATTCTCATGTATGAAGATTTGAGTAGTTCACTTCGGGAAATGCCGGCTTTGGTTGCGAGGAGTGTTTAAGGACACGACAGCTTATGTCAACTGGGTCATGCACAGAGAGGTTTTGTTTTATTCGAAGTAAGTATTGTTCACTATGTTTTATGAATATATTATAAGATTGCAAACAAACAGCAGAGTCGTTACAAAATACGGAATGCTTACAACTTCATCTTATAATTCTATTTCCTATATATATATATATATATATATATATATATATATATATATATATATAGTTTAGTAATAACAAAAATGTACTATATCGTTAATACGGTACTATCGTTAACGTATCTCTATTTGTTACGGATATGATTATTTTGTATCGGTTTCTTACTTCAGAAATCTTAACAAAAGATAATGATGTCTCTTAATGTGTTTTCCGTCGTGCTATACATTGTAATGTTGAATATTCAAGGTGATTAAGGACAATAATAGTTATAAATTGAGTTATGTATTGCTCACACCAAAACACGAAAAAGAAATGATTTTAAGAAACCCAGAAACATGACTAACGGAGCTAGATGCAGACAGTGGCGAAGCGTCGACAAGTAATTACGAAAGACGCGTCGGCTTAGCAAATCACGCTCTAAGTTGTTCTGAAGGATTGTTATGAGTGAGTGGGTGTTATGAGTTCTGAAGGATTGTTATGTATTTGAGTTTGGCTTATGATTGATGGAATTATCCGCCTAAAAATGCCATTGTTAATTAATCTTCAACCATAAACGTTGAATATGATGCAATTTTTAGACACCCATGTTACATGTGGGTGTCTTTAACTGTATGATTTATTATTACTCTGTTTGTTAGTATTATTTCACTGGAATAAGCCATATTGTATTCCTACAATTTCATTATACAATACATAGCTCCGAAGCTACGCATACTTTTTAAATTTCTTGAAAGGAACATTTCTGGCTTCAGTGAGAGGAATTAAACCCTCTATTAGTAACCATTATCTGCTAAATCTCAAATGAATAACCAACACTTAGGCAACGCAGATCAAAGACACACTCTTTCATTGTTCCAAGTCTGAGAAAATGTCAAAGTATTTTCTTCTATCTCTCATGTATTTAATTCATTATACGTATATGTTAATCCTGTTTATCTGTATGTTAAAAGATATTTACGTTCTTTGCTCAGCTTTGTTTTCTGAAGTTACTAACCTATTTTCATTTCGTTTAAGAGGTTATTTGTGTCAACGTAGCAAACATGTTAGTTAATTCGAAACATTTGTTATAGGGCGAGAGTTCTTTGCGTTCTCTTCTTCAAGAAAAAAGAAAACACATATTTTCCATCTTAAAATAACACCCAAAACAAAGGTGTGTGCCAAGGACAAGGTTAGTGTTTCACCACTTCACTTAAAGTGTTTTATTTCTTGTCCTTCAAACTAATGTTGAAAATTTGAACTCGAAGAGATATATTATCACTGAAGTGTTAAAGATCTCCAATGGCGAAGCAGTAAATAAATTAGAAAGCTAATCCTAACTAGAGGTGTGCAACGAGCGGATTTCGAGCGCTCGAAACACAAAAATACGTTTTCGAGCGAGCAGAGTATGATCGAACAAAATCTGCTCGAACAGTTTTGCTCGAAATCCTGGATTCGAGGGCTCGAAAGTCCTTGAATTTCCCCTTCCCCTCCATTTATCTTTTTAAAGGACGTAGTACACAATGTTGCCAACTGTGATACTATTATTCTGATCATAGTATAATTTCAACTTTTGATACAACAGATAATTAATTAAGTACTAAACAACTATTATCCATAGGTGCTTTAACGCCAACATTTCTGGGAGCTCCAAGAGACACTGACTACGATTCCGAGCCTAAAAATGTTAAAATTTGTAATCCAAGACAGCGGCAGCGCGAAACATCATCATTGTAAAATATCTGATGTCTGATGAGGAGGGGGGGGGGGAGTTCATTACCAAGACCAAAGTATACAATTTTGAAATCCGAGATGGCGGTAGGGCGAAATGTCACAATTGTTAAAAATCATCAGAATTTCGTGAAATTATATATGTAGGGCTTGAAGGAGCCCTGAGTCCATTATCGAGGCCAAAAATATACACTTTTGAAATCCAAGATGGCGCCAGCGCGAATGTCATAATGTTAAATATCATTAGATTTTCGTGAAATTTTATATGTGGGGGCTTGAAGGAGCCCTGAGTCCATTACCAAAGGCAAAAATATACAATTTTGAAATCCAAGATGGCGACAGCGCGAAATGTTACAATTGTTAAAAATCTTCAGAATTTCGTGAAACTGTATATGTGGGGGCTTGAAGGAGCCCTGAATCCATTTACGAGGCCAGAAATATAAAATTTTAAAATCCAAGATGGCGACAGCGCGAAATATAATAATTGCTAAAGTCATCCGTTTTTCGTCAAATTTCATATGTGGGACTTTGAAGCGGTGCTGAATTCAATTTCGAAACTAAAATTGTTGAATTTTGCGAAATGTCAAAATTGTTAAAAATCAGATATTCGTTCGATTCCGTTGTCAATGAGAAACCGAAAATGGCGGCAGTTTGGAATCTAATAAAATGTTCAAAATGATCAGATTTCTGTTAAATTCCATATGTGGGTGTTCCGAAGAACTCTGATTACGAATCCGAGCCTAAAAATGTTGATTTTTTAAATCCAGTATGGCGGCGTTGCAAAGTATGATAATTGTTACAATATTTTGATATTTCCTGAAATTTTATATCCAGGTCTTTCAAGAGGCTCTGGGTTCGACTTCTGCTTTAAAAATGTTAAAATTTGAAATCCAAGAGGGTGGCAACCCGAAAAGTGATAAATTCTTAAAAATTATCAGATTTTGTAAAATTTCATAAGTGGGTGTTCCGAAAGACGATGATTACGAATCCGAGCCCAAACATATTGAATTTTCAAATTGAAGATGGAGGGAGCGTGAAATATTCTGATTGTTAAAAGAAAAAATGATTTTCGTGAAAAGTTATATTTGGGGCTTTCATGGGACGCTGATTACAAATTTGAGACCAAAAATATTAAAATGTGAAATCCAAAATGGTTGCAATGTAAAATGTCTTAATCTCTAGAAATTATCCGATTTTTGTGAAATTTCATATCCTGGGCTTTCAAGGGGCCGTGAGTTTGATCCCGATGCTAAAGTGTTTAAATTAAAAAAATGAATATGGTGGCAGCGCAAAATATTGTAATTGTTAAAAATAATTTAATTTCGTCGAATTTTTCCCGGGATGTCTGAGATTTCTGGGTTGGATTCCTAGACTAAAATATTGAAATTAGAAATTCACTCCAGTAGGACAGAGACGCTTTTTGAATTTGAATTTTTGTTTTAATTCGTTGATTAACAGTTATTGGTTAAAATGTACATTTAATTTGAATCATATTTCAACAAATGTTTGATACCCCAGTAGCACATGCAGGTTGGTCGGTTAGGGGACCCATATTGTTCAACATCGTAAATGCGGACGAGAGAGGGGCCCCACTTGAGACCACGTAGATTGATGTGGGATCGACATCGATTATCGGTATCACTAACTTACCTATTTTCTAAAACTATATTTTGCAAAGAATAAATCGATTTTTATAAACATTTTTGTTCATAAGGAATAAATTAAAATTAAAAATAGAGCATTCGTCATGGCATTATATCGATAAACGTCGTTAACCGATATCTATATTGATCATTGTCGGTCCATATGGGCAAACCGATGTTTATTCATGCAATGGTATATTCCTCTGGTGATAAAGTATAAAACTTCATGCTGTTGTCAACACCCGGCCAGCTTTGTTTGGTGACAAAGGAGTTGTTCACAATTTAAGTACGTTAAAGTGCAGAAATAATATGTCCTTCCACGAGAAGGACCCCAAAAAATGTTAAAGTTGATTGTGTTTTTCCCAAGGATTTTTTAATCACAGTAAGTAAATAGATAAACCAACAAGATTTATACTAATATTAAGCTGGTTATCGTACGCCGTCAGAACCGGGAGACATTTTACACTTTTGTTTAGTTTGTACGGTGGAAAGTAGCGTATTTTCTCAAGCCCATGTGGTTGTTGAGATATTTGAGATATTTTGATAAACTCTCGTATAGCTTTGTCGAGATACTTTGACAATTGTCGATTTGCGATAATTTGATCAACCCTCGTATATGTGGATCAAATTTTTTGTTTCGGACGATCTACGTTCTTCATATTGTCAAATTACTAAGTTGTGCGAAGTTTTGTTGAGATATGTTGAAAATTGTGAATTTGCGATATTTTGACCAATCCTCATATAGGCCTATATGGGTATTTTTTGTTTCTGGCGTACTCTACGTTCTTCGTCTTGTGAAATTACTAAGTTGTGCGAAGTTTTGTTAAGATATGTTGAAAATTGTGAATTGCGATATTTTGACCAACCCTCGTATATATGAGTCAAATTTTTATTTCGGACGTACTCTATGTTCTTCGTCTTATCATATTAGGAAGATGTGGAGAATTTTGTTGAGATACGTTGAAAATTGTGTATTTGCGATATTTTGACCAAACCTCGCATATATGGGTCAAAATTTTTGTTTTGGGCGTACTCTATGTTCTTCGTGTTGTGGAATTACTAACTTGTGCAAAGTTTTGTTAAGACATGTTGAAAGTTGTAGATTTGAGATATTTTGACCAACCCTCGTATATGTGGGTCAAAATTTTTGTTTTGGACGTACTCTATGTTCTTTGTCCTGTCAAATTGCAAAATTGTGCAAAGTTTTGTTGAGATATGTTGAAAATGGTGAATTTGCGATATTTTGAACAACCCTCGTATATATGAGTCAAATTTTGATTTCGGACGTACTCTTATGTTCTTCGTCTTATTGTATTAGGAAGATGTGCAAAGTTTTGTTGTGATATGCTGAAAATTGTGGATTTGAGATATTTTGACCAACCCTCGTATATATGTGTCAAATTTTGGTTTCGGACTTACTCTATGTTCTTCGTTTTGTCAAATTACTAAGTTGTGCGAAGTTTCGTCGAGATATGTTGAAAATTGTGGATTTGAGATATTTTGACCAACCCTCGTAAATATGTGTCAAATTTTGGTTTCGGATGTACTCTATGTTCTTTGTCTTGTCAAATTAGTAAGTTGTGCGAAGTTTCGTTGAGATATGTTGAAAATTGTGAATTTACCTTATTTTGACTAATTCTCGTATATATGGTTCAAAATCGTGGTTTCGTATATAGTCTATTCCAGTTCAGAGGTTTTTGTTAGATAACCCATTATTGTTATTAGGTTAGTTGGCAACACTGAACCTCCTTTAACCAGTTACAGGAAGATAAAGACAAAAATATAATCTGATGACGTAATTCGAGCAGGCACTCCGCTCGAACAGTTCGAGCGCTCGCGAAACCTATTCACGCTCGAAGCTGCTCGAAGTAGATTTTTGACAGTTCTCCCACGTTTCGAGCGTGACTGCTTCGGGCTTCGAATTTCGAGCGCTCGAAATCTGCTCGTTGCACAGCTCTAATCCTAACACACACAGTACATTAATCTGAACTTAACCCCATGTGTATCTGATATATTTGTTGAAAAAATGTATGTGTTTGTTGATTTCCAATGTACTCTTAAAGATCTGGGCCGTTGAGTTGACGTTGAATTTGTATTCGGAATTCTTGAGTTCGAATCAGTGGCCGCCAATCCTGACTTAGATATTTTCAGGGTTGTTCCTTGGTCACATCATATATACTAATGACACGATGTTAGCTATCTTCAAATAAGGCCATAGTAGACTTCCTTCTCTACCCTAGCCCAGCCTGAGCCAAAGATGCCTAAAATACATAAATTGAACTCAGATTAATGTAGGCCTACTTTCTTTCAAGAAACTTAATTCTACTTCAAGGTGAGTTTCGATGTAATTTTCTATGGATGAAACCTTTAACATTAAAAACCTACGCACCGTCTGCGATCACCCATTTTCAAGTTATTCTTACCGCTGTGAATAACCAAGATGCTAAAGGTGATTCCTCCACGTTGTAAAAGTGCAAGGCGTGGCAATAGAAGCGTATTGGTAGCTGTGGTATGGAACCAATTCAATTCAACGACATATTCAAATATAAAAGAAGTTAATATTTTTTTTTAAAGTTAAGAACGAATACGGACAACAACAAATACACACGAGGAGCAGCGGATGGTCGTAGTGCAGTATCTAGATGTGCCTTTTAAGTTAAGGGATCTAGATTCACTTCCCATACTTTATTCTTCCCTCCTCATTTTATATTTCTCTCCTTTGTCTTTCTCTCCCAAGTTAATTTTGCTTTGTAATATTGGTCTTTGGTAACCAATCTATTTCTTCCGTTCCGTATAATAGTATATTGCCTTCTACCGGGTGATTCAAAATGAATGGTGCAAAAGGAAAAGTAACTGCTGTAATTAATTTATGTGACATGAAAGGTAAACTCTCCAAAATTTTGTACGGACACTCACATTCACTGACAGATATTCACAAATGTTCGATGTGGACTCTGCTTATGACGCAGCAGATATCCAGACGATAATCAAGTTTTTGCCAAACCCGCAAGAGAATAGCAACTTTATCAAATGGATAGGATTGCGTCACCTATTCGCTGCTACGTCTCTGAACAATGATTACCGATGAAGTTCTAGCGTGTTCGAGCAAGGAGTCATTCGGGGTATGACGTATTGACACGTGGGCGTGTCGTGAAAGACTACCGGATAAAGAATACTGATAAGCGGTGCAGGTTTATCGTTGTGGCTACAGCATAAAGTTCACTAACCATCGAACTCCCCCACACCCTCAACCTTATGACATTATAAATCCGCAGGTTTGCTCTGGTTTAATATCTTACGAGTGATAGAGGGAAAGGGCAATGGGAATTTTTCTGTGTAGAAACGCCGAAGGCCAGGTTGGGCGAGGTCCTCAGGGTCGAGAAATTTAAATATTTTTTTATTTGTACGAGAACACTATAGTTTACGGCAAGGATAACTGGTAACTCTGGCGTCAATTCTGAGCACAATACTTTCTCCTCGGACTGCGTTGTATTCGAGCACACAGTGCAACTTCTCTATCTATCTCTATCTATGACGGGTCTAATAGACATTGTTTAAGTGCGATCGCTCATATTATGTGAAAATCATATACTAGTAGTCGAATCCGGTATGTTAAAAAGGATAATTGTGTAATTAAATAATGGAGATACAAGTTAGTTAGATACAAGTAATAGGTAACTACGAGCAGAAAGTTAAAAAGGATGGGCTTATCTCTAAATCAGCTATTTATCCTTGATTATAGTAATATTTAGATACAAGTAGAAAAATATAAGTAAGAGAAGAAAAATAAAATAAGTCACAGTCAGGAATTTTTAGACACAATGAGTAGAAAAGAGAAAATTAAAAAAGATCAAAATCGATAGAAGGGTGGAGAAAACATTGGCTATCTCGATGGCAGATACGAGATAGTGAAAAGAAGAAAATTTATATATAAGTGTATAAGAGGGTAACTGAAAGAGTATAAGGAAGGTGTTCTGTATATGTGTATATATTATGTTCGTGTAGTTGTGCTGTAATGTGCATTTCATGGGAAGTATAAAAATGGCGGATGGTTTATGCCTTGAAACTATTCTCTGCTCAGTATTAGTCTTATCTGATTTTGACGTTCAGGGAGTTACGGTAGTATGTTAAGATTTGGTGTAAGATTATTGCTAAATTAACCTTTGATTGGCTGAATCTTTGATTGCTGATTGGTACATGAAAACGAGGCCCAAAAGTAGGAGGGGTTTCGTTGCGAGGCTAATTCGAGCTTCAGTTTGGGAAAAATATTTGAGAAGTTGAGGACTATGTCGGTTTTTTCTTGGATTGTGTGAATATCACGGAATAATTTCTTTAGATATTCAAGAAAATACGAAAATCTGAATAGTGTAAGCATTATTCTTTAGGCTAAAAAGAAAAACCATGTGAAATTTCAGTGAAAACAACTGTGAAATAGTGAAACTCAGCCCTTGTGAAATGGGAAATACTCTTTATTTGTGGATTTCTAATGGAAATTATCTATAGTTGTTATGTGAGACCCATAAACTAAAGAAATCTAAGGAAAAAGGAAGTATGGGTTTAATGGCAGATAATTAAATTCCATAATATTCTATGTGGAGTGAGAGAGCGAGAGAATTTCTTATTACTCAATGGGAAAGGAATCCATGTGATGTATGTATGGAGGAATTTTCTTTTGTATCCTTTTTGAAATATTGTAAGGAAGAGAAGGAATGAACGGTGAAACAGGTAACATTTCACTATAACCCTTTATTTTTCAATGTATTCAACAGAGAAGTTCTGTAGACTTTTTGAAGGTTATGATTAACCTAAACTGTATAGGGAAAGGTTGCCCCGATAAGGTATACAAACATATTTCTTTATTGTTTTTGAATAAGAAGTAATTTTTCTCGTTCCTAGATATAGAAGCATTCTTATTTGTTCAAGGAGTGTTTGTTCAAGGATTTTCTTTCTGTTACTTGTTCGTAATTTTGAAAAAAAAAAAAATCAACCAATAAAAGTTTGGATAATTCTTAAACTGAAAATAAAATCCTTTTATTGGTCTAATAGAGATTAAAGAACTAGATTATAAGGACGTTTCAATAATAATAGCCATATTCGTAAATGATTGAAAGTATCCAAGCAGAGGATTTAAAAGAAAGGGTAAATACTTGTTTTATTTCAGGCTGGATATACTTATAGGACATAGGTATTCT
Organism: Lepisma saccharinum; assembly: GCA_022664845.1. Lineage (NCBI taxonomy): Eukaryota > Metazoa > Arthropoda > Insecta > Zygentoma > Lepismatidae > Lepisma > Lepisma saccharinum. The sequence continues at coordinate 84,731 of JAGDQP010000087.1, forward strand.
CAACTTCTTCAAGATAAATTATTTTTATCCAAATATTAATTATGGCATTCTTGCATTAGAGTCAAGTGTGCTTATGGAAATCTCTGGTTACGACTTTTCACCAATTTTCGTAAAGCTGAGTTTCTGATGTGGTTTGGTAAGTATGGACTTTTAGATGCTTACACACTACACTGCGTTCACTTCGTACTTAATATATGTCCGTTAAACTAAGTCCTCCATTTCACTATCTTCTCCCACTACCTTCTCCCAGTGCAACTTTCTCTGTCGCTGATGCCGTCAATTTCCACACCAGTGCCGCTAGTGGGCAATTCCGAAAATTAAACGTGCTTCAGTGGTGCCAAATAGAACTTGGAGAGTGTACCCTTCTTGCCACATCGGTGTTTCAACAGCATATCCATTACAGAAGTCACAGGTAACATGTGCTTTAGCACCATTCATTTTGAATCTCCCGCTATTTCTGGCGTCAATACTGAGGAAGTAGTTGCACAATCAGAAAATACTCTACAGAATAAACTGATAATAACAGGAGGAATAGAAAATGTAGTAAACTGCATATTCTCTCGATTGGGTAATTTTACATGCTATTCCACTTTTTTTTTAGAAATAGCTCCAGCCTAACGAGGACTCTAAACGTGAAACAGGATTGCAGTAAAGAATGTATATAATGTCGCTCACTTCTGTCGTTGGTTTCGAATCCAACGGTCGATCATCCTCAGTTGTGTTTCTTCCAGTTTTTCTCTGTTACATCAAGTTGATGTCGGATAGGTACCTTCAAACTAGACGCTAGTCTACATCCTTCCCCTAGCTTTTTCTGGCTTCAGCGAAAGATATCTGAAGAAGAAATAGAATTCAATTCGAGAGTCAGATACTAAAACCTGTTCAGTTCATTTTTGCAGAAAATGAGGATTTTCATGTTTTTTTTCCCCCTATAGTTTAAGTATTTGTTTCAAGCTGTCAAGGTCACTTTGTATTACACGTCTTCTCCACCGTGCCAGAGTCACAGAGTTGATATTTCTCCATACATTTATGGTATTCCTACAGCACTTTTCTCTGTTGTTTTTTTTTTTTATTTTTTAACACATTTTTGGACAAAACAGGTTTTGCTATATGATTCTTCCATTGAATAAGACATTTTTGGACACGTAAGCAAATATTTTTTTTATTCCTTCCGCTAACAATAGAACAATGACGTTGAGTTTTGATTACAGGTAACTGTTCTGATTGAATCCATTCGGAAATATATATCCTCGGAATCGGGACAAAAACTTGTTTATCATAAAACAGTAGAACAATTTCTTCAGCCAAATTGCATTAAAATTATAGTTAGTAGGAAGAACAAATCGAATTGATTGATTAAATTTATTTATAGCCTTGGACATCTCAGGTTCAGTCCGGTATAGAGTAGAAGAGAGCATGTTGAAAGGAAGTCGGCCAGGGTCTATTTTGAAGGAACCATCCCCTTCATTTGCCTTGTGTCTGACACTGAGGAAAGAACTGGTAAATATCTCAGTAGAGATGGGCGGTCTCTTAAATCGAACAAAGAATTATCTGATTGCTAAGTCAACGCACTATGGCCGCTCAGTATGTTTATTCAAGTTCCATAAATAGGTTTCGTTTACAGTGTGCACTTGGTGTTTGATATTATTGATTGCGGCGAGTTAACCGAAAGTCCAAACTGTCTTAGATTCCTGTTTTTGAGTTGTTAAAGTCGGTTTGCAAGTAGTACGGTAATTATAAACGAGGAAAGCCAGAGATTATTCATCTTATAAAACTTATCCTATTTGGCACAGAAACAAAACAGATAAAAATGTAGCTGTCGAGATGTTTCCTAGTGAGTTGAAGCTCGTTTCGAATAAAACAACCATAACACATACCCACAGTCAACAAAAGCTCTAAGTAGAAACCTGATCATTATTAGAAATGCATACATAATTTTCAACACTGTCTGACAGATCAGGGGTTAAATAAAAATATTGCAACTGCTGTGAGTTAATTATTTTGCTCTGTTGCCTTTAACAGTGTGACACATTCTAGTGTTATCTTCATGGTACATTGCAGAACTGTCAGATTGAGTAGAGATAATCCTTGATATAGCTGTGCGAGTAATGCTGTAGAATGTGCCAGAAATGTCTTTCATCTTTTCACTTAGTCACCTTTTTATTGGATAGTCAACACCAATTATTATACTATTAAATAACCTCGCAGCTTACAAAATCAATAAAAGTTTTTTTTGTGGGGGTGGCAGGGAGCTCCACCGGAACAATACGCAAAGTACATGTCGTAAATGATCAATATATATTTACCTTTCACCACGAATCCACGTTATATTACATGAAATGTTTTCATGATTTCCGTTGTGTATTTATACTATCTCACTAATGTTGCTTCATCCAGTTGTGTGACAATTTTCAGCAAAGTAGTTGATATTTTTAACAGTAGAGATAAAAGATAAATTGTATATCGCGAAATTTGTTGTAGCGGATAATTAAGATTTAGAGTTAGTTCCGCGTTCAACGACGTTCGTTTGTATTAAAATCATACGATTTATAAAACTTAATGAAGATTATGAAGTCAAATTCAACTTTCAAATTTATAAGTTGAATTTAATAAAATCAACGGGTTGAGCAAGAAACAAAACAAGCGGAAAAATTATTATTTGTAGGAAGTAGAGAAAGCAATCTAGCGCTGTTTCGACAATTAAATTGGGGTCAGCAGTTCTCAGGGACTCACATTACCGTTTTGACATTCCACATGACGACTTCTTACAATATATATATATCTTCAACGATCTAGTCCTCGTTTCACCTAACAAATTATCACTTCAATTACCTAAAACAGAAATATAAGAAACATTCCGCCAGTGTAGGCTAAACGGAATGTTCCCATTTCGCCTAAAGTAGATTATTAAAAAAAATCCTATCAATGGGGAATTAGCAAAGGCGTTCCCAATAACAGAAAACAGACAGTGAATTCTCCACAGTAGAAGAAGTAACGAATCTCAATATGACAACTTAGTTTATTGAAAGCATCGAGTATGTAGTCCTCTCGCCTACTAAAATGGATGAACTTCAATTTTCTTCTTTCTATTGGCAACTCTAAAAGTTTCAGGGTACTGTATTTCGAAATTAATAGAACCTATAAAAAATAAAATAAATCACAGCCATACTCATTAATACTTGATGATACCTGTCTCCGGAGGAAGAAGATTGGTCTACTGCTGACCAGAAGGGTTGGGAGAGGAGAGCCTAAGCTTTTACAGAGATCTCCACTATCACGAAGAACGGTAGTTCTTCGAGTGACGCTAAGCACAGCAAGCCTGTTAGCGGCACTCACATATATACAGCTAATTTCGGTTCTGGCAAACTATAATTCCAATTTTGATGCTTGAAGTTGTATTTGAAAACTCTCTGGCATACCAATACACAGAATAAAATGGATCGGTAGGACTTCCCTGGGCGGTTTGAAAAAAATCCGAATTTCACATTTCTGGTGATACCACTTACCACAGACCATATGTGCGGCCGAAGCTTGAGGAATCATAATCTACGCTTTAATACTTTTCAAACGGTGTATCACACGTAAAAATCAGTGCTGGGTTCAAACGTTATGACCTTTTTAGCCCAATCACAAAAATTTTCACAAATGATAGAAAAGGGCCTCCGTCATTCTGTCTGTCTTTTTGGTTTAGCGCAAAGTGGTTGGTACCGGAGGTTTCGGGGGTCAATCGCGGGCTCCAGCAAGTTGGGGTAAATCGAAACTTATTTTATTGATAGGAGTTACCGTTTTCGAGATATGGCCCAAAATAGCCCTTTTGTATGAAGACTATGCACTTTTTTTTAATAGGCAGCCTTACAAAATAAGTGATATCAGTATAAAAACCCATTGGAGGTAAAGACAAGAGTGACGCAAGAATTCTACTCACAAAAGAAGTTATATCCATTTTGTGAGTTACTTTCTTTGTGTCACTATGACAGAAGTGTTTCCATTATAATAAAATTAGGAGATTTAGTATCCTTCCGCCATAGTGACACAAAGAAAGTAACTCGCAAAATGGATATCACTTCTTTTGTGAGTAGAATTCTTGCGTCACTCTTGTCTTTACCTCCAATGGGTTTTTATACTGATCTTTTATTCATAGCATCACGATGATGGGTGGACACCGTTCCAGACTCACACGCCCTGAAAAATCCTTATGAACGCCGGGAATCGAACCCGGGAACCCTCAATCCGTAGTCAGATACACTAACGACTAGGCCAACGGGGGTGGTCAATAGCCCCTATATTCAATGGTAAAATGGTAGATGTACCTATGATAAATTGTACATTTCTATTACGAATATTTCATTATTTCCCTCCAATAACAAGTAAGACACCACAAACAAGGTTCCTAACAACTGGCTTCATTAGCAATTTAAACCTTCCTAAATCCAGGGCACACATAATTCAAAGACTTTTACGTTAACAAAGATCTTGTAAATACGTTTCTTGTGCCGGTTTCATATTTCACTTTTTTTAGTAACTTATTATGGTTATATTCATCGTTGTTATTCTGTTGCTGTTGGTTTCTGTTAGTATATCATATTTGATATATTTCAGCGTAAAATGGCCAAAATGAAGTATGATAAAAAAATCGTAAAAAGGATTTAAACCTAAATGAGAAATTGTGGTTTGTTCCTGCGGTAAAGATTCAGAGAATTAGCCTTCTAACAAGTAGTACTGACGAAATATTTATCTGGTTTACCAATGTAAGAACGACGAATATTGAGACCAGTTCGTGTGCTAAGCTCTTTTCTGCATGTCAGTCATTCCATGTATCATAAAATAGATCCGCCTTTAATTAAGAAAATTTCATGGAAATCCTTCCCTCAAACATCTGTTGCTCAATTCTGGAGTTACGAAATAGAATCGATTTAACCTCTGTAACAATTTGACCTATGGTCGCACACTGCAGCCCTAAACTTCATTAGTCCGTCTTTTTCGAAGCCATGCATTTCTAGACATTCATTCTTAAGTACGCCTTTCTTGTTTTGACCTAAAATATACACACGTTTTGTAGTAATGGATTACCTTGTGCATATACGGTTTCACTAACACCCAGGGCGACTGTTTTAAAGTAAAATCACAAAGCACCATTACCGATAATGAACAAATAACTTCATGTATGCAAATAGACAAAAGATTATAAAATGGGTACTTATTTTAAAATTAAAACATTAAATCAAATTTCTGTTTACTACTAATTTTTTTCGGAACTGTTCATCTGATACTGTAACCATAGACGATCGCGTAACAAAAAGACAAAGAAAAACTCTACTAGATTTTATTTTATTGGTTTCGTAAACGTAAAGTGATGAATGTTCATTCTCCATTCACAAAATTATCTTTCGTATATATGATGCGATTTTTGACTCTAGAAAAGATTTGCCATTGCGTATCATTGGACCAGATGACTGATGCATCAACAGCTTTCATGTGGCTAATAAATCTTACTTGTCATTTATACTGCCTTTTCGTTAGGTCATAAGCGTGACGTAATGCTTACATTCACCTTGATTTGGTACGCCAAATTTACTGTTAACTCACTGATATTTTTGAGTCGTTGCCAGTTTTTGCACGTCTCTTGGTCTTAATATAGCGAGTAACTTCTAATTCTACAGTAGCAACATTTGTTTTATTCTCGTTTCTGTTTTTTCTTCTTCTCCTGTAAGACAAGTTGTCATTAAAGAAAACACGAATTGAACAGCTAGTAAAGGTGCCCTAAAACAATATGTCAAACATAGAAGTGGGAACATGAGCCTAAACGTCAGTCAGAATGCTTTATTGAAACTTGATTCTATGGGATTTACGTCGTCCTAAAGGAACAAAGAAATGTGGATGGAGTTCATATCCATATTTATGAAACGCTTATGTCTGGCTGGCTGTGTGTTTATGTAAAATAAAGAGCCAAAGCTTTCACTACCTGTACCACGTTGTTAGGGGTGATAAACAATTTCAACGATACCAAGATCACTGCCAGTTCTGTTGACAGTTCCAGTAATAGTTTCCGGGTTCTAAGTCCGCTGGAAGTTCCACTGAGTTCCGCTTCATATATGTAAATTCATTTAAAGGACGTTTACATCAAGTTCCGATTTGTATGATCAGCCTATTCTTAAGTCTATAATAATAAAGAGTCACTTACCTCAAAAGTGATGGATATAGGAAATGTATTTGTTGTAAGTGCCGTAAAGCAAAAAAATTATTCAATACCCTTTATTCGTATTTATTTGTAACATTACTTTTTGTTTCATTTTTCTGTTGTTATATCGCGTATTCAAATCTTCGTCGCAATTATTGTCTGTTTTGTTCGTATGGGAATTGTTGTTATCTGATGCGCGTTTGTCTTTGTATTCGTCGGTATAAACAAACCGACTGTTTGTCGTAATATACATACGCATGGTCGAGAGCATCTGTTCTGTACTGAGGTTCAATTGATCATCGATGGCTATTCATCGTGGATATGTTTTCTAACACATAAGTCTGATCTTCTGTTCAATAAATTAAGAAGATGAGTACAGAGTACAAGAATAATCAATCTACATGTCCGGGATCACGTCTCTTGGTAATAAGTAACTAGGAGGAGAGTACATTTGTAAATGTACTACAGGGATATCATCCTAATGTTTATGTATTCGCATATCTAACATACAATAAATATGTTTCATCGTTATTTGAAAAATCTTTTTGTACCTTTCTTTATATATGTCTAAGATAATCGATCAAACATTTAAATTAACATAGCAATAATATTATAGGCCAATGTGAAAATTTGTCCATTGGTATAGAAAGAGCTGACTTGATGAAGTTCTAACACGAGAAAAGTCGTATCGTGTAGTTCAGTACCACTCTATCTGTGCTGTATAGGACGTTGTGTTCATTGTTGTTCCTTTGTTGTTTTATTTTTAATACAAAAACATATTAAAAAATAAACGTTAACAGTTGGAAGGTAATAAAATGACATAGGATCTGATTTGGAGATAGGCATAATAAGTAAGAAGTGCCTAACATTTTTAAATCGTAAATACAGCTAAATTGTTTGAAGAAACTTGAAACAGATGGCGACACCTTCTTCAAAGAAATCTCCTCAGAAAGCAAGATCGTTTGACGGCAAAAAAAAAGATCTCATGTTGATAAGCAATTGGCAAAATTTTCTAAAATACTACACTGTAAAAAAATACATATTTATTATGTACATACTTTTCTCTAATTCGCGATGGTTCATCGTGTCCACAAACATGACAAAGTTAATTTCATTCATTTCCCGACATCATATAATGATGAAATTTTGTTCAGTGACGTAAGTCGGGTGACAATACAATATTCAATTGTTCCTTTCATATTTTTCTCTTTATTTATATATTTTAAAAGTATATTTTCAATTTTATATTAACTTCTTTGTCCTAAAATAAATACTAGCCTGCAAGGTGTTACGTTTGACGAGTTGCAGAACACTTTAGGATTTAGGTCACAACATATTAGCTTGAGAAGTGTCCGAACATCAAAATAACTGAAAGAAAATAACAAAAAACTTTTTTAAAATACTTTCCTTAAACAATTCGTACTAAAAAGTAAAACAAAAAAATAAGTTTGTTTATGCATGACTAAAATGAAAAGCATGAGGCGCACCAATAGAAGAATTTATAAAGTGACTGTATATGAAAACGTGCCACATGCTTTTCTTTGTGGTCATGCATAAACAAATTTATCTTTTACTTTTTAGTAATAATTGTTTAAGAAAAGTATTTTAAAAAGTTTCAATTTATTATCTTTTGTACTAATCTTCTATGAATTTGTTTCAGTTTTGTGTACATCAAATGTAAAATAAATTTCTGTACAAGGTAGATTTTCAACATTTGTCTGCATTTCATTTCCTGTTGTTATTCTTAACACACTTCTTTCATACATGGCATTCACAATGTTATATGATAAAATAAGTTTCGCTTTAAATTAATTCAGAATCCCAATGATGAAAGTGACGCATGTAGTGTGTTCGTATTTCAGTTCATTACAACTTTGGTTATTACCTAGACTATCCAGGTTCAATTACTGGACCCACAAACTTCCATTACATTTTCCCTTCGCAGACGAAGCCGCTTATTAACACCATTTACGTACAAGAAACATTTTCTTCAAGTCTTCTCACATTTAAATTCCACAAAAGTAATCAAAATTTAACTTATTTGAGGTTTGCAAAGGATGAACAAGGAAATGTAGTAGAACAGTGTAAGAAACAAAATTTGGAAAGCAGAAGAACTGGATCAGTGTTTGCTTGATCTACCTGAGAAATGTGAAACTACTTTCCATATGCTATTACTAGAAACATTCTACTCGAAAATTGCTGAAAATATTTGAAATAACAAAAATGATTGCAAACGCTTTTTCAACTGTCAGGTTCATTCAGCTTTCACTCCAAATGCAAACTAGAAATAATTTTATCCTTCATTCACGAATTATCACATTTAATCACGAATTTTGTAATGAAGTCACTCCTGACTTGTAAATTCAAGTTCAATTAAACAGAGCTTAATTGAATAAATTTGCATTATCTGCCGTCAATTAATGGACAATTTTACCACACGGGAGATTTTTTATCCTATTTCTAAGCTCTTCAACAAGAGGAACATTCCTACGATGCCTGGGCACAAGAAAGGTTAAAACCTCTCTTTCAGACGATATTCACATTGAGAATGATGTTTTTGGAAGAGTATGTGTATCCATAGCTGAAATCATTAAATTCCTTCAGAGAACTTCAGATATCGATACCAAACACGCTTTCTTTGCTCTTTTGTGAATGGTACATTTCGATAACTCTGTGTTCTAGTTTCAAAAATGGACTGAAATTTTCTTTTATCCTCCGTGTTGTGATAAATCACAGGATTCCATCTTGGAATTCATTACAGGAAATCGCTTTGAATCACATGTTTAGCTCCATCAGATTCGGAAAGCATTATTAATTGATTTTCATGTTCATTTTTAGACATGTGAATAGAATAATATCATTTTTATATGCACGAGTTAGGCGAAATAATACATATTCAACTTTCAAACGTTGTACACGAGATGTTAATAGAAGTGTCTGTTTGCAGTAAAGATTTTTCTAATAATTTTCCAGGTTTACTACACAATTCTTCTCAGGATCATCGAAGAAATTCAGGCCATCCTATTATGGAAATTTGAGGATATCTACACAGTAAAATATGCATGTGTTAATTCAACGCTTTTCGGTGTCCCAGGTTGCCTACCACTTTTTGTGTTAAATCAAAACAACACACGGTCTTAATTTCGGTACTAGCAGCAAAACAAGTAACGGCTGCAGCGAGATTTGAACATGGGTTACTGAGTTAGAAGATCAGCATCTTACCATCATTTTTTTTAAAAAAAAAATTATTACTGAAAAAAGAAAAGCATACTACACATTATTAACCTTATACAAAAGAGGAAAATTCTTTATATACAGATCTGAATTCTGGACATAAAAAATCACGATGAAAGGGAAAAAATGAACAATATAAAATAAAGAAAAAGAATGGGAAGTAAAATTAGAAGAAGAAAAATTATCCCATTGTCACCCAGCATCTTCTGTGAGCGGAATGGCAAGTACCAACTAAAATTATACTATTTAGTCTCAGTGTGCACCAACTATTAGATATATCTTCCAATTCCTCCTTCGAATTAGCGGCATAAGTAATGACATTTAGGTAATTTATTACTTTGAAGTAATGTCCATTACACATCAGAAATGACCAAGGAATGTTGATCTCACTAGCCCTGTTTATATATTCTCTCATATTTGCCAGCACTGAGGCCGCATCTTGGTTTCCGCGAATCCTCCTTGGTTTTTATTTAGCAAACTTTGTTTAATTTTAGCAAACTTCTTAAAAACTATTTTTCCAATATCTTATTATCGCAATTTAGTAGTGATTTTTTACTACTATTTTTTATTTAGTCTACATTTTTTATTCAATCGATTTTTCCTTTCTTCGATCAAAATTCCCCGCAATTCTGATATTTTTCGGTGCACCTTATGTAACACTATTACACCATACCTCGTTGTTAACCCCAGTCAAGGTGGGGACTAGCAATTCCTGGCAAGTCAGGTACCAGGCCACAGAAATCCCATCAGCCTCTCCCGATGAAGTTTTGTTTAACTCATTAAGTGCCTCATGAACTTCCTGTAACGTAAAGCTATTCTCTAAACCTTATTTTTGTTTTGCATTTTTTTTTCAGTCATATTATCTATCTTAAAGTCCATTTTATTAATTGCTCACTAAACATCTCATTGGACGACCTATATACCGCATTATATATGTTTACATATGTTCTGTTGGAAGTTCGGCAAAAATCTTAATTTTTTGGACCTGTTTCTCTGTAATTTCCAGTGGTAATATGAGCATGGCTGCTTGAAATGTAACATTTATTTCTAGGCTAACCGAAAGCTCATGTATTTGTCCACTGTCCTCATACACTAATATGCCTTTACATTGTTTTATCGCTGCTTCAGCTATTTCCAGTGTATTACACTTAAGAAATACGACACGACTGTAATTATCAATCTCCAAAGGCTCGATTTGATACTCTTGTAATGACAATGTTCCGTTACTGCTTCATGAAAAGTTACAGTATTTTTTTTGTTTACACTATGATAGTTTATTTTTATTGTATTGTTTCTCTCCAAAACTGAATTCATACTGTGTCTAGAACACACGCACTTTAATCACAAGAAACAAACAGTAGAAAGCACTTTGATGTCCCACTCGCCTGCTCCAAAGAGCTAAATCACCATCAATCATTCACGGCCGCGAGCTATCACCGAACTGACAATATGGGCTAAATAGACAGACAGAAAAACACTAGACTTAAAGAATATAGGGATCAAAAATATGTTGCTCAACCTCAAATACAAACAAAGCTACTCGCACGACTTATGCTATTGTTTAATCATTTTTCATTTGTCAATTAAGGATCAGAATTCGCATTCCTTGAGAATATGTCCCATTTCTATGAAAGCAATCCATCAAGATGGCGATAAACAAACACTTGATGTTCAACCAACACTGTGTGTTGTGTTGATTTAACATAGGAATGTAGTAGTCATGCTAGGACACCGAAAAGTGTTGAATTAACACATTTTTTTTTTTTTACTGTGTAGTTATTACTAGTCCTTGAGAATTTATGGGGTGGCATTTTTCGTGTTCTGGAGAAAAATACCTCTTTGTCATCCCTTAAAAAACGCTGGACGAGATAAATAAAGCAGATTAAATTTACTTCAAAGAGCTTGCTGTCATCTGCAGAACACTAATTAACTTAATAACGAAGGTTTCAGTTTACCTCTTTTTTATTAAAATTTCTTAAATCCTTTGGAAGAAAGGATAGTATATCTACAGAAGGTAGATTTTCCTAAGGCAATACACTTCGTGATATATCTCGAATTCTATATCGTGAAGTTGATATAAGTTGCTGAATTGTCTCATTTGCTTTGTGCTATCATTTTATTCTTGAGTCAGATATCTTAATATATCTGAATTGGGTTTCACCGTTAACTTTGTAAATTAGCTAAGTAATAACACAACTTATGAAGTAGTATATTTATATTCAGATTATCGTGTAGGTAAATACATATCAATACCGAAGATTTCCATATGTAAGGCAAAGCTGTCTAGTCTCTGCTGAGGCGGTTATATCGTAGAACCAATTCCGGAGGGATATCTAATACTCAGCATACAACGCATCTAAACTACCAAAATACCATATGAATAGTTCATTCCTAATTTCAGACATTTATTAGCATTTATATCATTGGCATAGAATCAATATCACTTGCTATTCTCAAACTTTGCATAGTAAGAAGTATACTTCTGGATATTGTTTTCTTCTTATTTTCGTATTACAATGCATTTTCCAAAGATATATAATCAGATACCACTTCAATATTCCAACATCAATTCTAATTTAATACCTCTATTGTATATGCTAATATATCAATTTTCTAATTAAAGCTCACTTTGAAAACAACTTCATAACTCATAGTCCATTTATGTTAAAAATAGTATTTTGATCCTCTATTGCGCTACGTAATAACACAGTGTGAGCCAATATAGGATTTATCCTAAATGTAACTAATCTCATTCACTCAACTTTCACACTTTGATCATGGTGAACATCTACGAAATGATGTGCTGTGTGCCACAGTTTCAAATAATGACAAATAACGTAGCATTTCAATATGCGGAAGAACAGCAGTTTCACACAGATAACTGAACTCCACTTATAAAACCACAAGTTAATTAATGCCAGGATACGAAGACAGTAAAACGGTGTTGAGATCGGTGATTTAACACAATCATTGTGTCATCAATGTTGATCCAGCACAATGGAGGGTGTCATTCTAACACTATCACAGTGTTGAATCGACGTTGAAAACACTGTGTTGAATCACCGAAATCAACACCGTTTGTAGTGTTGATTGAACACAATAAAGGGGTGTTCGCCTTGGAACACCGAAAAGCGTTGAATTAACAAAGCCATTCTTTGCAGTGTACATACACTTCCTTACCTTTCTCTATATATCTGGTGTAGTAAAAAGTAATCCATTATTTTGCCAATAGATGGCTTCAGTGATCAGTAGCTCGCGTTGTATAAGTCCGATGGGGTTCAACGAGATGGCGTTCAAACGATGAGATTACGTACTACAAACACTGTTCAGATAGTTGTGATGAGTTGACTTAGTGTTGTGTGAGAGCGCGTCAAAATGGACACTAGCAAAGAGAAAATACGCTATATTTTACAGGTTTTCTTCGATAAAGGCGAAAACGCAAGCCAGGCGGCTGCAAATGTGAATAGTGTTTATAGTCCTGTTACTGTAACAGCCAATCACGCGCAATTTTGGTTTCGTCGATTCCGTGCCGGTAATTTTGACGTCAAAGATGTACCACGCACTGGAAGGCCAAGTGTCGAAAATGTCGATAAAATCATGGACATTGTCGCGTCCGACCGTCATGTAAGCACTGTTTCGATTGCCCAAGAGCTAAACATTGCACAAAAAAACCGTGTGGAACCATTTGCATAAGGCTGGATACACAAAGAAGCTTGATGTATGGGTGCCACACGAGTTAACGCAAGAAAACCTCATGGACCGAATTTCCATCTGCGAATCGCTGCTGAATCGCAACAAAAGCGACCCATTTCTGAAGCGGTTGGTGACTGGTAATGAAAAGTGGATCACTTACAACAACGTCACGCGAAAACGGTCGTGGTCGAAGCGCGGTGCGCCGGCGCAAACGGTGCCCAAGCCAGGATTGACGGCCAGGATGGTTTTGCTGTGTGTTTGGTGGGATTGGCAGGGAATTATCTACTATGAGCTGCTCCCCTACGGTCAAACCCTTAACTCGGAACTATACTGTCAACAATTGGACCGTCTGAAGGCAGCAATCGCCCAGAAGCGGCCAGCTTTGGCCAATAGGAGATGCATTGTGTTCCACCAGGACAACGCCAGGCCACACACATCGATAGTGACTCGCCAGGAGCTCCGGGAGCTTGGTTGGGAGGTTCTTATGCATCCACCTTATAGTCCGAACCTGGCACTGAGTGATTACCATCTGTTCCTGTCCATGGCGAACACGTTTGCTGGTGAAAAATTCGCTTCAAGAGAGGCTTGTGAAAATCGACTGTCTCAATTTTTTGCCAATAGGGACAAGGGCTTCTATGAGAGAGGCATCATGATATTACCTTCCAAATGACAACACGTTATGGAACAAAACGGCGCATATGTGACCTAAATCGGATCATTCTAACTATGGTAAGTCAAGCCTTCAATGTCATGCAAAAATAATGGATTACTTTTTACTACACCAGATATTTCTCTCGCACTGTTTTAGTAAACCAATAGCATCGCTTGTTACTTTCCCTTTTCAAAGTCTAAACTGTTCCTCTTCAATTCCTGTATTCACCCTACCGTATAATTTTCTGTTTGTTATTCGTAGGAGACTCACTACTAAGTACGCTATTAGGCTGAAGCTTCGGTAATATTCACATAATCTTGCACACTTCTTACGATAAATCAAATCCTGAGAGAAAAGGAAGACGTAAGATCTGGATGAATGGAGAGGTCCTTGCCTTCAAGGACCTGGGACTTTCTGTAGATCACTAATGGTTATGCTAATTTTTCATGTCATAAAATTAAGTCAGACCCCAAAGTTTCCCAAGTGAAACATTGCATAACCCCCACCCTGGAACTTCTATCTTGGCGCCGTCACTATTTGGAAGAAGACGTCCCACAACTATTGAGGAACCTCGGAAAACATGCCAAAAGGTGTGCTCTTTAATACGTCCGTAGCAGGTTCGTTGAACACTTTTACAGCAAAAGTTGCTCTGCAGAGCTGTAGTTAAGGTTCGTGGGAGTCATATCGAGGAAGATTGAAACCGGGTCACTATTGGTGTCCCGAATATAAAGTGACCAGAAGACTTGGTCCCGTCTTGACTCGAATGACTAGTGACCCGGTCCTGTCTGAAATCACCACACTGACTTAACTTCACGATGCGATGACCGAATATTGACCCAGTGAACGGTACTTGTTTCTGTGGTATGACTCAATCAATATTGTAATTTAAGAGATTCCTTGAGATGTGAACATAAGCTCGGAAACTTCATTTTTGATAGTTTTAAAAAATAAGTGCTTCTATCCTATTTAATACTTCAAACAAAAGAAAGTCAGAATAGCCTTCTCGAAGCGGAAATTTGCATATTTCCGGTGTCATTTTCCTTCTTTCTGAGGATATGAGACTAACTTTTTTTTTTAATTGTTTGTTTACCATTGCAAATCAAGAAGATCCCTTTCTTTTCCAAGAGACATCCTTTAGAAAACCTAATGACTGCAAATGTTACAAAATGGAATATCACACAGAATAACTATAGTTAATGTTTGGTATACTTGTAGGGTGTAAGAGTACTGAAGCTAATTTGTTTTCCTTTTTAAAAAATTCTTGGTAAATTTCATTTTGCATGAACAACTATTAGTAAGTTTTGACTTCAACCCCGTCCCTATTATACGAGTGCAATGCATGTTTAAACCAACAATTAACAGTCCAGGTTGGATTCGAACCCGCGATTTGGAGACGCTGGTCTACCGCCTTAGATTACACGACTATCTCTGTCGACTGTTTTATTCTCAAATCACAGATTGTGGATTCGGCAATTAATGCCTAATAGAAATGGACTAACAGTAGTTTCCTGACAGACATAAAAACGCGCACGCTTTTTGACATAATTTCATATTTGAAGTGCACAGAACAGATCGAAACCTAGCTTATTCTAAGTGCGCGAAAGCTGTACATGAAATGCAGTGTCTGTCAGTGCACACAACAACACCAGAGCTCTCTTTGCAACTTCTAATGTTTTTCCTTTTCGTTTTAATGGAACATACATAACAATTAAAAATATCTTTGGTTTAATGTATGTACCAAGTAGTCACTTATCGCTTGTGCTCAAAAAGAAAAAGTAACATACGTTTCTTGTTGTGACAACTTCCATTAAAACCATGTTCTCTCTTGTTTCTTTTAAATGCCTCCATAAATATGTCAACACTCTCATCCGAACGTCTTGCAACAGATGGTTTCTGCAGCATTTTGTACATCTGAAAGAAGATGTATTTCTTTTTCAATACTGCTAAAGCTTTTTTTTTTTTCTTTAGTCAACTGTTCTCGTCTAACATTTGTTTCTTGTTTAAGTATATTTTAATAATTACTATTTAGAAAGATACATGCTGGATGTTTAAAATCCTGCTAAATGCCGAATAAATAAATATCGAAGGTGTTGCGGAAGAAATGAAATCTGAAAAAAGGTTCGGTGCCAAATCCACGCCTCCCCAAGTTCTCAAGTACACATCCCCAACTTTACAATCTTTTTTTATAATGTTGAAAGTGAATACAGTGCAAAACTCTACTTACACTAAAGGATTCTGCCAGGATTTTCAGTTTAGGGGTGGAGTGGGGGCGTAAAGTCAAAATTGGGAGAGTATAAAGGCTAATTCACACAAACGGTACCGAGCCCATGCCGTGCCCTGCGCGTGCCGTGTTCCACAAAGTTTCTTTTCAGACTGTGACATTGCAATTTCATTGAATTGCCTTTTCTAATTCTCACATGACGTGCCGTGTCGTTTCTCTGCCATGCCCCAACAGTGTCGTCTGGAGAATAAATCATGCCGGTCGCGGCTTTACGGCCGCGATCCTTCGACTTTCCTCGGAGTACACGAAGCGACACGAAATTTACTAGCAATAAATCGCGATGCTGTGATTGACCAATGATTGTTTTGGGTCACGGTATGGGAGCGGCACTCTATGTGTGAATAGTCACGGCCATGGCACGGGTGGAGCACGGCAGGGGAACGGCATGAGCACGGCACCGTATGTGTGAATTAGCATTAAGTAGAATTTTCCAGGGTTTCTATAAATTTTTAGCCTAAATTTTCTTTTTAAGTTAGGTTACGCTCAAGAATTTGGGGGGTAACACCCCCTATGTGGGATTTGGTGGCTAAATGGAGCTACAAACCTTCAACTTTCGCCTTGCACTTCTGAAACTGACAATGATGCTAGAATGCCTGTCTTAAATGATGCTGGAGAAATCTCGATAGCTGTGATGTTTACATTTGTTAAAATGTTAAAGAATTTTGAACCTTATTACAATTTCCCTTTGAAAATCTTGAATTAAATTCGCAAAACAATGGAAATTTAGAATAACATCCTTATCTTTAAACATATTTTAAACATATTTAAATCGAATCTGGGGTTTGGTGGCTAAATGGTATAGCGCTCAATTCTTGTGCTAGAGATCGTCGGTTCGATCCCTGCTCATCCATGGTGGACAAACACCGTGTACGTGGATTTTCTTGGGGTACTCCCGTTTCCGTCCGCTTCTTCCTACTTTCTTCATTCCACCAATTCATCCCATCATCATCCATCCGGCCTGATCCAAAGTTATCTAAAGGAATTACAAATGAAACTCAAAAATTCACAGTTCAATCGATTCTGGAAACTACGTTATATTCTAAGACTTGTTTAACCTCTTTTCTATTTCCCATGTTTTTTTAAAAAAATATGTGTTGAATATGAATAGGTGTTAGAGTGGATTCAGAGAAGATGCCACACATTTTGCTTTAAGAGCTATTGTGGAGTAATTAAAAGAAAGAGAAGAGCAAAACTTTCCACAAAATATATTAAATATTGATGATCTAATTGAGAGAACTACATGATGCGTTAAGTATACACAACGGACTGCCTTTAAACTGACATATCAAAATGTACATCTTATCCTATACGTCAGTGTTAGATACCCACTCATTTGGGGGAAGATATTATAATTCAGTTATATGACCATAATGATGAAATTAAAAAGAGAAGCTTCATTACTATATTATCTATAGCGTGACTAAAATACAGGAAAAGCTATGGAAATATCTGTTACATGTCATCGTGTTGTAAGAGAGCACAGATATCTCTCCCTTATGTGATAACAAAAGACGCATCTATTTAATACAATTATGTTTTTACGTTTTGTGTGAAGTGAGAAAATAGTTCTTTAACATTCTCGGTTGATAGAGTATTAGCTTTGTTTTCGTTACATCCTGGGTTCAATCCCCACGGGGCCATCCTAATATTTTTTCCAGTGTTACCTCAGTCACACAAGGTTAAATCTAGAATGGTACGCTCAAAACTAGACCCTGTAAACATCCTTTTCCACATCATCCCCAACCCTATTCTGGCCTGACACATAGTTGCCTAAAGGCCACAAACGACATAATGACATTTAAATTGTATTTAGCACGTAAGTAGTCTATCAATTACAAATGTCCTTGCGTGATTATACTTTCAACAGGAAAATTTCAAAGAAGTGAGTTTCTAATCAGGAAAGAATGAAAATAGTCTTATTTGATGCAATGTATTTAGTAGTGGGTATATTTCTACATCATTTCGGAATTTTCGGCCGTTTCATCTGTTTTTCCGCCACACACATGACTTCTTCGTGGTTCAGTCTAATCAAGTACTTGACAGTCAAAACTACAAAACTCAAGTGCCTTTTCTACTCACTCATGGAATGTGACTCGATCCTAAATTACTGATTAGGTGATATCATTTTTTCTAGAGAAAAGTGTATTTTCGGTCTTACTACGTACAGTATTAAAGGACTTGCCTCGTCTGCAGGTGAGAAATTACCTGAGATTCAATACGGTCCCTTAGAGACCATATTGACTAGTCCTTTCACACCATACAAATTTACCATCAACTTCGTAGTTATGGTGTTACAATACTGTAGAAATCTTCCTCCGATGGACATCATCCCTCAAATGGCTAAATATAAAATGTAATAAATTTGATGCACGCAAAATCTTTATCAAAGCTATATTTTAAACTATAGGCAGTCATTAATTAAGAGTCTATACGTTCCCAGAATTGTTCGGCTTTCAAAGGCAAGAAAAACAAATCCACGATTTAAAAATAACTTCAGAATTACTTCCATCTAACATAAAAGAGGATCTAATAGATCCATACGTGCAATTGCACTACAGCTATTTCAACGTAGGAGGGCACGTGAGCATATGTATCGCAAGTTCGTTATCCATTTTTTGCTTTATTGGTTCTAAATTAGTTCTTATTGCTCGTGTCTGTGTTTATTTCTCTTTCTTCCGACCATGTAGACCCTTGTTTTTAATGTGAAAGTGAATGTTCTATAAAAGTACCACAAAAGAGCAAAACAAAAATAAAAGCAGGGCATCATTTGTATGTTTCGAGTCCGCACACCTCTCTCTTTTTGGAGATGGAGACTGCGCCATTCTAAACCTGCTCGCCAATAAATACAACATAAAACGTTTTGGAATCTTTGGTATTTCAGTATCGGCAATCTATTTCTATTCAGACAGACATTTCATGCTGTTCTTTTACATTTAGTTCAAGACTCAGACTCTGAATCCCAATTACTTTCATTCTGTAAAACAATAAATCAATTCAAACATTATGTAGAGAAACTTTCACAACCAAAAAGAAAGTTCATAACAATTTTAAATGATTTTGTCGATGCTGAATTTTGTTTCTCTGTTTTGTTCATTAGTGAAATTACTTGATTGTTGTGAATATCCAGGTAAATATGAATGAAGCTGTTTAAACAACGGACAATGTAGAGAACAAATTGGTGACAGATCTCTAAAATAAATGTATAAGCCTCTTTAAATGTATGAGATATATAAGTTTCAATTTGTAGAAAGTTCGAAATTCTTAATCAGGCGAGTGTTCAAAGCTGGAGATAGACTGCTTCTTGTACGCTTGTAGTACACATCTTTTCTCAAATTATCTTCGTTTTATACACGAATAATGTACATAATGTATACGAGAAGTTCTAACTTGTCTTTCTGAAATTGAATTTTGTACACCTCTTGTTCATTTATTTTGACGATTATACTTCATATACGACCTCTTATTGTTCACCTAATAAAATCAGGCTTGCTCATTTTCTTATTAAAATTCTTGTATTTGTAGTGAAATAAAAGTATTGATTGTACTGTAGCTTCATGTTTTATGTTATTAAGAAAATATACTATCACCGGAATGACACGGGTTTTATGCTTGCTTATGTAAACACTTTATCGTCTTTCCTTGGAAACCAGAAGCACTTATTAACGAAATCTACCTTGTATGAAGAAAAGCACGAACAACAATGCAAAGAAAATTATTCTGTGAACTTTTTAACAATCTTCACAACATTCTGACAATAGTGTTCACAAAGTTATAATTATGAGCTGTGAATAAAATGACTTGAAATTAATAAACAATCACACGAATACTTTTTAAGCACTACATGTATGTAATATGTTTTTCTCCACTATTTACTTCATTTTTAACACAACTTTTGATCGCCGTTGCATCCCACTTAAACAAGGTGCTGCAAGCAAAGAGTCAGAGATATTGAAAGTGATTTTGGAAGTGTAGACCTCAGTGAGATTGAAAACAAACTTTCTCGTGCCCGGGGGTGGTCGACAACTGCGGATGAAGAGACCAAAGTTCAAAAAACATCGAACAGATCATAAATAGCTCTCTAAATATGGAAAGGAAATAATTAATTTTTAAAATTGTAGGTAATGAAATTCTCTATAACAAATGTTCTCACACAAAAAAGATTTTGTAAGAAGTAAGTAAAAAATTATGTTTTCGGTGTAAAAGAATCCTCCCATTTATCAGTAACGTTATTAATGTTAATACGAATAATAAAAATCATGATTTTTCCACATTGAAATAATTATGGCCAAAGCAGTTCAGAAATTGTGTTTTTAAGGATGCGGCCGCGTGCCGTGATAGTTTGCCTATCCAAGCACTACAAACATACATGTCATCTCTGTTGCTTACTCCGCTCCATGTTTTCTACAAGCAATTGTGAGTGAAGTGTGTGGTTGTGATTATTATTAAAATTGTAATGACACGGCATTAAAGGGCCTAATATAATTAAGTTCGAAAATATCGAGTGTTTCTCAAGTTACGTACAGTAATCTGGTTCATCATAGTATGTAAACATAAGCTAAAACATATTCAGACATCGTTCTGGCACTGAAATGTAGCCCTGAATGTTGGGATGCTTTTAAAATATTAATCAACGAAACATCAATCATCATTCAGGAACGACCGCAAAATTGTTGCCAGAGTAGAAAATTAATTTTGTTCCTATCTATCCAAACGAATGGAAAACCTTAATAATAGTTCCGATTTACAAAAAAAGGCGATAAATCGGACTGTAATAAGTACCGTGGAACCTTGTTACTAATTCCAAATTGTTAAAAAGTATTAAGTAATATTCTGCTAACACGCCTAAGTGTATACGTAGATGAAATAATTAGATATCACCAATGTGGATTTAGAAGAAATAGATCCACGTTCGACCAGATTTACGCCTTGAGTCAAATTTTGGACAAGAAATGGAAATACAATGGAACAGTTCACCAGCTATTCATTAATTTTAAGAAAACATATCATTCTATCAAAATGGAACTGTTATATAGTATCCTGATACGATTTGGAATTCTGAAAAAGCTAGTCCAACTAGTGAAGATGTGTCTCAGCGACCCCATGAACAGAGTACGGATAGGTAACAATATATCAGCTAGTTTCAAGATTCGCAACGAATTGAAACAAGGTGATACCTTGTCACTACGACTGTTTAACTTTACGTTAGAATATGCGATTTTAAATATTGAAGGGGACAAAAAAGGGACTATTATTGATTGGTCTGAATCAACTGTTCGTATACGCGGAAGATGTAGATTTAATAGGGTAAGATATAGATGCACTACAAAGCAACACCGATGTCTTAGTAGAAGCGTGCGATGAGATAGGTCTACAGGTAAACATAGAAAAAACAAAATACATGATAAGGGATGAGGTCATAGAGAAAGTAAACAAATTTAAATACTTGGGAGCATATATAACAAGGAAAAATGAGGTCATGGAAGAAATAGAATGTTGCTTAGTATCGGGCAACGCATATTTCTATTCAGTCCAAAAACTTCTAACATTGCGATTAATATCAGGGAAGCTGAAATTGAAAATATACAGAACGGTTATTCTGCCGGTAATACTTTACGGTTGCGAAAGTTCGAGTACGACCTAGAAGATGAACATAAATTACGTGTGTTTGAAAATAAGGTTTTGAGAAAGATATACGGGCCGAAACGGGAAGAGATTACTGAAGAATGGAAGAGAATTCATAATGAAGAATCCACGGACTGTACGATTCACCAATGTTGTGAAAATAATGAAATCGCGACGGTTAAGGTGGGCAGGCCATGTAGCTCGGATTGGGGAAAACGAAGAATATATTATACCCTGGTTGGAAGGAGACCATTGGGAAGACCGAAACATCGTTGGTAGGAAAATATTAGAGGCTAGCTTCGAGAAATAGGTGTTCGTGATCAAAACTGGCTTAATGTTGCCCACGATAGAATCCAATGGCGAACATTTGTTACTGCTGCGATGAACTTGCGAGTTCCATAAGCCATAGAGTTAGTTAGTTAGTTATCTATAAACATTCCTGCACAAAACCCATTTATTTAACATGTCGAAACATTTCTCGGTATCAGTAGAGATTTTACGCAGCTGATCATCAAACATGATAAGGAAATTTCCTAAAAAGAAAAAAAACACTGGCGTAACAGGCCTATAGGCCCTTAACCTGTCCCAACGCCATCTGTCCGTTTTTGGAGGAACTACGTCCACCTGAGTAAAGGCTGTGTGGTCAGCACTGCGCGTACCTAACCACGAACAGGCGTATCAGGGGTTTATCAGACCGAGTGTGGCCGTCACGTCTTTATTCACGTGACTCCCGAATTTGCCTCACAACACTGGGTGGACGTCAAAAAGTGGGACTCGAGCCGATAATTGATCCCCGGACCACGCGGACAGAGTCCAACGCTCTAACCACTAGACTGTGGAGCCCCAAAGAGACTAACTAAAAGCTTATAAACTTTGTGAAGTGTATTTAAAAAATGTATGTTTTAGGTCTCTTAATAGCGAAGCTTGAAAAAGGGGACCTTCTAATCTAAAAAAATAAATCTCAGGAATCACAAGGTGTAGGGAGGTACTTGCGGTGTCCTTGGAAAAGTCGTGCCTAGAGTAACTCAGAGAGAGACGTTGTAACCATCTTGATTGGTTCAGTGGGTCAGTTTTGTTAATTTATTATTTTTAAACAAAAAATCTACTGTTCAGATTGATTTCGTTTCGTTTACCTACCAGGTGTAATCATAAGTTTTTGCCGGTTTTTGTGGTAAAGAGAATTTTCAAGGGAAATTGATTTTGTTTTATTCAAAATATTGGCCATCGGCTTCTACACATTTCGCACATCTTTCAGGAAATTGATGCATACCATGCCAGAAAAACTGCTTGTCTTTTGCGGCAAACCATTCGTCGGGCCATTTTCCAAAGTCTTCGAAATTGCTGAAGTGCTGCTCTGCGAGCGCGTGCCACATTGATGCGAAGAGGTGATAGTCAGATGGCGCCAGGTCTGAGGAGTACGACGGGTGCGGAATGATGTCCCATCCAAGCGATTTCAAGGTGTCTTTCACTGTTATTGCTGTGTGAGACAGCGCACTGTCGTGTAACACAATCACTTTGCCATGTCTTCGGGCCCATTCCGGTCGTCTTTCGATCAATGCGTGATTTAAATTAATCATTTGTTGGCGATAGCGTTGTGCATTAACGGTTTCGCCGGGCTTCAAGAGTTCATAATACACAATACCGCTCTGGTCGCACCGGACACAAAGCATGGTCTTCTTGACGAAGCGATTTGGCCTTGGTGTTGAAGGACCGGCTTCGCCAGGTGAAATCCACGATTTTTTCCGCTTCGGGTTTTCAAAATAAATAAATTTATCGTCACCCGTCACAATTCGATACAAAAAGGATTTTCTTTCGTGGCGTTGAAGCAGCATTTCACAAGTGACTTTGCGATTTTCTATTTGACGTTCATTCAAATCGTGTGGGACCCATTTACCCAGTATATTGATCTTCCCGATTGCTCGTAAACGTCTGCTGATTGTTTCTCGTGACACATTTAATGCTTTTGCCAATTACTGTTGAGTTTGAGTTGGGTCATCCTCCAATAACACCTGCAATTGCTCGTTTTCGCACTTTTGTGGTCTACCAGAGCGCGCACTGTCTTTCACATTGAAATCACCACTTTTAAATTGTCGAAACCATGTCTCATATGTTCTAATCGATGGAGCGTGTTCACCATATGTTTCTACCAGCACACGATGACTTTCAACAGCCTTTTTCTTTTGATTAAATAAGAAAAGCAATGCGTGCTGCAAATGTTCTTTTTCAGGCACAAACTTCGACATGATCACTGAACGATAAAACAAAGACGCTAGTGTTTGGCGGACTCAACTTGTGTGTGTTTGTAGTTTATTGTCAGACGAACAAAATGAAGTATGTGTCAAATGAATACTTTTCGCTGGCGCCATCTCTTAGGTAAACCGCAAACTACTTATGCGCACACCTGGTATCTGCACCAAAATTAGCATAAACATTATTCCACAGAACAGAAAAATATTGTGGATGTCATCGTTCACAAGTTTTAAAGTTGTCAGTATTGCGATAATAATAATAATAATAATAATAATAATAATAATAATA
>JAGDQP010000087.1:117282-163678 GCA_022664845.1 Lepisma saccharinum
ATAAGACTAAGGCTACTCCTAAAATCTTTCAAGACAACAAACCTAGATCGTGTGTATCCCTCTCTTCTACAATGTTCATTACCTTAGCCAGTAGATCACGGGAGAAACCCTATTAGTTCGCGTGAGTAAACGCTTGAATGATCTGACCGAACACAGTCTATTTAGCTGTAAAGCATTCTTTTGCAATTTTACAAACTTCCACTAGAACCCGAAAACAAGTTATGTCTAAGACATATTGGGTCATTCCATAAGTAAGGTCGTTTTGAATGCACAATAAGGAAAAGAATGAAGGCAAACCTGTAACTTAGTTTTTAGTAATCATAATAATCGCCCTGATTCTGTAAACATCTGCCAACTTTCAATCAATTTTTCAATACAGTTAAAGGAAACAGCATTTTGACGAAAATGCTTTATCCTCTCCTTTGCGTTTCATAATGTTTTCACGTCAAGATATTTTTTCGAGACTGGAAAATAGACTGAAATCTGCAGGCGCAACTTCGGGTGAATAAGGAAAACTTTATATTATCCAAATTCCTGTCATTTCACACAGGTTCTTCTTGTTGTGTATGGGCTGACGTTGTCTCTATGGGTCAACCACACCCTTACGATTGGCCAGTGCAGGACGTTTGTAAATCAATGTAACCGTTCCAACTGCTGACAGCAGACTTCAAAGTTATTGTCTGGTTCGGTAGCATCAATTCAAAGTGTATTATCTGGCACATATCCCAACAAACACACATCATCACTTTCTATTTGTAGTAGTGTTCTTGTTTTGTTACTGCACACACACATCGCCTTTAGGAGCCCACTGATGGATGCGTTTAATGTTGTGGTAAAGGGTCCATTTTTTCGTCTCTCGTTATCATTCTGTCTAAAAGAGACCTCTTCTATAAGAGTAAATAGTGATAACTTCTAATTTCTCTGTCGATCGAACTAATCTGGGTTCGAGTAAACACATGTGCTATCACTACTATGTAATGAACCATAATTGTTCATCAATTTCTACTAGTAATATATTTCTTAGAGGCGACCATACTTCATACATGTACCTAATACGCTTGCTCGACATTGGTTGTCTTCGTACTTAGTTATTGACTGCACACAAAAATACATTATATATTTGCATTATCTTTGTCATGTTCGCATGTTATACATCACATACGATTAATCATATTCATCAATAACATAACTTATCCATCTTCAGTTTATCCAAACACCTATTATCGTCGTACATGAGAATATCGATCATTTGAATCAACAGTCCGACATTTTTCAACATATTTATATTTTAAAACAAGATATGAAAGCATATCATAACTTTCTTTCCAAAAGTTAAGACTAAAATTGCCTTTTTGTTTAAAACTAAAAGAAACATATTTAAATTCCAAATCGGCAGAATGTTATGCACTTTATAAACTCATGACCTCATGTAAACTCATTACAAATAGTGCTCTGCCAATGTCTACACGTTGCTGCTTGTTCTGTGGTGTCAACTCATGGGGTACCTATTTTCTAGTTTCGGCACGCAACCAAGGCCCTGAAGACGAAGGTGAATGGCTGAATAAGCACAATAGTGTATTGTGGCCATTTTTTCTGTGGTTTGAAGTGGATTATCCTCTACAGCTCAATGTCCTTATCCAGCTCAACATCTCGCACTTGTGACATATCAGTAATGATGATGTTTCGAGAAAGAAAATACCTCTGACGTTTGCGGACACCAAAGGCCGAGTAACCATACGCCATTGTTATTTTGTGCCGCTATAGTCACTAAATATCACTTAGGAAAATCATAGAGCATTACATCCCGTATGTCTTCAGACACTGCCAATCTCAAATACACGGCCCTGACACACAACTTGCTGAAGACCAATCTCGCACACTGCATGGAATGAACTGTCCTATTCAGCGATGGTCTCTTTGATGTAGTTCATAATTCCCCCGTTGCGTGACTTCGCTTCCAGGGCCATGCTAAACACGATATTACTTATGGACTGATACGCGCATAAAAAATTCGGAAGGGAAATTGAAACGCCAGGTCATACATTGCGATGGCGTTACGCCATAACGATTACGTGCTTCACGTTCATCGGATTTTACACTTTTATAGGGTGTCCCAACAAAAGCGCTGGATTTAAAATGCTTAAGTAAAAACCGTATGTTTACAAGATGTCAAATGTGTTTACATAATTACAACGGGTAATGGTTCTGATTTAAGAATGAAAAATGATATATGTCCCTCACGACTTGCTCTGCAGCACTTTACTCTCAATGAAATTCATAATCAGTTTTTCACATATCTGCTCATCATTGTGGCTAATGACGCGTTCAATTTTCTCCTTGAGTTCTTGTACTGTTCAGGAGTTTGCTTGTGTAGACCTTTGATTTCAGAATTCCCCAGTGGAGTTGTCGCAATGTTAGATTAAGACCGCGTGACTTACCTGGCCAGTTCTGGTCATAATTACGAGAGAGGACTCGCTCGGTAATTTCTCATGCAGCAAAACTGTGAAAGAAACTTGTAAGAACGGTGTTACCAACTCAACAAGAAGACATGTTGCACAAATCAAACTCGGCATTCTAAAATCGGAATATTTGCCCGTTGTAATGATGTAAAAATATTTGTCATTTGTATAAAAAGAAGTATCTATTAAGCATATTAAATCCGACGCTTTTGTTGAAACACACTACATATTTCTCTGACTGGGGTTTCGGTAACTTTACCACCTACCATAAGTTCAGAGAATAGGTGAAACACTTCCTTCGTCGAAAGTCATGGCTAAACTCGAACACTTAATAACCCAGTCTGACAAATTAATTCTTTGGTATTCTGTAATTAGAAAGATATTTATGTATATTTGGAATTTGCAAACTGTTGACACCAATAGGAAATGTGTGCGTTCGCATTTAGCAAATATGTATGTTTATTATTTTTTCTGTGTTTATTATTAGTCTTAATTTTTATTTTATTGTATTCTATTTCTAGTATATTACTAACTAATATTTCAAACTTCATGTCATTTCAGTATTGTCGTATTTCCATTACTAGCAGTTACTGTGTAATATTTTTCTCTCTCTCATTGTATTGTAATTAGGTGGCAGAACAGACATAGGCTAAATTTCTCCCGCTTCAATGAATATAATTTCAATTCAGTTTAATTCAAATTGAAAAGGTGCACAAAAAAAAAACAAAAAAAAACCTTCATGACCCTAAAAATCGAATTTCCCAGCTTTTAGATTACTGGGTAGCACGAAATTGTCTGTATCCTTTCTGAAAAGAACGAAAGCAAGGGTTGCTATTTGGAACGAAAGAAAGAAAGTAATTTGTTGTTGTTGTGAGCCTAAAACAAATATGTAGGCCTATACTGATTTAGGTAACGAGGTTTTCAGCTGTATATTGATTACTTAAATATTTTTTCTTGAATGTTTCCTTAAACCTGTTTCATTGAGTTCGTCATGTCACCTAATCAGTATTATGTGAAGTTGTATTAGCAAGTGTTATTTGCACAGTATATGAAGTAAAGTAATTGGTTGCATTATGTCTTTTCCTTGTAACAGTTGGCTCTATGTACTTTAAACATGCTAATCTCATTCTGGAAGTGGGCCTAAGTTTCCTATTTACATAGTAGAATCTTATATGTGTGGAGGCTTAGAACGTATATGCATGGTAGGCTATAGTTTAGCTAGTGTACTCTCGGGCAGGCCCTTTCTGAACTATAGCCATACTAAGATTATGTTGCATGTGATAACATTATTGATCTATTCTAATATTAGTCGTTTAAGAAAGTAGAAGTGGATATATTATTTTAAGTTAACCTTTCCCACGGAAGTCTATGAATATAAGATGGATGTAATTAGAAGAGGTATGCAGCGAAATGTATTTCGTGCCACAAAGAAACACTAGAAGCGGGGTTTCTAAATTCGAGATGGTCACATCGAAAAAGTACATTTACATTAAACATACTAAAGTCAGAGCTCATGATCTCTCTCTTTCTCTTTTTCTATCTTTCTTCCTTTCTTTCTTGCTTTCTTTTTGTCTTTTAGTGAAAACAATCAGGACTTGATAAAAGCCCTGTAGTTTGTTTTTCCATTAAAAATGGAAATGAGTAAGTCCAAACACGTAGAATATAAAAAAAATGACATTTTCATTATAAGGATTTAACGCCATTTGTAAGCTTTAGTGGAAATTTGTTAGTATTTACTTCCTTGGCTTCTTTAAGATCAAATGCGGGAAATAAAAACGGCTGTTGCCCGCAATTCAAGATACTTTTTCTTACAGCCCAGGTGGGCTTAGCAAGGAGCAGTCAATTTGGCATTTAAAGTAACACATGTTATTATCGCCATTACGAAAAGCAATTGAAAATTTCAAATAATGAAAGAATAACATGTGTTACCTAGAGAGTAAACAGGTGTTTGAGTATATTTGTGAAAAACGTCATTAGACACCTGTATAAGGTGTATGCATAAGTTTTTGCCGGGTTTTGTGGTAAAGAAAACACGTAATTTTCAAGGGAAATTAATTTTGTTTTATTCAAAATATTGGCCATCGGCTTCTACACATTTCGCACATCTTTCAGGTAATTGATGCATACCATGCCAGAAAAACTGCTTGACTTTTGCGGCAAACCATTCGTCGAGCCACTTTCCAACGTCTTCAAAATTGCTGAAGTGCTGCTCTGCAAGCGCGTGCCCCATTGATGCGAAGAGGTGATAGTCAGATGGCGCTAGGTCTGGGGAGTCCGGCGGGTGTCCCATCCAAGCGATTTCAGGGTGTCTTTCACTGGTTTTGCTGTGTGAGACGGCGCATTGTCATCTAACACAATCACTTTGCCATGTCTTTGGGCCCATTCCGGTCGTCTTTCGATCAATGCGTGATTCAAATTAATCATTTGTTGGCGATAGCGTTGTGCATTAACGGTTTCGTCGGGCTTCAAGAGTTCATAATACACAATACCACTCTGGTCCCACCAGACACAAAGCATGGTATTCTTGCCGAAGCGATTTGGCCTTGATGTTGAAGGACCGGCTTCGCCAGGTGAAATCCACGATTTTTTCCGCTTCGGGTTTTCAAAATAAATCAATTTTTCGTCACCCGTCACAATTCGATACAAAAAGGATTTTCTTTCGTGGCGTTGAAGCAGCATTTCACAAGTGACTTTGCGATTTTCCATTTGACGTTCATTCAAATCGTGTGGGACCCATTTACCCAGTTTATTGATCTTCCCCATTGATCGTAAACGTCTGCTGATTGTTTCTTGTGACACATTTAATGCTTTTGCCAATTGCTGTTGAGTTTGAATTGGGTCATCCTCCAGTAACACCTGCAATTGCTCGTTTTCGCACTTTTGTGGTCTACCAGAGCGCGCACTGTCTTTCACACGAAATCACCACTTTTAAATTGTCGAAATCATGTCTCACATGTTCTAATCGATGGAGCGTGTTCACCATATGTTTCTACCAGCACACGATGACATTGAACAGCCTTTTTCTTTTGATTAAATAGGAAAAGCAATGCGTGTCGCAAATGTTCTTTTTCAGGCATAAACTTCGACATGATCACTGAACGATAAAACAAAGACGCTAGTGTTTTGAGGACTCAACTTGTGTGTGTTTGTAGTGTAATGTCAGACGAACAAAATGACGTATGTGTCAAATGAATACGCTGCGTACTTTTCGCTGGCGCCATCTCTTAGGTAAACCGGAAACTACTTATGCATACGCCTGGTATTTCTCACGTGTGTTACACACCGTCGTGTATCATGCAGTTCTGTTTCGTCTGATGGTAGATGCGAAAACAATAATCTAAGCTGTATTTCGAATAATCATTTTTAAGATTAATGTTCTTGAAAGCCTTTATTTGTAAGTTATGAACATATGAAATATCTTCGACTTAACAGAGAATATCGGATTACGTGTAGGATAAATAATGACTGAGAAATTAATAGGAAATTTAATTAACAGGTCTAAAAGTTTGAACACACTAGTGCATTTGTCATGCACGTAAAAAAATAATTTTTCCATACTAACAACCTATGAATGAGGACTGCAATGATTTAAACCCAGGTCTTAAACAACTTGGCTGTGGCGACAACACTTAACAAGCTGTAATTGACGAGTTGAATTGAAGAACGGCTTAACTCGAAAACAGCAGTTCTCAGAAAAACGGGTTCGAAAGATTTAAATGCGATTTTACCAGTTTGCCTGTGCCTATACACATTAGGATATAATATGGAATTATGTTGCTAATATCCCTAGGAAGGTTGTGTTACATGAATCACAGGGAAGCTGTATCAATTTCTGATATTAAGATAACAAAATAATTAATCATAGAAGTTAAGCTGTTTTTCCATAAAAGGAATATCTGCCCGGCGTATTCTGCACCAAACTTGGAACAAATGTTCTTGGGCATCCCGTTAAAAACAACTGTCACGGTTTCCACATCCCCAGGCATCTTGTCAATGTTACCATTTTATGATAATATCACAATGGCTTTTATACTGTTAAACGAATCTGCACCAAAGTTTGTAAGATTATTCTTCTACACAATACAGGCATGACGGTAGATAACAGAACTCCCCCATGTACTCGAGGTGTCAGTGTTGCCAAACTTAATTACAAATTGAGTTTCAAACTTTCTGCAAGAATTTCTATACCGTTCTCATCAAACTGGCATGAATACTCTTTGACTCTAGAAAAGCAACTATGACGGTCCCCACCCACTAAAACATCCTAGTTGTCAATGTTGACAGCCAATAAAATTGATATCCTGCAAAGGCTTCCACACCGTTCAAAGCATCTGCACATCTGTAGATTACTAGCAATTCAACGGAACAATAGTTTGTGCATCATCGTTTGTTTCTTTCGCCCTCTTGCAGTCAACTGTTTTTTGTTTGCACTTACCTTATATATAAAATTCAATGTCAGGTGATTGTGTGCTTGGTTGTTTGAATGGTATACAATTCTACCCCGCTTGATGAATTTGAACGAAATTTGGCTTATACATTTCTTAGGACTTTGAAAGATTAATTACACATTAAAAGGTTGTCAATATCACCCCCAAAGGGGGGAACGGGGTGTCGCTTCAATCAGTTAGACCATGATTGTCAGGTATCCCTACAGGCTGAGCAACCCAAACCGCAATGCAATTTCTCGGGTTGATTACCATCAAGTGGGCAAATATGAAAATCCTTCCTTTCAATAATTCATTAGCAACAGACCGACCCACCGTAGCTCACTGGCAGAGCTTTGGCGTAGCATTTGGAAGGTCGTGGGATCGATCTCAGCGGCCGACCATCCTGACTAAGATTTTTTCCAGGGCTTCTCCTCAGTCACATAAGGCAAATGTCGGGATGGCAGCTTCAACGTAGGTTCAAGTCGACACCTTCCCGAATCCTTTCTCCTTCCCTATCTCGGTCTGAGTCTTAGATGACTAAAGGACATAAATAAAATTAAAATTCAAAATTAATTAACAAAGACTATCCCAGTTCGTCTGTTCGACACCATTCAGGGGCGAGAAAGCACTGGACCCTGCACCAACGGGCGGACAAATCAGCTAGTATTCATATATTCTTATACGTGGAAGTTCAATACACCTAACAGGCCACGAGACGAGAAAACGACTTACCCGGGGTAAGTTGTTCTTCCATCCAGTTCCTCAATTCGTAACAGTTCCTGCGCTGATGTACTCGCAGAAAGTTTGTCTGTGCTTTTTTTTTTCTATATCTCTCTTAAAATGTTGGATTTTGTGTCAAATAAGTTTACAGATATAGCCTACATCTACATGCATGCATATGTCAGAAGCTTTTGGAAATACGTAACTGGCCACTCCTCCATTTGAGTGATCCTGCGATCCTGCGTATCATGGCGGTTTTTGTTGTTTTCGAAGTGTCGAGCTATAAGCTCATGCCTTCCATATGAAGTGTGTTGACAATGACTCAGTTGTGGTTGAAATTTGAAATGAACCGTCGAAACTGTCTCGATCGGAAGAAATTAAATGAATGTTTGTGAAATGAAGGAGCAACTCATTTAAATGGTGGTTTCGGACACAGAACCTTCTGATTATGAGTACTAAGCTACAGATGGATCAAGCGTTTGTATTCATTAACTAAAATTTCTCAATGTATTAAGAAAAAATGTTGTAATAGAGACGTTCCTGCACCATATTTCTGTCTAGATGTAATATTCTTTACACAAGGACCTTGAGTTCTGTAACAGTTGGAAATTACACAAAACAATTGGTTGGTACTCGAACCCGGATCTCCCAATCACTGGCCGGTTCAGCTGAGACATAAGAATCTCCATACATACAGAGATTGGCTGTGATTGTGATAGTTCAACAGTAAAACACTCGATCAGTAAATTGATCGAAGTTGGAGTCACAGAAGTGACGAATCATTCTGCATATATTTAATCCTCATTATCTAGTTTTAGTGGATCTACAGATTTAATTGTAAATATGTTATGGCAATAATAATGATATTAGCAGACCCTATGCTAATTCTAATTATCTTTGTTGCTCATTTAATCTACAATGTGGTCATCATTCAATGTGTACAAGATCTGTTTGCATCTTGAGAAAATAATCCCCACATGGAAACCATTATGAAGAACGCTCTATTAATAAAACAGTAAGATCTTTGTGATCCTATATGAAAATATGAAGATTTTAGTGGCTTTTAATGCCAATCAAATGGGACGACAAGTGTTGAAATATTTCATAAACAAAATATAATTGGTCACTTCTAATATTTTATTTTCCTTCTTCTTCTAGAAATCTCAGTTCGGAAGTTTAAAGAAAAAAGTAAAAAAAAAAACGAAGTTAAAAACATGCTGAGTCATCACAAGATGGTTCATTAAAACGCCATTTATTTTAGTCACAGTCCTGAACTCCTTTACCAGTCAATGTCTGTTTTGCTAATTTCAGATAACGAAGTATTAACTGCAAAAGTCCTCGTCGTCATTTTCAAACTTGGGGACACATTCGTTTGTTGTTTTGGGAGCTTAAAACAAGGTCTTCTTCTCCCTCTTTTTTTCATCCTCATCATCATTCTTCGTTTTATTTTTCTTTCTCTCCCTCTGTTTCTCTCTCCTTTCTCTTGGTTGCATTTGGAGTGCAGCCAATGCGGTTTTGTCTGGTCTTCGGAAACTGTTTAGCTCTCGCGCGTTCTCATCTGGTCTTTCTCTGGCACGCTCCCAAATCACTAAGCGCTAGTACGAGTGCTACCACATTAGATCTTCCCTCCTTTTTACTTCATATTTTTGACTGTTAATGTCCCGTTTCGTGATAACTGAATAAAAGGTGATGAAAATTTATATGGCGGTTTGGTTATGGTAACATTTTAACCAAAACGCTACACGTAAAATTTAATTGTAATATTTTTTTTTATTCCTATTAATTACATCAACATACATACATATTTATTTACTTATTTCTGTCATATGTTAAATGGATTACAGCAAACTCCGTATCATCAGATCACATCAATTAAGAATTATAACATTAGTAAAATCAAGACTAAGAAGTATATAATTACTAACAATGGGAATAATTTAATTTACTCAAGGAGTTTGTTTTAGAAAGTGCTTAATAGACAAACGTTTTAGTCAACGAAGCTTCGAGATTTCTGGAAAAAGGTGATCTGTGTATCTCAGACAGCCTCCAAAACAATTACTGTATTATTACTGCATTACTAGCCTTGGCATTTTTACATAGGCACCTACTCGTCAGATCAAGAATTCTGATCAAATTCAGTCCGAAAGTTATAATTTACTAAATTTACAGTTATAAAAAAATTTAGATAATTTAATTTTAGTAGCGCAGATAGGTCATTCGTCTGCAGTCGCTTCAGTATTTCATTGTTTGGTAGGTTGGTGAATTGTGGAGTTCTGTTATTAAGAATGTTTATATAAAAATACCTTCATTGTTTTCCATAAGATTCATGTTACTTCCCATGGAACAAATGAAGGCAGCACATTCATTAATGGGAAGAACAAAGAACAAGAAAGAAGAATAGAAGAATAGGTATTGCTAGGGACGTTCACAAATCTATGAATAAAACACCGTTTCTATGTATTTAACGAAGATGTATTATTTATGATAAACACAACCAAGCTTAATGTAAAATGTAAGTCAAAGGTCTTGATGCTTCTGAAATCAATGAATAGATTGATTGATTAATTTATAAGAATGAAGACTTTAATGTGAATTTCATGGTCGTTGACTTTATAGGTTTGATTTACATTTCCCAGTAGATGTAGTAAGTTTTCTAATTGGTTTGAAATGTAAATTGTCTATATTATCAAATATTTACAGTCATTTGTATATAATATAGTTTACAGTCATCTGTAATTAGATGGATTATAACACATATGTACATATGAGGAAGAGTCAAATGAAAGCGAATCTGACACCCAAAAAATATAATTTAACATTTGTTTTCTCAAAAGTAATCTCCAAAACTATTAAGACATCTATTCCACTGGGAGACAAAACGGTCAACCCCATCGTTGAAGAACCTTCTGGACTGCCGACAGAACCATATCTTTACACAGCTACACACGTCACTTTGTTATAAATCGTATGGTGTGCAAGTTACTAAAATTGGAGTTTGATGACGGTATTGACATCTGTTGCGGGTCCGGAAAAGCGGAAAAAGAGTGACAACTTGCACTCTTGGAACTAAAGTTAACGATACGAATGCTCGTCCGACATCAGAAATAGAGGCGACTAAAGAAAAACAGAGCGGTCTGCTTCGCTTTTTGACTGCTGAGGTGGACGAGAAATTCATCGTCGCTTCTCTGCTCCCCAGATCTCTTCCCATGTGATTATGCGATTCCCACGTTTTTAGAGAGCTGAAAAAGACACTCATAGACATCGGTTTACACAGGACGAGACCGTGTATGACTTGGGGAAACATGCGCTTTCGTCATCAGCTCAGAATCTTCTTCAAGGATGGCATTGGCCGTCTTACTCCCTCAGTGGAATAAATATGTTAAAAGTATTGGATATTAATTTAAAGATAGTAAATGTTTAATGACATTTCTTGACGTCTCATCCATTTTCATTTGACTGCCCCCATAGTACAGTATAACACAAAGGTGACCTAAAGAGCTGCCGAAAGGGACACCAGATAATACGCAAAGACATGTGCAAAAGGAAACAGATATGTTAACTCATGTTTTCTGTTATTTATTAGAAGGGAATATATATAGATTCATATAGATAAAATTATCTAGACATGTAGTGAATAAGAAATGTAAGCAGAGAATGTAAAACTTCCCTTCGTTTATGAGCGATTTCACCAAAATTGGTAACAATCGATAGAGAACTAAAATATATGTTCGCTGCTGAATTTTTATTTACGAATAAACATTGGATATAGAGTTTCAT
This sequence comes from Lepisma saccharinum, assembly GCA_022664845.1. Taxonomy (NCBI): domain Eukaryota; kingdom Metazoa; phylum Arthropoda; class Insecta; order Zygentoma; family Lepismatidae; genus Lepisma; species Lepisma saccharinum. The sequence goes on from JAGDQP010000087.1 coordinate 128,666, forward strand.
CAAATCAAATATTTTTTGTTTGTTTGTTTGAATATTTAAAAAATTAAAGCTATGAAAATATTAGGTAACAGATTATAACAGTAATATAAACCGATGCAGCTCCTACATTTCAACAAATTATCAAAACGGAAATATATATTTACACCACGAATAACTGACGAAGGTAAATTTACTATCTGGGGGTGTTTCATATATTTTTCGAAGTGTTGGAAATAAACCTCGGGTGGAGGATGGTCAATTGTGTACCAAGCATGCTTCCAGAAATTTGAGTACGTTGGAGAAGAGAATTGATCACAGATTGTAAGGAAATAACGTTATTACGTTTACACACCATACATTCGTTTTCGATAATTAGAGACAACTTCATATTTTGAAATATACAGTTTTAAGGTCCACCTAAAACTAGCACCTTAAATATCTCGGTTCCTATTTCACATAGAGCTTTCAAAAAAAAAGTGGATTACTAAGTTGCATATGACAAATCAAATGGATTAATTTCAGTATCAGTGGCGGACCGGGAATGCCAATACGAGGGGTCAACTACAAAATGGAAAGTGGGGTAACTATTTATTTCTTTGGAACAAGGAGTGAAAATGGAACAACTTTTAGAGGAAACTTGTTGTAATATTACCTACGGTATAGCAGCTGGGACAGCCAATTGTTATTGGAATGATAGGCGCCTCAAATTAACATGTCAAATAACTGAGTTCCTATTTCACATAGAGCTTTCAAATAAAAAAAGTGGATTAGTAATTTACATATGGTAAATCAAATAGTAATATTTTCAGTCTTAGTGGCGGAAATAGTATATCCATACGGAGGGTCAACTTCAAAATTTAAAATAGAAAGTGGGGAACTTCTTTGGAACAAGTTGTAAAATTACAACAAATGAGGCGTATGCGTGAACAAAGGTCTATACGCTATCTTTTAACATAGTAAATAGATTTTTGTTTGCGCATACGCCTCAATGTTAAGAGGAAATGTTTTTTTTTTTTTAATATTCGCTACAATATAGCAGCTACGATAACCAATTGTTATTGGAATTATATTTACTGCACCTCAAATAAGTCTGTTCCTCCTATACAGCCCTTTAGTAAAGTTCGTTCACCGTATTAAAAATTTGTGTCATTAAGGCTAAGGGTGGGCCAATACTGTATCTTCTGCCAGTGTTGCTAAACCCAATGGTGGGATCACACTCGAGTGTCCGCATTCTCTTGGTCACAGAATGTTTGCGTAAAAAATTGTCTGATTTTCTTTTAAATATTTATTCGTTAAGTTGTTTATAATGAGAGGGCGCGACGCAAGCAAAAGTCACTCTTGTAATAATAATATTAAGTACAGCAGTGGACACGTGCCGGCCGGGTAGCCGTGCGGTCTACGGTGGTAGTCCAACAACTCGAAGGTCCCGGATTCAAATTCCGGCTGGGGCATGGATGTTTGTGGATTTTAACAGCTAAAGGCGAATCGTGAGAGGCCGAAGTCCAAAGTTACTAGACTGGCCCATATACAAATAAAGTTTACCAAAGTTTTTCCAATAACAATTTGCTGTCGTAGCTGCTATACCGTAGGTAATATTACATCATGTTTCCTCTGAAAGTTGTTCCATTTTCACTCTTTGTTCCAGTGAAGTGAATAGTTACCCCACTTTCCATTTAAAATTTTGTAGTTGACCCCTCGTATGGGTATTCCCGGGCCGCCACTGGCCATGAAAATATTACCGTCTGATTTGCCATATGCTACTTAGTAATTCAATTTTTTATTTCAAAGCTCTATGTCAAATAGGAGCCGAGATATTTAAGGTGCTAGTTTTAGTTGGACCACCCTGTATATATCGACAATATACTAATTTCAGACATATTGTACGTAATTATTACATTTTCAAATTCACACCTAATTATAACTTCATATTATAAGGTTCAATTCTCCTCAATTTCTTTACTTTATTCAAAACTTTTCAAATTATCTTATATTCTAATAATAATCATCAAATAAAAATCAAGTTATGAACAAACATTTTAGTTCTCTTCAATTGATGCCATTCTGCCCAAAATCACTCGTGAAGGAATGGTAACATTCCCTCGTAATATTGGTAGTATCGAATGCGTTAGAGAAATTTACACATTCAAACAAAATAGAAATAGATAGAAATATCAAGATTAACTGTACAAAATTTTATGTGCTGGAACGAGACTCAGAAAAATTTCTCAATGTGAATTTCCTTTAAAAAGAAAGAACAACTCGCTAGTGAGTGAAAACTAATACCTGTGTCATTTTAGTTTTGCACTCCTAAAAATAAGCAGCTTTATTGTTATATCCTTAGAATGATTCATCATATTTTTTTGAGTGCTAGTTCGTTAATTTAAAAAAAAGGTATGACGCTGCTTGCATACAGCGGATATTCGCTTTATTAAATTTAGTGTTTTAACAAAAGCACCAAGAGGGCTTGTTTGTGATGGGAGAAGCAGACTTCAACGTTAATGATCCTTGCAAATATTTACACGTTCTCGTCACGGCAATTTAAAAATGTTGGATGAGAATTCTAGAAGAATACTCGCTTGGAAATTTTCTTTGAAATGCTACGGAAATATACATCGCATTATTCTCAAGCCAAAATTAAAGAAGTTGAGGCAGATTTTTAGTGAAAATAATTAAATTTGTTTCGTAGATCTTTGCTGACAAGTACAGTTGATTATTCTCGTCTTAGTAGTGGCATTAATACTACCATTGCTATATTGCAAAGGCAATGAAGTACACCGTTCTGGCCATATTGGTACCCTAACAAACTATTTGTGAATCAAGCCCCCTTATATTATTTCCCCCCACTACAACGCTGCCTAGAGCAGTATTATCGTCAGCATTAATCATTTCTAAATGTGTTATTATATGCAGAAATTGTACTCTTATAACTTTCATAGATATTAATACGCAATAAATATTAAGCGCTATTACTTACTATCATACTCTTTGACAATCTAAGTTTACAACGACGTCATTGATGAACAAATAATCCAACGAACTTTCAAATGTTGAAATATTATAACCAAACTTTATATTATGTTCTTTTACAACCAAACTTTATGTTCATATTCAACATTGAATAATCACAAATTGACCATTGAATGCAGTATGCGAAGTTGCCTTACCAATATGAGATTATACAAATTTATTATTTTTCTGCAAATTTTATCTACACTTTACATTAATAAGTACATGTCTACCTGTTTTATTTTTTTCTAATATACTCTATTAATATTAATTTCGTACACAGAAGTACCAAAACGTTAATTTTGATATTCGATATTCTTTCATTATAAAACAGCATTGTCAGCACGAGTTGAGATAGCTTATTATTCAGGGAGTTACAGCTATTGCTATTACGTCACCACAAACTTAGCTGTTTTAATGGATTTGTGGCTGTCAGGAAACTCAGGCTCAGGCTGGAGAGATGATGTTTGAAGGTAGTCGGCCAGGGCCTACTTAGTGGGTACCATCACGGCATTTGCTTTGTATGACTGAGAAAAAGACTAGAAAAACTTCAGCCAGGATGGGCGTTTACTGGAATCGTTGTCAGGATATTCTGATTGCTAACCCAGCCCTTTACTAACTAAGCCACGGCGGCCTCTCGATCAAAACTTAGCCGTCTATTAATATATAGATATAGAGAAAATCTTTTTTAATACAATTTAGAAACCTATTACTTTGCTTGTAATGAATTTCATTTTTACAGTTTGTGAACTTCAAGGACTGTTCGGTTTCATTATTTAGTAACCATTTGGAAAAGATCCATCTATAAGAGAAGATCTACTTTTATGAATTATCCCTCAAGAATGGGTTAGGGGTATCTGTTATTAATAAGGAACGGGATGCCTCTCTGCTATAATAAAATAAATATAATATTTCAGATATGCTTAGAAATTAATGTAGTGTTTCGTTTCGTTTGTATGTAAATTATTTTTAAGTCATACGCCATTGCATTACGATATATGATGGCACTTTCAGTAGCATTTCATTTCCTTTTGCTTTAAATATGATTCGAGTTCTAACAAGATATATATGAGTAAAAGAGTTTCTTGTTGGAGCTTCGGATGCAACACAGCGTCTTTTTTTCCTTCCATCTCATTTTATCAGAAACAGATGCGGATTTTTTACTTGTCCACCAAATAGTAAAAGCTTTCAAATGCTAGAAGCTTTTTCCCCTCTTATTTAATTGCTACAAATGTATAGCAATAGAAGAAGAATACAATCGAGAAAAATACCTTTGATGTGTTACTCGCAAAGGCGATAAATTATACAATATACATACAGATGTTTTCGTGTGTTAATTACAACAAACATATACGTACTCTTTTTTATCCTATTGTGCTTTACATGTGGAAGGGATAGTTAAGCTTCTCGTCATTCATCATAATGTTCTTCTGCTATTCCATCATTAACACAGAGAACATTACAAACAGTATTTCCAGTTTAATTATTTTGTAGTTAAACCAGTAGTAATTGAACCGTTCAGTTGCCTAATGGACCAAGTCCATTTCAACAAATTTTACAGGAATAAACTTTCTGGGCCATCGCATACATGTGTTCCCAAGACAGGTGGTGAGACTGAACCTTCAGTAGGTTGAACGAGGTCTAAACCCGTTTGTCAGCTGAAAGATTATCACTTTCAGATCCATTTAAATCGATAAACCCACTTTCCAACAAGAATTGACATGGCCCGATAGGCAACTGAAGGGCTCAATTTACATCCTATTTGAGCCTGTAGCTTCTAACGACTATATGTAATGTAACACATTACTAGGTGATATTTCAATACAAAAGTGAGGGATATATTTTGCAAGTCTCTCTCACATTCCTTGAAGCGTGATTAACAGTTAAATTTGAGAATATTTTTTCTGTTGTTGATAGAGTGCTTAGACACCTTTCACATATACTCTACATCAGTGGTCGGCAGGTTCAATGCTTTGTGACGTGATCGCTAGGAACAGTCGTGAAGAACATCGTTATCCAGCTACGCGACTACAGCGTTTGCTCCTCCAGGTGCTAATACAGGTAGACTCTGCAATAAATTCAAAATTCTTTCTACTGCCTATCACTGCTCTGGATGTAAAATCGTCAACTTTAATAATATAAAGTTAGCAATTTTTAATTGTATCACGGCTAGCAACACTGTATGCCAAGTTTCATTCAGCAGTCGATCTTCAATCTGTAGATGTCATTTTTACCCGCAGAAGCACTCTTTAGCTCTAAACGACTGCCGCTACTTAAAAAAATAAATAAATACGTAACGTGTCAAGCATTTGAAAGATAAAATGGTAAACAGTTATTTAACATAGTTGCTGAGGGTAACGGAAGCTTACGTTAGGAAGAGATGTTAAATTCATGCTATGGGTTTTGTCATAAATTCTTGTTACCTGCATCTCACAAGAAGTAGGGAAGTGCCATACCTAACCTCAACATATTATACACCAATTGAAAGGTCTCATTAAGTATAGAATAATGCCAAAATATAAGATTGCCGAAATATATATATATATACAGAAATTTTTCGATTTGCCATTTTCTTTCTGGTCTAATGGTACTTTTCGTCTTTCATTTGTTTTACATATGAAAATTATTCCTGCAATGAAGACTACTTTTAATTTTTCATTCCTAATAAGTAGTTATCGAATTATTGTGTTATAAACTTGAATATAAAGACCTAAAGAAGCATTTAATGCCAAAAATGTCTTCAAATTATGGATAAAATTATTTAAAGAAAAGGCGTCGAATATTAGGTGCGCTGGTTGCAATTATAAAATTGAAGCTATTTAATTGCTGAGTTTTATTTTGCATGGTGGTTTATCTGATTTTATTATATATTCTTTATACAGTTAGATTTACGGTACGTAATGACTAAAGGTTGACGTGGATGCTTTCACGGTTAACAATACGATCTCTACAGTTTGTAATGTAACTTTGATGAAATGTTGAATCGAGATTACGAGGGCAATAACAATATTCACACAGAAACAGCGTTAACTGTGATTACGAAAGCTAGTTTGTTCTCCGTACACAAAGTGTGTATTACCGGTACTGTTTTCTATTCCCTTTTTAGTATATGGGAAAATTGTTATACTGACAGAGACATGCGCTGAATGGTTATCTGGCAGTAGGGGCTATGATAATGTGATATTAATTCAAATATGAATTTTAGCATCTTTATACAAGCAGGGGCAATAGCAAACAGGTACTCTCCCAGGATTTTATTTAGGAGCTGCAAGTAAAGTTTGAAAGATTTCTATCCATTTCAAACCGTTTTTTTTTAAATTGGGATATGTGCTCGAGAACTTGGGGGTAACACCCCTCCTTTGATGGGGGGGGGCGGAGGTATAGCAGAATCCTGATAGCGAAGTTTGAATTTTGATGTACTTATATCCTTGTGAATAATGTACAAAAGTGCATATTATAAATGCAATATTATGAAACACTATCAAATGAGGAAATTTATTCACGAGTTCATTTTTAACATTACAAGTTCATAGATCATTTCCTCCGCGTGACTTATCCATTAGCAAATTTGTTGGTGTTTTATTCAAATCTACTTGTACACGTCATTATACATCATGTGCAGAGAGCTAACACAAACATTACCTAGAGCGTATGTTATGTGAAGTGATTCTGCCAGAGCCCCATGTTGGGGCTGTCAACTTCCAAATTCACTAATACGTCCTCAGCTTAAATACTTTGCGATCAAAAATCTATAGAAACAGTGCAAAATGCCACTTACACCCTCCCAATTTTAACTTTACGCTCTATCGCTATCTGAAAATCCTGATGGAATCGTCAATGTCGACAACAGTAGGCGTGTGGTGTGAGGTGTCGGGCCAGCGTCTCCAAAGTTCTGGGTTGAAACGCCGGCTGGGGCATGGATGTTTGTAGGTTTTAGATACCTAACAGCTAAAGCAATCGAGACGGGTAAAAGTTATTAGTTAAATGTCCCATGTGGGAGATTGCCAAAGATTTACAAATCCAGAGTTTGCTTTGTTCGGTTTGGTTCCTGCTCGTAACTGTCACTTTCACTATCACCTACTCCGCGGTAAGTATAGAATTTACATTTGCTTGTAATAAATAGTAGTTTGTAGAAAACAATAATACACAACTTGTGCGGTAATCCCAGTAACGTTGTTTTGGGGACGAATAGTGTGATTGGATTCGCCATTACCTCAGAACATTTAACAAAATTATACATTGCATAAGAATAATTGATGGTGAGGAGAACAGTTACCTAGTCCTATATGTTGTAACTGTCCTATATTCTCGAACAATACTCCGATCAGATGGCATCCAATATTTTCGTTTAATTTTCTGTTGTCATAACTTCCGAATAGCTATTTCCTTTGGTAACTGTTTACTGATTCATTTCATCATCCGGAGAGCTTGCAAATAACCATTGTTTTTTAAAAAATAAGAAATTATTATGTTTTTATATACGCCAATAGTGTGAAACTAAGCACAGAAATAAACGAATGGTGCTGCCAGCATCGGAAAGTTTGGCAGTGAATAACCTCATTAAATAGGTGGCTGAGTATACCCTATTCTACTTGTTTAATTTTTAGTTGATTTTTTATTTCCGCATTTACAGTGCAATTTTCATTGTGCAATATCAAATCATTAAATATTGATCTTGTAGTTCCATCAAAAGAATTAACAATGAAGGAAACATAAAATTGGGTTTTCCATTTCATCTCAATTGTCATTTCTGTCAGTAGGGGCAGGTGACATACTTCTCATGACCAGCACTTTTTTCTGAGTTCATAGAGATTTTACTTCCAAGGACAGGACTGTGCCATTTCATTAAGATGAGTGTCATCATAATTGAATACGCCTGAAGGAAAAGAAAAATGAAGATTATAACATTCTTGTACTTTGCATATCATGCGAAGGTAGCTAAGTGCTTGCTACAAAGTGAATATAGTACGAAACGGTTCCTTCTGCTGCACTGGAGACTTCTGTCTTCCATAATTGGCTTCTCAAATTTAGCCTTCCTTATGTGGAACAGAGTAAAATGAGAAAGTGCCCCAAAGGAATCAAGGATGGAAATATATTCACCTAATCTACATTTCGTAATGCCTTACCATTCCTCTTTTTTTTTCTGTCTTCCTTAAGTTTTCTTTTATGTTCTTCGTTGAATTTCTTTCCCGAATAAAACAAGAGATTCAAGAAATGTACTGCTTGTTGCCAGGTAATATGTGGCGTCATCTCGGGTTTCCTTTTATTCAATTAATCTTTCCACTCGTTTCTTTTTCTGAGTTTTTGTACAGCAGTGTAAAGTTGGTAATCTTCCAAATTTGCAATATTTTCTGTTCTTAATCACATGGACCATTAACTATTTAGTGATTCTCGTTCTGTTATGCTTGCAATTACTTTCATGGTTTGTTAAGATTGTTAATGAACTCCCGTCATAAAGTATTCTGATTCTGAAATTTATCCTTTCTCAACTAGCTGTGAAACTACGTCCACCATATTTTAAGACTTTGCCATCATGTTTACATGACACGTTCTCAATAATCATGAAATATTCATTTTTCATTTCTTACTCCTTTCCCCCTTCCCCTGCCGGACTCTCTCTTTCTCTTCAATTCTCTCTCTCATATTCTCACGTTTATCTTATTATTATGTAGGAGATTGAAAATCATATACAGTGGAACCTCAAAGAGTCGAACCTGGATAACTCAAATTCTTTGATATCTAGCATTTCATTCATTCCCCTTCATCTTCCCTCTTACACCGCATATTAATTTACCTTTACAAGTCGAATATTGTGAAATAAAAACTCAATGCAGAAATTACAGAATAAATACCTGCTACTGCAGTTCCAGCGCATGCCTGTTACGTCGGGATCAGCACGCAGTTAAGTGTTACACGTGATGGAGAAGCGAAAATGCAGGACCCTAACGGATACGAGAGGAGAAGCATCCGTCAGTTCCGGACCTCTGTATGTCGAAGTTTCATTTTAGTCCTGTCAATAAGTCTAACCTAGCTACGTCGAAATATTCGATAACTCCAATTTTGTCTTTTCCCCTTCAGAATTTGAATTTAGTTTTAAGGCCTTTAGGCAACTTTGGCTCAGCCCAGAAGGGTGATGATGTGATGAATTGGTGGAACCAAGAAAGTGGGAGGAAACGGGTGAGCACCGAGGTAACCTACACACACGGTGTTTGTCCACCACAAACCTCACATTGCATGAGCAGGGATCTAACCGACGACCCCTAGCGCCAGAAGTGAGTGCTCTATTAATTTTTAACGGTTATTTGTTGATCAAAGTAATGTGTATAACAACAAATGAACAAAGTAGGGAAAACATTTTACATGACAAAGATCCTTGCAATTACACAAAGTAATAAAGTAGTACAAAAAACAAGAATTAATATACAGCTCGACAATAATTCGCGAATTTTTCACGCCGCTTAACCAGTGAAATAGATTGCAAACCAAAGTGCAAGTAATTAAGATATCTGTCTTGAGTAATATATAATATGTTATTCACCAAAAGATGCAATGTATGCGCCGCAAACCACACCAAGAAATGCTTTTTTGGTTTTCGAAAATAATCATATTCAGGCTTTAAGAACAGATGTTGAATGTCATGATCTGTTGTTTGTTGCCGAGTAATTCCAACACAAATGTGAAAAAAGAGCGTTCCACACTATATCATGTAATGTGGTGTACCAACGTATCTATTTTGGAACACTGCGTGCAGAAATTAGTTTTACAGTTAAATTAGTTTTAATGCCTCTATCGAAAAGAATCTCTGCCGTTTGAAACATGCCGTGAATCACGAAATACCACGTTTGAAAAACATCTGATTCATAACGGAGCTCGGTAATATTACGCCACACTTTAGCCCAGCTCTCATCTAGGGAGTAAAAACCTTAACGTTGTATTCGGAAAATTTTCGTCTATGTAGGAACTGGTATATTTTTATTCGAAAATTCCTCCAGGGGAGTCTGGTTATGAATATAGTAGCCATATTTTACTAAAGGTTAAATAAGATAATGTCCGTAATTACTCCAAGGTACAATAGAAATTGGCGCTTCGGTGTCTAAGCACCTTAGAGCTTGCATTAGGTATCCACATGAGTACGAATCAGTGAATACATACACGGATTGAACTATTCTATTTAGCACTAATGCACGTCCTTGCGTTTTAATATCAATCAACTTCAGTTCACTGAAGTGTAAAGGGAAGGTGAGATAGTTCCGTTTGGTTTTCAAAATCTGCCCTTCCATAAAAAATATCCAATGTGGTTTTGTAAGATGGCCTATTCACAATTGGGCATTGGAAACAACAGTAACAGATGAACAAGTTTGCTAAACACATATCAATTGAAGAACCGTACTCTGGAAATTACATTACGAAAACAACGAGAATACGTAGTAAACATTGACACTAACTGAGACCGCAGCACTTGTGACAAATTATATTATATTGTTTGTTTGATCGTAGCATACCAAGTTATGCCCAACATTATGAGATGATCAGTGACGTTGAATACCTGCGCATATTGTTCTTTAGATTCGGGTTAAGCACCAAGATTTTTGTCTTCTTGAGATTTAATTGAATGCCGGAAACGGAACCAAAATATCGTAATTTGTGCGCTGCCATACAAGCTTCAATCGGCGACTTTAAGAAATACGTAAGATCGGCAACGTATCCCAAGACGGATACTGGCCGGGAGTCACAAGAGATACCGCTTAAATAAGCTTGAATACAGTTTAAAAGCGGGACCATGCGCATAGAAAATAAAATCGCCGATATTGGACAACCTTGGTGTAAACCGCGTTTGATAGCGATGGACAGCGAAATCTGCCGATTGACTTTGAAACGTAATGTTTTAGATTGAAACAGAGTTTTGAGCATGTTAATAAACACTTCTGGGAAGTCAATTTTTATTAATACCCTGTATAAGTATCCACATGATAAAAAATCGAAAGCTTTGGCCAGGTCGGTGCTTAAAATATCAAAGTTGACAGTTGTATTCGACTACTGTGATTGGATGGCCTCACGAAATTGCAGTAAGATGACATGTATAAGGGCCCTGGTCCTGGATATCCAAATTGGAAATCGCCTAGAATTTCTGAACCACATGTTTTCAATCGGTTAGTGATGATCTTCATATATATCTTGAAATCACAATGAAAAATCGCGATTAAACGTAAAGAGTCTTGGGTACACACGACCTCCTTTTTAGGAATAAGTACAACAATCAAACATGTAAATACTTCTGGAATTATTGAAGTACACCATAGTGAGTTAAACACTTCGACCAAATGAGGCACTAACATATCGATGAAAAAGCGGTACCAGAGCATTGATAGACCATCGCTGCCGCCAGACGCCATTCGGTACTCTTGTACTGCCCGAGTTATTTCTTGAAGAGTAATGGGAGCTTGTACACTAGTCTGTAAATCTGCACTTAATTTGTGATTAATACGAGACTGTAAAAAATAATCGTCGTAATTATTCAAGTCTGGGGCTTGAAAATAAGTCTTATATTGCTTTTAATAATGGAATATACTTCTTGACTGCTGTGAGTCTAAATTTGGCTAGATTGCATATTTTCGTTGGTATGTTTCTCTTTTGTTTTATAGCGGTTATTATGAATGTAACCATAATTAGAATTTTGTTTTTACGTTGTATATAATCAATAGTTTTGCTTGACGACCATTCGTACTTTACATGAGATCTTCCGAGTTTGCGGATTCTTATCATGTCGTCATACGTATTTTGGTGATTCGTACGATCATTCATTATTCAAGGAAATGGGAGAACTAATATAAAAAGATGATACAAAATCATGATTATCTATGATTGTACATTTGATGTTTTCGATTTCGATGTGAAGATAGTTTCATTAGTCAATGCGTTAATAAAAGAAAGTTATTGTTATAACATACTTTTCACGTCTATCAATCCATGTCTTCATCTTTAATTCAATGCGTTTTAGATTTCGACAATAAGACATAAACAAAATCTTTAATCTTTTCCATACACAGAACTGACCTTTATATAGTATATTATTGTCGTCAATAATTTGATTTATGAAGTTAAGTTGCCCTCTCTTGCGCTCCTGTTTGATATGTAATGAATTAGAGCGTTCTTAAATACCAGCTCTGTCATATTTACATCTAATCAAGTAGCCTTGTTGAGCTTGCGCATACTCACGAAGCAAAAAGACTTAAATTTGTTGGAGATCTGCCCTGCCGTCCTGTCCTTGCCCGAATAGTTTGGAATATTCTACAAACTGTGAGTATCAATAGTCTATCTGTTGTTTTTTGTTTGGCATTTTGTAGAATACACTCTTTGCTACACCAAATTAAGCGTTTTCAGCCCAAAGCCACCTTTAATATGGCTTTTATAAGCGTGTTTTTTAAGAAGCAAGGACTGAAATAAATTGAACGTGGAATGTACATATTCACTATCCTCCAAGTAACGTCCATTAGAATACCAACAAAAGCTGGGTGAATAATGTTTGATGCCCTCCATTTTTATATTTACGATTACCCCATAGTGATCTGAAATAATACTGGGTGGGCACTAATAACAATGCATTGGTCAATGACTTTTTGGTTTGTATAAAACCAATCTAAGCGACTAGAACCTTTGGAATATAAGAAGGTATGTCCATCGCGCTCGAAATATTTTGATAACCAGATGTCTTGCAATTGATATGGGTTGTAGTGCCAAACTATAGTTGGAAATGGAGTCACTGCCAAAGTTATTGACTACTAAATTAAAATCTCCTCCAAGAATTACTATGTAATTTTGGATCTAGCGGAGGATAAGGCTATGTAACGAGATAGGCGCTAAACGGAGGTGCAGGCGAATTACAACACCAAGATTAAACTGTAAACTTGTAAAGTATTGTTTTTCTTCCTAAAAGTAAACTATGACTTTTTTGAACACCGAGAGGTAGAATATAATTACATTAAAATACAAATTAAATAATTTTATAATGTAGGTGTTGAGTAACGGAGCAAACACTGGGACAAACCGCCACTGATATATCTAATGTTATCCTCTGTACTATTTCTTGGCTTGACTAAATCTCTTTCAGATATTTATTACCTTCTCCTATTTCAATTTCAAAAAATAAATCCTGTATTTTCGAGACACCTTTTATTTTTCAGAGCAAGGAGACACGAGATAATGTGCGCTAACTCGAGTTTGCAAATCCAGTCTACAAGGATATTTTTCCCTCGGAGATACTGAAAACGAGATTTCGTTAAAAGATAGATTTTCGAGCGCTTTTTTTCGAATATAGCAGAACCAGATGCATCGCACTAAGGTCACAAAATCAATATGCCAAAAGGATGTGAAATAGTATCGAATTGCCAATTTGCAAAACTACTATACCTAAGAAATGTTGAAAAGCAGATATTGACAAATATCGCATTTCGGACACTATTTTAAACGATTTTATTCAACTTGACAATGTTGTCACTTTGTTACCTGAAAACTCTATGGCTCGATCCAAAAAGCAATAACTTGTCATCAAAAACATTGTGTATTGTTGTCTTATAAAAATTAATGAGCTAAAATAGCCTAATTTTTTTCATTATATGTTAGGTTTGTTACTGTTGGTATTGTTTATAAACTTTTCTAATTGAATATAATCATACCTACAAATAAATACTTAAGTAATAAAAGCACAAATTAATGTAATATTTCAGTATTACTTATTTCAATTCTTCTATCAAATTTCGTTTCGACCACAGCCAACACACTTGTTGACCAACAGTCTACGCAGTGCAACTTTCGTGTAGCAAAAAAAAAAAGGAAACGGTGGATTCAACGTTAGTCCTGCTACGTAATTTTAATGTTGAATATATAAGTACGTAAATGTCCACCTGTTAAACGATTTATTCGACGTTTAGAATCAACATAGTTTTCAACGTCAAGAGGTGGAGTATTTTGGAAACGTTTTCTTAAACTTGTATTTGTCCACCTATTTAATGGATCAAAACCACACTTTCCGTTTAACCAAAAGAAAGGATTGAACTTCAGGACGGAGAGTTATGCACCACAGTTGCTCTTTTCATCCATTTCTATCACGTTCATTTATTGGTTTTGTTTGTAAATTCTCTATCGGTCTGCAGTGAGATTCGAAGCTGGCACTTGTGTCATGACGTGACATGAAATTTTATGATGTGACCGAGATGATTATAAATGGCAATCGCTGACCAGAATGATAAATTTAGTTCTAGGACGAAAGTTTAGTGGTTAAATTTGATTTCTGCAACCATTTTCGTGTAATATCCACTTTGTGAAATGATTTAACTTTTCTTATAAGCTCACAAGACAAAAACAATAAGAGCTTTACAATTACGGCGTGATGAACTTCACCGTCAACATCAACGTATGAATCTCAGGAGATAACATTTTCTTCGTCGCTCCTTGAAAAGTACAAATCTATACATTTTAGTATTGAGCTTACTTTCAGTAAACAAAATATATTTTCATTTTTAAAACTAGGCCTTTGTAGATTTGCTATGGACAAATTTCGAAGGAATGTATCACAACCTTAAATTACGTAACTATCGTTTAAGTTTGTAACTTCTAACCTTTTTTTATATCTATATCTGATCTGTGACTCGTGTACAGAAGTATAACATCTGACTTTTAATCAAATGAAATATATTTATTAAAACCCAAGAATATCTTTGATTCACAGTCTTACGAAATTTTCGAATAAAATTCACACGCTTCTAAAACTTTGAAATTGAAAACGTCATTTCAGTCACGGTGGAGTAATTTCGACGACAGTTTAGAAAAACTCCAGAAAGACAACAATAATGCATTATACCAAATGTTCATTCAAATTTTAAAAAACACTATTCCATAATACTAATAACTTCATACTTGCAATACCCAACAAAACCTAAAGTTACAAGGATTAACTTTTTTTTTGTTTTGTTTTTAGTATTATGTAATGAATCTATTAACTCTTGGAGCACTCTATGAGCTGCTACGAACTGTCAGCTCTGACGTTCCCAATAAAGAACGTAACCATTTGGTTCTGCGTTTCCATCCTATTCGTAGTGTTACGAAATTTAGAAGTAATCAAACTATATGTTGATTTTAGCTGGTCACTTCGATTATGATGAAAATTAACAGGAACGAAAGTTTTGTAAAGGTTTAAAAAAATAAATTAAAATTAAAATTACTAGAATACGTAATGGTCTTTAAAACTGATACTGCCAATTATAAACTTTAATTTGAATCCACCGAAAATATGCAGGTTGATTTTCGTAAGCTTTTTTATAAACAGTATTTTGTTTTCGAATTTACAAGTTTTGGCAATTCATCATCGACTGCTCATATTTTAACATCCTTGTTACATCTTCCATACGGCTACAGTTTCTCTTGTACTAAAATATATATGTTTCAATCTTGGTATGATTACGAGATACGACTCACATCTTAAGACATAAATCAGTGTTTTTCAATCGCCGGTTCGCGGATCCGTACCGGTCCGTGAAACTCTTGGGCAGGTCCTCAACCAATTAATATATTCATTTCTTTAACGCTCAATTGGGATATTTTCAACAGTCCAAAATTGAGATTAAAATTTATATTTCCATTCCAAACCAACTAGCATATGAAAATGTGCTGTCATCCTTTAAACGTCAAATAAACCTTTAACTTAGTAGCATATTCGCGGTCCATCCGTCGGTCCGTGAGTATAAAAAGGTTAAAAAAAGACCCTGACTTAATTCACATTAGAATGTTAAACTATTTTTTTCATTTCTATGGTAACTAGACTGAATTATTAACCTCATATTCGAGTACTACATAAGAATAATTGATCCCATAGAGTCAAACATGACTTTACGATGCAAGGAAATCTTTGAACGTATTAGAATGAAAAACCATTTCGCATATTTATGGTACCGAGATACATTAATTACACACATATTCAAAAAGTACGTAGAAACGATTAATCCGATTAGAGCCAAACTTGATATTCTTCTGCAGGGAAATATTCTTAAGACCTTAACTGAATTAAAAGGTTAGAGCGTTTCCATGGTAACGAAATTAATTTATTAAACTCATATTTGAGCATCGCGTATAAATGATTGGTCCAGTTTCAACCAACTTGACATAACGATGTAGGAATATACTCCTAAAGCTTAAGTGTATTAGAACGTTAAAACATTTATCGCTTCCGTGGTAACAATATTAAATTATTAAATGGCACATTTACGAGGCATAACGAAGGAACAACTGAACCAATTCGAAGCAAACATGGCATAACGACATAGAGACATATATTCAGCTATATTAAAACGTTGAAGTATTAACGAGGCTGAAAGAAAATCTAAGCCTTTATATTGAACGTCAACCACTGGTCAACTCAATTCAAAATAAATCACAAAAGATTAATGGGTACTAAATGTATAAGCAAAAGATATAAAAAAATATTAATTTTATGACTGTAGGTAATGTTCCCTTTTTGTTATGGCATACAGGTATTGGACAAAATAATGGAACACTTGTGAAACTCGGAACACTTTGTATTAACACGGTGTTAGTCCACCTTTAGCACGCAATATAGCTTGAATTTTGGACGGAATAGACATATACAGGTCTCTAATGCTAATGCGTGGAATTTGAAGCCATTCTTCGTGTAGTCAAGAATGGCTTCAGCCTCTAGCTCAGGTCAAGACGGAGGTAGAAATCGACGCCGAACTCTGGTTTCCAAAACAATCATCAGAGGATCGATGATATTCAGGTCTGAGGACTGCACGGGTCAAGCAATATGTTGAACCTCATCAGCATGCTCGCGAACCACTCTTGAACAGGACAAGGTGTGTGAATAGGGGCATTATCATCCTAGAATATGGCATTCCCGTCTGGAAATTAAGTTTCCATTATTGGGTGAACCTGGTTACCCAAGAGTTATACACTGCTGCTGTGACGGAACTGTGCAATGTGACAAGGGCGCTGCCGAATATCACCATGTAGTGCCCAAGAGGCCATAATAGAGTTGCCAGCAGCATGTTTGACAGTCGGGCGGAGACAGTCTGCATCGTATGCTTGAGAAGATGTTCGTCAGACAAACACGTGTCCAGTGGTGAAAAAAAGGGTAACGGGTAACTCGTACGACCACATGATACGTACGACCAGTCTCCCAACGTCCTGTTTTTGCGGGCATTGCACAAATGCACGTCGCCTTTGACCATTCTTATTGTCTGTTTTTGGTTTGGGAATAGCAACACGCCCATGGATAGCCATTTTATGCAGTTCCCCACGAAGTGTTTTGGATAAAACTGGGGGTTTTGGATGCAAATTAAGTTATGTAGTCACTTACTCGACCGTTCTTTTCTTCTATGACTTCACAACCACTTCAAGGCCCGACGGTCCCTATCTTGTAGTTTCGTCTTTCGAGCGCTATTGTGTCAACCCTGTTATACCGTGCACTGTGTATGAGGTTATGACTTTCGATACCGTGCCTTGTGTTTATCGCATAACGTCAGTTTTGCTCTCTTATTTGCCAGTTAGACGAGCACCCACAATTATACCTCTTTGAAACTCCGTTAAGTCGGACATACTGATCACTTCTTACACCTGCACAACGTCTACAACCACACTATC
The DNA here is from genome assembly GCA_022664845.1 of Lepisma saccharinum. Lineage (NCBI taxonomy): Eukaryota > Metazoa > Arthropoda > Insecta > Zygentoma > Lepismatidae > Lepisma > Lepisma saccharinum. Next base: position 146,300 of record JAGDQP010000087.1, read on the forward strand.
TCATTCTATTAGTGCACAGTCCATTCTATCTGCAACAAACAAGAGATGCTTGAGTTACGCAACGCTCAGTGTTACCAAGCACAAATGTCCAACTTTTGACAAGAATTTCCATTATTTTGTCCAATACCTGTATTTGTGCCAGTATCGTGAAGAAAGGCAAAGTATTTCCCAGGCAAAACTAAAGAGGAATAAAAGTGGTATTATCCTTTAATCAGGATGAGAAACGTGAAATAGATCTAACCCAGTTCCTGAAAATTTATATATTTCTTTAAAATTTCATAATTTTAGACTTGCGCCTAATTATATATTTTATCTCCGCAAATTATTAGTCATTTGAAGGAAAGATGCCTATCGGGAGAAAAGGCTTACAGTAGTGTAATTCTATAACTACAACCCTACATGGGAACATTTTTTGGTTTGAAAGAACTAGTCACTATGTTCTTTAAAGGCCTGTAGTGAATGTTGGGTAATGTGTAACATGCACAGGAAGCAAGTCCTTTAAAATCAGAGTACCTCTTCCTTCTACCTGAAAATAATTCCTATAAAATAGTTTGTAGGCAATAAACAGTTTAAAATCAGGCTAAACGACATGACAGAGGAGCAAATGCAGTTAAGTAGGGTAGTTACAACTTAGACGATACCACAAAGAAGTTATGTGTGTCGCGGGAAACAGGTGAATCGTCATCTTAACCCCAAGTTATACATGCTCACTACCTAAATGCATTGCATTAAATAAGACTGTTATTATTGTATTGTAGTTAGAAACTCATTTCTTTGAACTACTGTTCTCAAATAAAATTTACTCATACAAGTATTTCTAATTACGTACATGTTCAATATAATTTGAATGACATTTATTGCCTTCAGGCAACTATGGCTGAGGCCAAAATAGGAGTGGGTTGAGGAGATGTAGGGGAAAAGTCCACCACGGCATAGTTTTGAAGCCTCATCCCAGCATTAACCTTGTGTTACAAAGGATACCCCTGGATAAACCTGTCAGAATGGCCACCGCGGAGACTGAATTCAGAGTGGCCTATCGAATCCGAAGCCAACACTCTTCTAACTGAGCTACGGCTGCCCGTTGAGTGTTCAGTAAAATGTATACCATATGTTAAAAATATTTTCTTATTTTACACGAAACAAAAAATCATTACATTTTAACTAGAGTATGTTTCATTATCACATAATGGAGAGAAATCTGCTCTTTCAAGCAGATGTCGTCAAGGTGATGACATTGTAACAAATACTTTCTGAAGTGGTCGAAATACTTTCATAATTGTTAATTTATGTTATAGGTAGTGTAGGCATGATTTTTATATTTTAATTGCATTATAATGGTCTTATATCTTAATGATAATGCATTAGGGACATCTTCCCCCAAAATGAATAGAGATCTTATACTGATATGTGTGGTAAGTTGGACATTTTGATAGGTCGGTTTAAAAGCTCATATATCCGTTGTGTATTCATGGAGTTTCATGTACTTCTGTCAGTAAGAACATGAAAGTGCAATATATATTTGTGCAAAATTTTGCTATTATAATTCTTTTAATTACTCCACAATAACTCCTAGACCAACATGTGTGGCATCTTCCCTCAATCCAGTATATATTTATGTGAACATTGTATCATTTTGGGCGCGATTATAAAGTTACATTTATTTCAAGCCCATGCAATGGCGGCCAATCACGAGATTGAAGCAAGGCCAAATTTTACGTATATTTGACCCTAAAACTATACAAACTCCTATTATTTTTATTAAAATATAAATACATACAGTATTTAATTTGATGTGGGTCAGGTTTTAACTTTCTGCGGTTTTGGTCAAGCATATGACACAATCTTCAGCAGGTTCAAACTCCAAAGCGTTAAGAAATTATGTGAATGGCTGCTCGTATTTAGTCGTAGTGACTTTAGTCGTATTTAGTATTTCTCATAGATTAAGATAGCAACGACTTGTAGCAATAGAGCACACCGGCCGCTTTAAGTTACTTACAAAAGAACTCAGGAAGGCGATCATAATACCCTGCGTAGAAAATATACCTCCGCTACTGTTTACGCAACATCAACATCGTACACAATTTACGCAGGATAGCCAGAAACAGCATAATTAATCAAAAATAAAGGTTACTTTCGAGCATTATTATACAGTAGTTTTACAGGGCCAAACGTATTTTACCTCGAAGAACGTTCTCGGAGATTAAACTTATTGTTAAATTTGCAGTATATCTGTAGTTCTCTAACGACCCTGTAACAACTTACTTGGAAAATGAATATATAAAGTAAAACCTTACAAACTAAGAATAGTTATTGAAATTTTCCATTCTTAAAAATTTTCATACAGTTCCCTGTAAAAAGCTAAGCAACTACAGCTGCCTGGAAATCTCCAGTAACTTGGCTAATAGAAACTAACTACCTTACACTTTTCAAGAGAACAGAAAAATAGAATCCTGAAGCGAAATTTGAACACGGGTTGTTTAGTTAGAAGCCCAGCGTCTTACTGAATGGACTAAACTTCTAGTGAAGAAAACACGTCAAAACAGTATAGAGGATATATTGCCCCCCCCCCCTAAAAAAACATAAACAATATTACTCTCACGACTTACGCAATGCATTGATCACTTTTTCTATTTATCAATTAGGGATAGGAATTCCCATTGACTGAGAATGTACCATGCATTAATCACTTTTTGTATTTGTCAGTTAGAGATAGGAATTCCCATTGACTGAGAATACACCATGCATTAATCACTTTTTCTATTTGTCATTTAGGGATATGAATTCCCATTGACTGAGAATGCACCATGGAACTATCACTTTTTCCTATTTGTCAATTAGGGATAGAAATTCACATTGACTGACAATGCGCCATGCATTATTCACGTTTTGTATTTGTCAATTAGGGATAGGAATTCCTATTGACTGAAAATGCGCCGTGCACTAATCACTTTTTCTATTTGTCAATTAGGAGTAGGAATTTACACTGACTGAGAATGTGCCATGCATTATTCACTTTTTGTGTTTGTCAATTAGGGAAAAGGAATTCCCATTGATTGAGAGCATTTCCCATTTCAGTTGAAGTGTGTGATCAAAATGGCTGCAGCAAACACTTCATCAGAATTGCATGTTTTGTTATAATAAGAGACCATTTGATCCTTTTGTGCATGTGCGAACATCACACTAGTACTGAAAATTAAAACTTTCGCTTAATGTAAACGAAATCTTTAGGTGTTTTTTCAGAATTACTGCAAATACTGGCATCTATCTAAAACATTTCTGGTTATATTAAAGCACTTTCTGAAAATGTTTAAAATTGTGAGTTTTCTTTTTAGTTGTACATCCTTGAATTAACTTTGTTTCTTTGTTTCTATTTTTTCTTTTTTTTAACGTGTAGATTATTTTTCTCTCTTGTTACGCAATATATATATATATATATATATATATTGTAAATTTCTCAAATGCGTTGAGGAACCATTTGAATGAAGAGCGTAGCTTACCTGTAATTTTGTTACAATTGCACTGAAACGTTAAATGGATACTTGTTGGACAATTTTGGTAACACTTTTCTTTCGTTAATACTGAACATCTAAAAACCTAGTAATTTCTTGTAGACCACTCTATCAGGCAGCAAGAATACAGGAACTTGGATTGAAACACCGGGGTTAGTTTGACTAATCTATTGGGGTTTTAAGAAATAACCTACTAAGATCGGAAAGAACCTAGCCAATTGCAGATCACACTGTCGAAGCAAGAGTATGTAATTTTCGGCCAATCGAAGACAGCGGGTGGTGATCGCACTTTGGTATCTTATGTACTTTGAACTGCTGCGTATGTTTGTACCTTGATCTGCTGATTCAATGCCTGTGAAATTGGATACTTTACTGCAATATTATCTTACCACGCTTGTCCTTGATTAAAAACTAATGTTATATTTTCTTAACTGTCTGTTTTTTAAATACACAGAAATTAGATAGAAAGATTGTTTTAACTGAAAACACTTTTTTACTTCTTTCCTTGAATAAATGTGAGATTGGGTTCTTTTATGAAATAAAGCCGATTCTATTTACAATTCCCTTTTGCACTGGGTGTTAAATACCGTTCAACGTTCCTCCAATACAACTGAAATATACAATATTTCATTCCAGAAGTAGGTTGGTTCCGAAAACAATACATATACAAAAATATACAAGAAATATACATGAAATATACAAGAATATACATAATTAAAATCATACTTCATTTATATTACAATCTTCATTCAGCATTTCTTCCAGAAAGATGAGGCGCACTCCATGTGTTGGCGTCCAGTATCTTCAAGATATGTCGAAGACAACACACAATTATCACTAACACAAAACACTAACACTAGGAAAAGGAAAAAATGAGATTTGTTTGTAAAAATGAAACACTATGAGATTAGGGGAACTTCACACGCGGGAGACGTCTGTACCATATGGGGCGTCGTGCTGTAGAAGTGCCGACGTGGGATGATCAACATTACACAATGTCACTATAGTTGTCGTCGATTGTGTGGTCGGCAGAAAAAAGCCGTGGGCCGATTGAGGTTGCTGTCTATAAACACTGAAGACTAAAATGCACTGAATATGAGGAAGTTCTCAGCACACTCAGTTGCTGAACTCGAAGACACTTCGATGTGTTGGGTTCCTCAAGGATTCTGATGCGACTTTCTTTAAAAACTAAGGTAAGAATTCAATAGTGGGAAGTTTAAAAAACGAAAGGGAAGACAGATTTCCGTGATTGGACTGAGTCGAATTAGGAGATGTTCCTGAGAGTGAAAGGGAGGTTTGTTGCGTGGCGTCTCTGGTAGGTAGGAACTACTTGCTTGGAATTGGGTAATTTGGGAGTCCTAACTGATGTCCTCCGATACGATAGCATGCGACGTAAGATGAAGTAGCAAAAGAACACTATGGCTGACACGAAGACAATAGTGAGGATGACAATACTAACAAGAAATGCTGTTCCGTTGTTAGCTGGAAGACAAAACCTATCGTAAGACGACTTCCAAAAAATGAGTACTTAACACAATGTTGACTACAAGAAATATCAACTTATGTCCTACTAATTCCTCAGAGTGTGTCAAATGTTGAAACATCTATGACAAGAAATCAGTCAAACGGGACGAATAATGGCAAAGGGAGCCATAACTGATTACTCGTATATTTTTAACATATCTAAGGTGACAATAGGCGTGCAAAAGTATATTTTCTACTTAAATTTCCGAATTTCATTTTAAAGATGGACCTTGCCAGGTTTCGTCGGGTGTGGACGGCATGTCGTGAATTTTGGGACGATTCCTGTGGAGAACCTGATTATTAGGCGCCCAACCCATCTGATACATCTCTTGGGTTTCTTCTGTTCTTCGTTGTTAGAGAGACGTGCGCTTGTGGTCTATCGGCTGGAGCGCAGAGATAAGTTCTTGTACCGTTTTAATTGACTTATTTGCTATGTCCTGTAGTATATGCGAACCGAAACGCTGTATAGTATGTAAAACTAACTTTTGTTCTGGTATATCAGGAAGAAGGGAGCGAATCAACTGACCCTTGCTTATTACGTACTGATATGGAGTTTCCGTAAGTGTCTGTTTTTTATTCCTAATTATATCAATTTTGGATGGTGATGACATGCCGCGAAACGTACTATGAATGTCTTTCTTTATGTCATCGTACGTTTTGGTGGCGAAGGCGGGATCAATTTGCAGCAAGTTATAGAAATCTTGAGCTATATCCGTTAAACATGTGGCTAGCATTTCCTTTTGTTTCGATTCAGACCACTTCTGAGTTTTTTTTACACGATTTGAACTGTTGGAGAAAGTGGTCGATACGATCCGGCACATCGCCACTGAATTTTGACAAAATATTTAACGCGGCCAACGCTTCTAAAAAATCAGTTGCCATTACGGGTCTTTCCGGAGAAAGTTTTGGAGGTGTAAAACCAGTGAGTAATTCAGAATTTGAAATCTGTTTGGCTCGTGCTCGGTTATTGGCATACAATTGTTAAAATAAACACAATGCAGTTTTTGTACGCAAAGAAAAAAAATGTTGACGTTAACAAACACATAAAAGGCACGCGTGTTCCTCAACTCTGAAATTGTTAACGTAAGTAAACAAACAACTGAATGAATGAATCGTCTTCATCCAATGTTATTCTGTGTTTAGTACGCGCGTAAAGCTAGATGGGGAGGGGAAAAATGGAAAAGCAAAAAGTCTTGTTTTACAATCGGGATCGCTACTTAATTTTGAAAATAGAGTTTTAAAAAACCGAATCCTGCACCACGAAAATTTCTCAAATGCATTGAGAAACCATTTGAATGGAGAGCGTAGCTTACCTGTAATTTTGTTACAATTGCACTGAAACGCTAAGTGGATACTTCTTGAACACTTTTGGTAACACTTTTCTTTCGTTAATACTGAACAGCTAAAAACCTAGTAATTTCTTGTAGACCACTCTATCTGGGAGCAAAAATACAGGAACTTGGATTAAATCATCGGGGTTAGTGTGACTAATCTATTGGGGTTTTAAGAATAGAACCTACCAAGATCGGAAAGAAGACACCCATGCATTTATACAGACTAACAACTAGAATTATAATACAAATGGCGGAACGTTGAGAGCATCAGAATATAAGACGGATGTGATATAGAATAGAACCCAATTCTCCTATCTCTATAACTGCGGCGATGAACCAAGCTTCTCTGCGGCGAAGAAGTAGACTTGGGTTGAAACCTCTGTCGCTGTTCGAACTGCAAGTGGCCTCTAGAAACAAGGCCTTATTATTTTCTTCTCAACTAGAACTGCTCCGAACTGCTTAACTTTTCTCTCCTGGTTGGTTCACTCTCACGGGAATCGACTCAAAGACTTGTTCTCGGTGGTATATCAGTATTGACAAGCCCAGATGGAGCTGTGTTTCAAGTTTAAATTGGAAAACGCTTTACATAGACGTATGTCACTAGCCAATCGCAGATCACACTGTCGAAGCAAGAGTATGTAATTTTCGGCCAATCGAAGACAGTGGCTGGTGATCGCACTTTGGTATGTTATGTACTTTAAACTGCTGCGTATGTTTGTACCTTGATCTGCTGATTCAACGTCTGTGAAATTGGATACTTTACTGCAATATTCTCTTGCCAAGCTTGTCCTTGATTAAAAACTAATGTTATATTTTCTTTACTGTCTGGTTTTTAAATAAACAAAGATTAGATAGAATAATTGTTTTAACTGAAAACACTTTTTACTTCTTTCTTTGAATAAATGTGAGATTGCGTTCCTTTATGAAATAAAGCCGATTCTATTTACAATTACCTTTTGCATTGGGTATTAAATACCATTCAATATCTGTATATACTTTCGTGTTAGATGTTTATTTGACATATTAACAAATCAGTATTACATAATTCATTCCGAGTAAGAAGTTAGTTTAAAGTATATAGTATTTAGTCTCTGGCAGGTTTTCCGTGTTCACAAAAATACAAGTTATTAATATGAGTGGTTATCAATGAGTAAAAACAATACTTGCTACAAACCTACGTATATCAAAGTTTAGTACCCAAGTCGCAAAGCAATAAAGAGTAATGCAACTGAAGAGAGGCTCCATTCAGGTTCAAACTTTGATGTTGTTATATCGAACCGAAGTTTTTCACGATTTTCTCAGTCCCGCGAGATAATTATTTAAATGGTACTAAAAGTACAGGCCGTAATAAATCATTACCTCTTGATTTTCTCCTAAATTGTGCTTGCCAATAAACGTCACTGCTCACACTAAGACGAGGTAAAGCTGTTGGTTCGGCTTAGTAAAAATTAGTTGAACAAATTATCAGATCAATATTCAATACAGTTCTACATTTGGAAATTCTACTTGCTTTCTGTTACCAGTCGCTACTGCAACTCAAGTCACCCTGGTACGTTCAGAAATAACTGGACATCCTCCAAACACGTCCAACTACTTCTTTGCTTGAGAGAGCAGAAAATTATATTTCAATTGACAATAACACCACACAGTTCCCTTTCTACTAGTGTATCCCATTTTACTGTTTGAAAGTAATTATGCAATCATCTTAAATTTCCATCCATCCGCATATAAAAACAATTGTGGCGATCTACGTAAAAAGTTATTTAACATATCTATACAGCAGTAGTTACTCTTTAAAAGACATTACCGATTTGCCAATTCACGCACCTCATTTTTAGTAACTGGGCTGCTGACTCAATATAAACAACATTGTGTCTTTACTTTGTCTTTCCTCCACTTCACCATTTTCTTTCTCTGCTCTTATTACATACGGTAGTTCTTCCAAAGAAAAAAGATCTCTTACCTCAACTTGGAGGATGGCCCACTAAACTTAGAAGAATTGTCATCAGTACCATTAGTCACTAAGAAAATAAGCCTCCCGTTCTTATATTCAGCCTCTACAAAAATTCCAAACCTACAAAATTTCTATTGTAGTTGCTTCCCATCTGTTCCACCTCTCCTCAAGTTTATCAAGGCATTGTTTGTTTTACAGTCTATTGTTGGCACACGCCACAAAAGCAAGACAAATCCTCTCGTTGATGACTTTGAAAGAAACGTCATCTATTATTTTAAGGCAGGTTTTATTTGACAAAGAAGTCACTTGTTATTTTTCTCGTATTTCTGTTCTTGTGTTCTGTCAAGTTATTAATGTTCCGTTGCACTGAAATAACCATTAAGTAGGACACGACAATCAAATCGTCAATGTGTATATTGTACACAACCTAACGTTTGAGAATTCGAATAAATAAGAAAAGTGATAATAGTTTGTTCTTTGGATTGATTGATTTGAAAGATACATTAATGAACTCAAGCAATTTATTAGCTTTCTCATTTTTACAGTTCACAGTTAACGATTAATTCAGAAAATGAACGATTAAAGTGTATTAATATCTCCTGAATTATTTAAATTTGTTTCCAGTGAAGAACCAGATTTGTTAAACCCGAATCAAAACTTTTTCTTAAGTCCTTTCGTTTATCGGGGATACCGTGTCTAACCTCCATTACGAGGAGTAGAGACGAAATCAACATATAAATGTTTGTGTGTATGCATCTTGAAGAGGATCCACTACATTATTTTGTAAGTGATTATTTGAAGTAAAAGAAGTCGAGCAACTTTTCCTTATCTGCAAAGGTTTCGAGAAAGTTGTAGATGATTCTAACTAACTAACTCTATGTTCATCTGCTAGGGTCGTACTCCATCTTTCGTATCCGTAAAGTATTATCGGCAGAATAACCGTTCTGTATATTTCCAATTTCAGTTTCCTTGATATTAATCGCGATGTTAGAAGCTTTTGGACTGAACAGAAACATGCGTTGCTCTATACTAAGCGTCATTTTATTTCTTCCGTGACCTCATTTTTGCTTGTTACGTATCCTTCAAGTATTTAAATTTGTTCACTTTCTCTATGACCTCATCCCTAATTCTTATGTTTTTATTTCCTTCATTCCCTGTGTTTCGGCTTGTTATCATATATTTTGTTTTATCTATGTTTACCTGTAGACATATCTCCTCGCACCTTCTACTAAGACATCGTTGTTGCTTTGTAGTGCATCTACCAGGTGTGTAAATATGAAACCGGAATTTGTGTATAGACGGCGTTAGCTGTTACTGTGATTACCGTAAAACTGCGTCCTTGGCGCCACTTGCTTGTTTTGACTGCTGATAACGATTTGCAACTCATAACCAGACAAGTTTCATGTCATAGTGTAGTGCTTAATAGCGTTGAACATGGTGCATTTTGTACCCACAAACTACGATGTGCGGACAGCATTGATTTTTTGTTACCATTTGAAGAAAACTGCTGCAGAATCGCATCGCATGATTGTCGAAGCTTACGGTGATCATGCTCTTGGTATATTTTGTCCGTACGTTTCTACATGTTTATATGGATATTATTATTTTTTAATCCTTTATTCTTAGTATAGTACATCAAGGGCTACTAATTTATCAGTGCGGCATGTTACATTCTTTGCTTTTACTGCAGTTTACGAAAATGTTAATATATCGGAAAATAAAAGTGCTGGTAAAACGAAACAAAATTGATCTTATTCCTCTTAAAATGCACTTTTGAAATCATTATGAATTTTCATTTACGTCAATTCTTATATCCTGACATTTAGTATGAAAATTAGTTATTGTGATTTATTAATATACCAAGACAAAACCTGTATATATATATATATATATATATAATATCATACATGGGATTAAACATGATGTACGTTAATATAAACATGGATAAATTTGTAATAAGAACACCGACTGCTTAATGTGAATATTTGTAAGAGATTGGTAATAGGGGAAAAGATGATTATGTAGTAAAAACAATGAGGATCCGATGTTGATGGTCTCATTTGTAGTAGCATGACTAACTTGGAAATCAGTCAATAATTTAATGTGTACATACGAATTAAAGGAATTTCCGAGAACACTGGTGTAATAAATTTCCTTTGTCGTTCCAATATAGCATTAGACGTGTTTTCTCCGATATTTATAAAGAGCCATTATGTAGTATGACCACAGTTTGACTTTCTCAAAATGGGACGTTACCAGAATCAAATGTTTTACTTTTCTATTTTCGGTTTACAGCTTATGGCAATATATTGTTATTATTATTATTATTATTCGTAGTACTAGTAGTAGTAGTTATAATAATTCTTAATATTGCACGGAAATGTGTTATGCGATATGTTGGTTTAGGAGATGACCATAATTGGCATTGTTTCAATTAATATGTCTGTGATTGGAAAAGAAGTTTCGGTGTTGAGTCAATAACAGTGATAACTTTAATGGTATCACAATTACAAAAAGGAGGAATGAGAAGGAAAGAACAAAATATATATTTAAAAGAAGAAGAAGAAAAGGCATCCCAGAAGAACTTAACAATTCTGAATCACATTTTCAAGGGAAACATTTGCATATTAAAATAACTAAAAGAAAGATGACATAAAAATCGAATGAAACTATTTTAATAACACGCAGAATTTGAATCTCCCACTTCTTACACAACATACTAAAACTCAACAGATTACTTCACCAGAACTATGAAGAAGAAAGCACACAGGAACACTACTCCGTGCATGAGACCCTCCTCTCCTCGAAATCAATTAGAACCTCTTTTATCTTTTACTATTGCACGGATGCACCCATAAAAAAAAGCATACATAGGTTCCAAAATGACTTATTACATCTGAAAGGTTTTGTGTAAGAAACAGCTCAGGACAGTTGTATTTTAATAGTTGAACACACTTTAAATTAACCGCGTGGCCGTAGCTCAGCTAATAAAGCATTCGAGTCCTAGGTTCTTGTCTAATGGCTGTCCATCCTTACTCAGATTCTTCCTTCGTCACACTAGGTTAATGTCAGGATAGTACTCATTAAGCTCTGCTTCTTAAAATCGAGTAAATAGTTATCTGTGCAGCGAGTAAAGATCTTGTTACAAACGAAATATCTTTATTATCCTTTTATCTAAAATGAAAATATGTCGGTTTGATACGATTAGTGAATGTTTCTCAGTACACGTGATCAAGTAATGTGACCAGTGTATTTTGAAATCAGAAGTATTTGAAATCAGAAGGTTTTCATTTCAAATTAAATAAAAATGTAGGTATGTTATTTCTACGAAAATCGTTACTCGATGAACGTATAAGAATTTCTTAATTTTAATAAACAGAAATTGTTTTTTACTAGGCTTGCCAACCAGCCGAAATTTAACCAGTACGTTGGATCAGAAATTTTACCACTTTTGTGATTAAAGCCGGTGGCCTACATTCCAATCGTATCATACATCTTACCTGACCTACATTGGAGGTATTTAAATTCTGAGTATTTCTATAGCGGAGACAATAGTCAGATCTGGAATCCGAGTTTCCATTTCATGCTCATCGGTCACTATTTTGCCGGTCTATTGCCTGCTCATCCTTGTTACTTTTTGCTTTTATTTGTCCCTTGTTAGCAGGGGACAGGTCTCATTTCTTTTATCTGTGCACAACTTATACCAATTCCCCTCTTTTGTTTGTTTAATGTTCAGGCCATATTTTTAAGCTACACTGTAAAAACTGTACCTCTGAATTGGGCGTGTACAAAATTGGAATTTTGTACTCCCAATTTTTGAGAGGCAGTGGTGAACCCAGTGTTAAGTTTAGAGCGGCAGTTCTTTGCCCTCCAGTTCAAGGCAGGGAACAGATTAATAGAAACAAAAACGAAGGTAAAACATGAATATCTTGGTCAGTCACTCCCTCTGAAAAATAGGTAGTATAATGTATTCCTAATTTTTTAGAATCAGTGACGGACCCAGAGATTCATATTTTACTATTGATTTTGTTTCAATAAATCTGTTTCCTCCCAAGAACTAGGAGGCAAAGAACCGACCCTCTAAACACAACTCTGGGTTCGCCACTCTCTCTCGAAAATTGGGAGTACAAAATTCCAAATTTGTATTCCCAATTCAGAGGTACAATTTTTAAAGTGTACATACTATGAGACTAATTATTTTGTTGTGTACACCTGTAATGTGGTTATCTTGTTAAATATTAGGGTTTTTGTTAGGAAATATATCAAATCAATCAGTTGATTTGATCCATTCTTCATCTATTAAAGATATACATTGTTCTAGTTTGCATATTTTTTTTTTGGGGGGGACAGGGTGTTTCTATGTACTGTTCACCAGTTCTGTTTCAATTTCTTTTTCCAGTACAATGAGAAGTTACCCTTGTACTCTTTTGCATCTTTTGCCGGCTTGTTTATGTCCCTTGTAATTTATTCAACCATTTCCCGTCATAGCTAGTTACCAATAGACGTGCCGGCAATTTTACTTCCCATAGTTAAAGACCCTTTTACACCGTTAGACTGGCCCAACTTCCATTCTGCACTTTCTAACTTGTACTAATCTTATGTGAGTCATCGGCCAAACCATTATTAAATTCAATTATTATATGGCCTTTAAGTATCCTTGGCTTAGTATTGCCTAACCTAAGATGCCAAAAGGCCATACTGAGCCAAGGATACTACTTATATGCCATCAAATAATGGAATTGAATAAGTCATTAAAAAAAAACACCTGCACAAGTTTCCAGAATTAAAGTCATTAAATAAATGTAATATATTATTCTAAATACGCGTTCATGAGAGTAGTTTTACATTATCTTAAAATGTATTTATACTTTGGGAACCTGTCAGTGTCTTGCTGAAAATTCTGCATGCTGAAGAATGATCTTTTGGAAAGACCGATTGAATTTAATTCAACTCCTTTCTTATTTTTATAGTTTCCTGTTTAGTTTGTATCACTAGCAGTTAGAACCATGTGCCAAACTATCAATCTGATAACTTTCAATGTAAAGATCCTATACTGTGATGTCCGTTTTATAGATCAATTTATGGAAGGGCGGGGCAAGTTCAAAGCTTGCGACAGAATGTAGGTAATAATAGCATTGCAGAGAAACGTCGTACGGTAAAACTAGAAGTTAGCGAACTATTATATCATTCAGGTATTGTCAGTTTTTACTTGTACTTTGAAAAAAGTAAAAATATATTGCTGTCCGGTGGTTTGAGTCTATGTTGACAAGAGTGACGGAATACAGTTCTACTAGCGAGCAAATAGATTCGCCCTCTAGAATAAGGGAAAAAAAAGACACGGAGGGAATACGAAGAGAAACTTGTATAAAAACAAAACAATAAAAATGGAGAATTACATTGGTATCGAAAAGAGTGTGGATATTGTGTTGGTGTACAACTCAATGTCTGGAATATTAAAGCAATGGACGGTTCCTTAAGGAATTCGTCGCTCAGATGCTTTATAAATTATTAATACTACTTTACAGCGAGAACTAAATTAAAAGTGCCCGACGAAAAATTGTGTTTTGAATAGATAGTGACAGTGATTAATTACTTGACTTCGCTACGTACTTTCGTGAGAGGCACTGTTTTTCTTTCTTTTTCTTTCTTCTTCTCTCTAAGTATTCCTAATCGAATTCTTCCCGATCAATACCTGATACCATCTGGGCATATTTTAATTAAGACGTTTTCTCTCTTTCTGTTGAACCTGAACCTCCAAGGAGACGATAAAGAGTAGCTAAATTTATAACACTCAATATTAGTAAAATCATTTGAATGTTTACGTATTTATAAATAATTTGTATGTTTCACGAGCTACATGTCGAGTAAAGGGTTATTTATGCTAACATTCATACATTATTTCTGCTTGATAACTTCTACACAACAAAAGATAATTACACTTATTTCAGAGTTATTTTACAGCCAGCGACGAAACTTCTTTCCCTTTTGTCATGTATTTTGCGAATAACTTTGGAATAATGGACAGATTTGAGTACAGTTTTTAGTAAATCAAAGAAAACATAATTTTCTTTAAGTTACAGAAATAAATCTGGTCATCCATTCCAAAGATATTCGCAAAACAAATTTTACCAAAGGGAAAGTATTTTTGTCGCTGATTTATTTATGTTATCAGTCTTTCTCCATTGTTGATGCTGATTTCGTGAAGGTTGTATTTGCCCATAGTACGTCTATCTATAGCTTTCCTCCACCCCTACCTTATCGTTGAAATAACCCAACACAATTTTCGTATTATACTTCGGTATATGTTCAAACAATCTTTCTAGGTCCTGGTGAAATCTATCTTTGTCGTTATCATTAGTAAAGTTAGGATTCACGTGTTTTGTTCCTGTCTATTGAATCGTAAGTTTTCAGTGGATATGTTCTGATCATGTGAAATAATACGAATTACCCAGTTTTATAGCGCCTATAAATGCCTATATTCTCTTTAAGCGACTATTTGTAGATAAGTGCCTATTTTGAGCTTATTTTAAGAAAAATATTTTTTTCTTCCAAAGTCTTGAAAAATACTCAGGCATGCAAGTTTTTAGCTGTTAGCAACACTTCAAGGAGGGTGGAGATTCTTTTCTGAAATGGCAAGATTCCAGTGACCGAATTGTTATTCGGAGATGGCTTAGTTCATGTTTCCTCAGGGCAGAGGTCGCGACACAGGGTGAATAAAAATATATATATTTTCTATTCATGAGTGCCGAAGATCTATAAAGAGAATGTAATCCAATATTTCATCAGGTGCATTTTCAAGATAATGAACTAGTTTCTTCAGAATTGACAACTGCGTTGCCAAGTGTTGTATCTTCATCGAGTGCCAAAAATTGACTGAACAGGCAAAATTACCTTAGAAGATTTTTTAAAGGGGGAAGGATCAGTACAAATATTGCAATGAGTAAATGAATCATTCTTCATTATGCGATAGAAGAAGGAGCAAAATAGGGAGATTTGTCAAAACAGAAAACATGTTCGGATTATCAAAAACAAGGTGGGGTGGAGTAACATGATTTTAAAAGAATTATTCAATGTTACCTATCAGTTTCCTTATCTCAAAAGTACACTACACCATTCAACCGAATGAACTAGTGTATCAGTTGCTGGGAAAGAAATAATGGATAAACGGTGATTCCAACTTCACCATAAATGGGAAGGTGATATTTTGTCAGTTTTGTGCAAGAGAAGTAAGTGTTTTGTTATTTTGATTAGCCTACGTATCTCTTGTGTTTATAAAAATTCACACAAGTTTCAACGTATGTCACGACCTAATTGACGTACGTGGTATATTGTATAATTGACAACATTGTTTGGTATATTTTATTTATTTTTCTGGCAGTGAAAAAGAAAAAATGATTTTATATTGAGGGCCATAAATTTGATATTGGAGCGTGGTTGAGGATACGAATACGCAAAAATAGTATTTCTTTTAGAGGGGTTCCGTGGGTATTTTCTCTCCCACAGACTGAATTACTTCAATTTTAAATCAACAAATATTGTAACAACAAGGGCTCATTCATTGTTCTCAGAATTATAATTTGTT
The DNA here is from genome assembly GCA_022664845.1 of Lepisma saccharinum. NCBI lineage: Eukaryota > Metazoa > Arthropoda > Insecta > Zygentoma > Lepismatidae > Lepisma > Lepisma saccharinum. The sequence goes on from JAGDQP010000087.1 coordinate 162,203, forward strand.
TAGTAAAGCGAACAAGAAACCGTGGAAATTTACAATTGCAAAATTTTAGCCTATGTCATTCACCATACTTAATATTTTCCTTGTGGTATTGTACCTATTCAAGTCGACCAGGCAGCCGTGTCGTGACTGGAGAATTATGTTGTGACAAATTGTCATTTTAATATATTTTGACTCTCCTGGCCACAATAAATTAATAATAATTGATTGAAACACTGTATTTTAGTCATTTTCTATTGGTATTTTCCCAGTTCGTTCAAAGCAAATATATTGAGCAGAGTACATTATTAGCAATTACATATGTTTATTGGATTATAAATATTATTTGTGTCCTTTAGGCATCTAAGGCTCAGTCCGATAATGGAGGGGAATGGATTCGGGAGAAGCCTATGTTGAAGATGCCATCCGGGCATTTTCATGATGTGACTGAAGACTCGGTCTCTGGGATCGAAGCTATGAACTCCAGAATGCTACGCCAACGCTCTACCACTGAGCTAGGGCGGCTCGGTTCATATGTTTATATTGTTTTTAAAAATCAGAGTCTACATTTGCGAAAAAAAGGAGAAAATATGGCAACCTATTTCAGCATTTCGTGCCTATTTTAATTGCCTATTTTGACTTATTTTAGTGCCTTTTTGCCTGCCTATTTCGATTTTTAGTGCCTATAAATCCTAGCTTTAATCATTAGCCACCTCGTTCGGAGCATAGACATTTACTGAAACTGTATTACCCCATCGAGTACTTATCGTAACCTAAGATAGTATCAACATGCACGGCAGTTCATGAGCCAAGTTCTTCACGTCAGAAAACGTCAGCACTGCCAGAAGCATGTTATACAGGAACAAGAGTTTATGGCAAAATCAACGATTTGGGGGCCCCGTAAGAAAAAAGATGTTAAAGATAGGAATATGAGCTTTCGCCGTTAAGGAGATATGGTAAATGTGTGCAGATGTACAAAATTTCGTATTCGTATCTCAAACTATGTTCTAGTTGTGGACCCCTGAAATTGCACATTTTAGGCTAACTGACTCACTCACTCACTCACTCACTCATCATATTGTTTAGGGTGTTTAGAGTAAGCTAGAAACATGAAATTTGGTATGAAGGTAGAGGATGATAAGTAGATAAAGGAAAAATTCCGACATTTTGAAAAGGTCGCCATCTTGGATTCAAAATGGCCGCCAAACCTAAAATTTCAAAGAATACACAGCCTAAACGACTAAAGATAGAACAGTGAAATTTGGTATGAAACTACATCATTGATAGCAAATTAAGAAAACTTTTTAAAAATTTGAAAAAGTCGCCATTTTGGATTCAAAATGGCCGCCAACCCTAAACTTTTAAAGAATACACAGCCTAAACGGCTGCCGCTAGAATAATGAAATTTAGTTTGACAGTACAACATTATTTGTAGATTATGAAAATATTACAAAATATCTCTAAAGACGCCATCTTGGATCCAAAATGGCGGGCGTCATA
>JAGDQP010000087.1:168678-223660 GCA_022664845.1 Lepisma saccharinum
AGTTCCTTGGTGACAGCATGTAACAGGAACAAAGGAACTTGGCGCGATCTGGCAACAGCCTTAGGGTTGGTGGCGGTGGACGTAGTGGGTTTTAGGATCCCCACCACCCTTATAGCTTGAGGATCATGAACCTTGCCACCTCGCGCCAAGTTCCTTTGTTCCTGTTACATGCTGTCACCAAGGAACTTGGCTCATCCGTCTCCCATTTCACACCTTTTTAGGGCTAAAGAACTTGGCTCCACTTTTTGCACCTCTGGTGTTTTTGTTCGGATTTCGTTTACGAACTGTATATTCAACACCGGCGGAAGGATACTGTTCCTAATGAGGAATCCTGTTCCAAAATTATGAAAGTGTGTTCCCCCGTAGTAGAAAGTGTACTTGTTCTGTCGGTTGCTATCTTGACCCTCTCACCGGACTTCTTGTATCGCTAATATTTCCAACTCGTACATCTCGGTCTCGCATACCGCCACCTGAAGAGCGCCCATTTTGTATAACTTTCGTACTTTCCACGTTCCTATTCCATGGTCTTTTTTAATTGTTCTTGGAGCCTCCTGAAACAGCCCCCGCCCGGAAATCCGAATGAGGGACTAGTTTACCTCCGGAATATTTTACTCAAGAGAATCTATGAACAGCTGTTACTATTTCTTGATATGCTTTAGCGGTGTAGAGTTTTCAGCTCTACGACCTCGCAGTAAAGACAGACAATCAAGATGTCATCCTCTGTCCATCTCTGAGCTTTGCCGATGTAATTCATTTTCAGCCTCAGGATGGTAATGGTGAAGATACTTCCCTTCACCATGATATTTTTGTTCGGGGTTATCATACTATAGACTTTGTAGATCCCTCTACTAACTGCAAGACAGCAGTTTCAAGAAATTCAAATATTTAAAGAATATTTTAACACTTTCCATAAAGAACATGGCAAAAATCCCATATAGTTGTTTAATTTCCATGCCATGCATACAACGTCCAGAAATCTATGAATCAAATTTGAAAGAAAAAAGTAACTGTGTATTTTTCTTCGCTTGTCTGTTGAAAATTGGAGAGTTTCAACTCTTTACCTGGCAGGTACTAATGGGGATATTTACCTTTTGTTGGTTTATATTACCAACATAAAAATGTTAGTTTTATCATCTCACTGAGAATGTCTTGTAATCACAAACCACAATTCGTTTACAAAGAAATAAAGCAGCGTTGTGAGTAAGCCAATGAATGCGTTTGTCAAAGAAAGAAGGATAATGTCTTGTATATTTAGGATTTCTTTAAAAATAATTTTGAAAATATTTATTGTATTCCCAAAATAACTATATAAGCGGATGAAACAGCTATTTTGTAAAATTAGTTCTCATTAGACACAGTATACTTACTCTTCTTTATGAATCGCTTGAAGAGAAGTACGTTTCAAATGTTTGTTTTAAATTTGCATTATATTTTAATTAGTTATTAGCATGTAGTTTTCAGATACATAATTGACACCGCGGTGCCTCAATGAGTCAATGGTAGAGCGCTCACCTCAGGTGCTAAGGGTCATTGGTTCGATTCATGCTCATTCCATATAAGCTTTATGGTAGACAAACATCATTTGTCACGTTTCCTCCCACTTTTCTCCTTCTACGTAATCTCAAAAGATAGATTTCTTAGCGTATCAAAGTAGACAACAAAATTGCATTAAATTTTTTATACCTAAATATTTCGTCTGAGGAAGATATTTTATGCTTTTTCATGATTCAAATTTATCTTTCTGATTTATTTGTGGTTCTATGCTTCAGAAGCAAAAACCAGGATGTCTTATACTATCACTCTGTCTGTCAGTTCAGCTGTCGATAACTTTTAACTCAGGAACTACTACGGCTACGAAGATGATGCATGTGTTGTTGGGAAAGTCAGCGAGACAAGTTTAATAAAACCGTAGTTGCAGTGCTGCTGGCAACACATGTGTTGCATGTTGCGTGGAAAAAACGAAAAGTAATTACCCCAAGCTTTATGCTACAGTTTGAATAAGTGTGTCCTGTGTTTGCCCTTTAGTTGCCTCAGATCTGTTGATAGAATGAAGTGATCCATTTGGAGTATTCTATTAGATCACACTGAAGAATGAAATATTATAGTAGACGCTACCGTCTTTTTACAAAACTACTTCAATATTCGTTTTAAGATTTTCACAACGCATGTCTGACATTTTACTAATAAAACTATTTTTCGGATATTCACTGTGAACAGAATTACCTGACGAGGTGAGCAGGAAGGCTTAAGAAATGATTGTTGGGTTCAAGATAAATAAACCACAATGAATATCCGAAAAAAAAAGAGTTTTATTAGTAAAATGTCTACTTCAATATTGCTTACACCGTTAAGGTAAGATGACACACTCCATGCACTGGTAAAATGAGATAGATATGTCAGTGGAACATATATGTGTTCTAGGTTTTGTAAGAATCCAGAGGGCTTCAAACTAAGAACAAATAGGCCATTTGTGTTGTTTGCAAGCAGAATGAATCTCGTAAAAGTAAGTTTCTTGGTGAATTACGTCATTTCGAACTGAAACAATATTTTCAAGCATGTTCTAAATGTTAGTATCCTTTCCCCAGTAGCATACACACGTGTTTTCACCGTTGATTTTAGGTTCATTTCGTTGATTAACCCTTATCGGTTGAGAAAACTTACATTTATTTTAAACCATATTTCAACAAAAACGTCATTTCGTTGATAAGACATTAATACAACGTGTATTCAATATGTTATTTTCGACTATGGTATAGACTTTGTTTAATGTGGTTCTTACAAATGTTATGTCAAAAAATATAATAAAAAACTAATTGAATGACACAAACTTTTTTTTGTTTGTTTTTATGTGCACGTTGAAAACAAATTGAATTTTAAGCTATAGTCCAACGAAGATAGAATTTCGTTGATAGGGTGTTAATGCGGCGGGTTTTCAACTTTCTTTTAAACTATGTAATACATTTCGTTTCACATGTGTATTTCTAATTTAATTGTTTAAACGATATAATTAAAAGTAAATACATTGAAACTAACTACATTTTTCATGATCTCATTTGCATGTTGAAAATAAATTGAATTTTAAACTATATTTCAACGAACATTTAATTTCGTTAATAGGGCGTTAATTTGAAGTGTTTTCAACTATGACATAGATTTCGCTGTGCATGCGTTTTTCTAAGGCGACATCACTTATTGAGAAATACAAATTTGATGGTGCAGCGATGGTCAAAGTGTTAAAGGAAAATGTGCATAACAAAGAAGGAAACTAGTACCTGTAATCTTTATTCTGTTTTCTTACGTTATGCTGAAACGTGCGTATACCTGACATAGCGACTTCATTCTAGACTAGGGCTGTGCGATATCCGGTTTTGAATATCGAAATTCGATATCGATCAAATATCGAAAATCGATCGATATGTCGAATATCGAAGGTTTGATAATATATCGATCGATGATATCGAAATATTGAAAAATATCGAAGTATCGAGAAATATCGAAGTATCGAAATATAAAAATATCGAAGTATCGAAATATAAAAATATCGAAATATAAAAATATCATAGTATACAAATATAAAAATGTCGAAGTATCGAAATATCAAAATTTCGATATTCACAAAATATCGATCGATCGATATATCACACAGTCCTATTCTAGACTGCCTGTTAATAGATACAGTAAGAGAGAAGTTGACTCTCCAGGTGGATCCATGGATGAAGGAATAAGGCGACGAGCTACCAACGAGGAGTGCGAAACGTACCTGGTTCGAATCCCACAGCAGCGGTTGGATAATTTACTGTTGGAAAATTAACACTGTATATCATGATGAAAACAACGGATAAAATGAAACTAATTGGGTGTATACCAATAGACTGCATTAATGCTCTATGTTAGCCAACTGAACCAGTTTCTTCATTCTTTGTTCTCAACCATTATTCAACGCTGAATAAATCGTTGAACAGGCGTACATTTCAGTACATTTACAACGTTTCGGTACTAACGTATAATACACGTATTTTCAACGTTTGTGTGCTACTGGGGTTGTAATCCTTTCATAAAAAGATTATCAGTATTTCCATACAATGTTAAGTTCATCTGTTTTAACTGCTAATTGTTATGTGCGTCAAACTGCGCGAACTAATTGCAGCGTTATCCTCCGAAGACTACTATCAAGTTATATTATATATCCATAAATAGACTAATCCAACATTAAGAGCCATAGATTCTTTTCAGATAACCAGCACAAATCCAATATATAATACAGATAATCAACTCTTACATATAGAAGATCTCAAGTACACATTCACTATATAAGTATGACACTATGTCGACGAAACCTCGTTATTTACAAAACTATAACACGTAATTCATCACATTACAAAACAATGATTATTAAAAAAACGTTCAATCTCACTTCAAACAATCAACTTATTTAAAATTCAGTTCAACAATCAGCTTATTTAAAATCTTTTTAAATATGAAACATTATTCATTTAACAATAGATCTTAACTGTCTATTGTGTTCAATATTACCATGACCTTCAATTCGTGCAACCTTTCACTTATGAAGTTAATGTTTAGTCTAAAGAAGTGTCCTTTTATCTTTACGTCTAAAATGACAGATTTGTTACTTTTATAGCCGTTGAAAGCATTTTAGTACAGTTTGTGGCGAAACAAAATGGCAACAGTCTGCTGTAACGAGACGAAAAAGGCCTCTATCTTCTCCCGTAATTCGAAAACACTTTTAGGCGGGTCATCCGACCGGTATACAGATTCTTTCAGCATGCTCCATATCTATGCATCAGTGGTTGTGAGATCCGGGGAGTAGGAAGAGTATGGAAACGCCGTTCCACGGGAAATTAAGCGGTCTTCAGTGTTGTTGCAGAAGGGCAAGTGAATCCCTCGCGGTGTGGGCTGTAGCGCTGTCTTGCTGCATCCATTGCACTTCTCTGACAGTCTTCTGGTATGATTAAAATGACACAAATCCCGCAAGAAGGGTCAATAATGAAGGTAGACTCATTCTAACACTTCAGTCCGTATCACCGGAAATACTGCTCCACGATAAATACCTTCTCCTCTGTTGTTAGGATCATTATAGCCACGTCAACTGCACTCTGCGCTACTCGCTACACAACTAAAGACCATACAAGGCGTCACGAACTGTTCCCACAACGCACAATGCGCGTCAGACATGAGCACGTTCCAGTACTGTTTGTTTCGTCGCATACTGTATTTCAATACCCAGATCGACAGATAAACAATTGTACCAACTTTAGGCAATCATATATATCTTGATAATACACACTTACAGTCTGACCTATGAACAAAAAAAAATCTACATTCTGCCTTGGACACTGTCACGACGAATTGTACATAAATTACAATATTATAGGAATGATTCTAAGTTCGAGACCAATCTGCTGTCTGATATAGGAGAATTCCTTTGTATCTCGGGTAAGTCTGAGTTCCATTACTTTCAACTAAAAGTGACAATTAATTCTAATTAGAGATATTTTATTTGAGGTTATGTTCAATCACATTTCTGCATCAATCTAAGTCACTCTGTAAATTGTACTCTAGGAGCACTAAATTTACGACAATACCACGTAAGTCTAGAGTAATGACTATTTCACTACGAAAACGCATCTGGAGTTAAGCTGCTGCAACTCAGTTGCCACATGGAGCTCACATGTGTACAACAGTTTTCCAAGAATTGTTTCTTTTTATCGAACAAACTTAATGATCTGCATCTGGCATTCTAGTTACATTGTAAGGTCTTCTAGTATTCATGAGAACAGTATTCCGATTAATATCACAAATGCAAGTATTTTACTAGATAATCTCTCTCTCTCTCTCTCTCTCTCTCAATGTTTCTATTAAGCTTTGCTTATGCTATGTGTCCGTCTATTGACTTCCCCAAGCATATAAAACAATGACTGAAAGAGACGACCGCACGATTACAGCTTATGAAGAACCTAACTCCATTTAAATCTAGACGTGTTGCTAATACAAGTAGCGGATTATAGAGTTGAAATTCCTTCCGGATCTTACGTCATTCATACGATATCAAAATATGTGCGAATGAAAATTAAGGCAACCCGAGCGCAATTGGTTTGGGAGATATTGATGATACAATAGTCAGATTCTTGTATGTGGATAATGATAAAAAAGAAAGAGTTAAAATCATGAAGAACGGTAGTTCTTCGAGTGACGCTGACAAATGAGGCTGTTAGCGGCACTCCAATGTATACAGCCAGTTTCGGACCTAGCACACTATAAGCCTGATTTTGATGCTTGAACTTGCATTTGAAAGCTCTTTACCATACCAAGACACAGAAAAAAATGGGTCGGTAGGACCTCTCCGCCCCCCGAGGTGGTGCGAAAAATATTCAAAATTTCACATTTCTGATGATAGCACTGACCCCAGACCATATAGGCGGTCGAAACTTGCGAAATTTCAATCTACGCTTCAATCCCTCTCAAACTGTGTATCACACGTCAAAATCGGTGAAGGGGTTCAAAAGATACGACTGTTTTTTTAACTGAATCACAGAATTTGCACAAGTGATAGAAAAGTGTATCTGTCATTCTGTCTGTCTTTTAGTTTTACCCACAAATGGATGGTACCGGGGGCTTTTGAGGGTCAATTGCGGGACCCAACAAGTTGGGGTAAATCGAAGCTTATTTTTTTATATGAGTTACTGTTTTCGAGATACGGAGCCTCCCATGATCGAAAATCGACCTTTTGTATGAAGACTATGCACTTCTTTTTAACAGACAGCCTTACAAAATAAGTGATAACAGTATAGAAACCCTTTCGGGGTAAAGGAAAGAGTGACGCGAGAGTTCTACTCACAAAAGAAGTGATATCCATTTTGTGAGTGATTTTCTTTGTGTCACTATGGCGGAAGTGTTTCTTTGTAATAAAATTAAGAGATTTAGTATCCTTCCTTCCCCCGTAGTGACACAAAGAAAATCACTCGCAAAATGGATATAACTTTTTGAGTAGAATTCTTGCATCACTCTTCCCTTTACCCCGAAAGGGTTTTTATACTGATACCATTATACCTTTAAATTGGTGACAAAAATAGAAATGAAAAATGTGTACAAATCTATATTGATAGGTCACTATACTCAGGAAAGACTTGTATGCATTCAGGTTTCATTTCCGTCCTTATTTCTAGAGGAAATGGGCGTTTCCAGGCTATTAGATCATTACCTCACGGATCGTCACATACCCTTATTTCTCACAGTATTACATTTACGGCAAAACTGACTTTAGAAACGTATTTCCCGTAAAATTCTAGCCCAGAATGACATATTACATGACCCCTTTCCCATTTAAGAAAATCAATTGAGATTAAATAGGAGGACTTCAAGATGGCGGTCATGAAGAATATACCTCCACAAGGTACACCTTCCACACAGTACCCATTACTATGTATTTGATTTCCATTTTTATCAACAATTTGAAAGTATAGTGGTATTTCAACACTTTTATATCACTCTCCATATGCAAGAATCTGACTATTGTATCATCAATATCTCCCAAACCAATTGCGCTCGGGTTGTCAAAATTTGCATGCGAACATATTTTGACATCCTAATAATGACACAAAAAAATCACATTTTTTCTGTCCAATCAGTATGTTTGCTTGTTAGCAGGTTTTTCTATATTGTTATATGCGTAGATAATAACCAGAATATATTTAATTCCCGAATCCTTTAAGAGAAGCCTTAATTCTTAATTTTATTTCGTGCAAAGTCCCTATGTGCAGGATAAAACATAATTATATAAACAATCCTACAAATCCTGGACACATGTAAGCACCTAAAACAAGTGTGAAAAACAAGAAATAACAGCCGACATAGGTAAATCACATCTTCTATACAAATCGAGAAATCGTTGCCGTTACAAATGCTGACTCTTTTTAATCGTATAACCATTTAAGAATGTCCAAACACTTGGGATTGTAGTATAACCCAGGTCGAAATTTAAATGTAAGTATTTTCAGCATTGTAATTTTTGAAAATTTGGAGGTCAATACACACATTTAGTCATAACGATACAAAATCATAAAAATTGTAAACAAAAGTATACATATTTAGAAGCGAAATGATAGTACTTACTATACAATACGTCCTGCCTCGTTTGATTCCGCGATGTCCGACAAATCCTCCAAAGTCCAGAGTGACTGTGAAGAAAAAACTTCCCGGTCTCATTAACGAAGAGACCATCCTCACCACCACGCACTACAAACCAGTAGTCTGTGCAGACCGCCACTAACCACAAAACTATTCCTACACCTGCCATGGCGGTACAGGCGAACAATATTCGCCTTTCCAGTACAATGTTAGACATACCTTGCATTCTGCTAGCCATTGTTCTTTTATTATTATATTGATAATGGAAGGAATCACAAGTAAAAGCACAAAATGACACGAACTATTAGTCTTATATTTACATGCATCTAGGCCGTAGTGGAAACTTCCCAAAATCTGACACTTTGCTAATAGCAAACGCCAATGTGCGTTGTCACATTGGACGAGGGCTACAAGCGCAGCAGCGGCCGTCCCGTTTGTGTTTTCCAGGTCTCCGCATCTAATGCAGATTTATTAGGACTTGTGGAAACATAGGAACTGAAATGATTGAGACTTCTTTTGATGTTAGGTGTTCTTTCACTTTGTAGCACCATCTGCAGCTTATATGTTGTTGTTTTTTTTTCTGGCTTGTCTTTCCTTCTTCTAAAAGTAACAATTATCCTTCAAATTGTAGTGACTGTTGTTTTCTCAGCCTGGAATTCTAGTTTACTGGACCCTGTAAAGAAAAGAAACAAGACATAATTAGAGTAGCTGTTATGGTTTATTGGAATTCATTAAACTTGTTTGTGCGTTATTTAAAAGACGTTAAATTTTGATGAAATATTTAAGATTGTTCTTGGCATTTATAGGAGATTGTAGGAAGATGCTGCAGTAACAGCGGAGGAACTACAATTGGAGGACGAAGAGAAAATGGTATTTCCTTGAAGAAAATTAAACATCAATTACCAAATTGTTTGAATATCTAACACATGATGAGAACATGGAATATAAAGAAAGCAAAATGATTGTTGAGTGGAACAGAATAAAATTATAGTAAACATGAGCTATGTGGAGATAAAAAGTACGAAATCATTATAAATTGGGAGATTACGTATAAACAAGTTAGAGCTGCGATTCTACTAACAATCGCTACGTCTCTGGTCCCTTGATAGCATTTTAGCCACAGAAGCATTAATTTTTATAAAATAGACTGGTAACACTAACAACTGCAGTGCCTAGGTTCGGGAAAATTCACAGTACTTGTGTCGAATAATATTTATGTCAAGTTTGGCGCAGCTACGTCTAACTAGATGGAACCAATTTCAACAATTATTTTCTTAGAAAATTGGCTGGCAACACTGAACCACTGTACCAATCAAGACTGTTTCAGCGGCTCTGAGCTAGTCTAGCTAAGACCTTTCGAACGACACTTGCATGTCTCTACACCTTATGGTTCATAAGATATATTTTTGCATGGGCTGGCTTTTCTGGGGAGCGGGAACATCCGCAGCATGTTTTTAATGTGTCAAATAATGTTTATGCCAATTTTGGTGTTGCTATGATTAAATTAACAGAAGCAATATGAAAACAAATAATTTCATAAAAATAGATTATCAGCACTGGTAAGTGGGTTGTTTGGCAACGTAAGCTCTCTCAGTGTTTTTATATTGTGTCGAATAATGTTTATGCAAAGTTTGGCGCAGCTAGGTGAAACTGAACGGAAGCAATTGGAAAACATATTTTTATAAAATGGGCTGGCAACACTGTAATATTGCACCAATCAAAATACTTCTAGAGACTCTGAGCTAGTCTAGCTAAGGCCTTTTCAACGATACCTCAAGCATCTCTCTACGCCTTGTAGTTCCTGGGATTTAATTTCTGGACAAGGACAGACAGATGGACAGAATGAGCGGGATTATAAGACCCCTTTGATCTTCCTTATCAAGAGACCTAAAAGCAGCAAAAAACACAAGAATATTAATTATGAAAAATTATTAGTGAACAAGAAAAATATTTTTCTGTAGACGGATAAAGAAGATCTAACCTCAGAAAAATGTTCATAATACATAACTCTATTCTATTAACCTATGATTTTTTTTAAAGGTATATTTTAAACAGTAAATGACCAGATTTTGACATTTTCATTCTGTCTTCCAGGTGAAAGTAAACCAGGTATGTTATATTCTAAAGTTTAACAGACTAAAATATAAAACATATCGTTTTAGAAGAAATATGGAACCCTATTAAAAATAATTTCTTGTATAAAAAAGGGTAAATAAAAAGCTGAGATGTTGTCTTCCGACAAACTGTTCTATCAACTACATCCTGGGAGAGGTGAATTTGTTTTTCAGGAAGGTACAAAATGTTGCTTCCAGCACATTTCCTTGTCATTTGTTTTTGTTCACCGTAATTTAATTAACAGTTCTGGGTCCAAGAACTCTCCGTTGTAAACTTTTGTGTATATATATGTGCGGCGTCCACCCAGCGTCGTGAGGCCAATTGGGGAGCTACCTGAATACAGAGGTAGCGATCACAGTTGAGAGCTTCGGCTCTCCTCTCCCAACACGTCTGGTCAGCTTGTAGACCACCTCCTCCCTCCGGGAGAGGCCTCATCCAGTAGTGGATTGAATATGGCTGTGAATTATATATATTGCCCAATCTAATAACTGTGGACCTCGGCCCGTCATGATTCGCCTTTAGCTGTTAAAATCCACACCCATGTCCCTGCCGGGACAGGGGACTCGAACCCGGGACCTTCGAGCCGACGGCCTACCGCGCGCCGCAGACAGTTCGGCCACCCTGCCGGCAAGAGCTTTCCGAGGCATCTAGAAACAAAAGTAAATCTGAAATTGTGCTTGATTATATTTTAGATCGTGTTCCAGGAGCATTTTAACAGTTGTCCATAATACCAGCACCATTGTTGTTCCGTATGACAACCATCATTATTTCGGAATTTGAAGTAACTTCTTTAGAAAGTCTCATGTTTTAATTATAATTAGCTACCTCAAACACAATAAAAAACTGGAGATATTTGTATAGTTTAATAAAAGTATTCACGACATACTTATTACTAACTAAATAAACAATAAGTTATTTCCTCCATCTGCATGAAATAACTGACTCTGGTGAGATACCTATGAACTATTAACAGCAGTTCCATAGATTGCCGCCAAAGCACTCGCCATCTGAAATTGCTTGGTCTCCATTATTACAGCCAGGTTCCGCATTGCCACATTTCTCTGGTGTTTTAATGGTCTTTTCGTTATTATTTACGAACCATAGCTTAACTCCATCAATTGCTGCTGAATGAAAATTTGATACATTCGAACTATTAACCTGAAGGTCAATGGGGAAAATACTATAATGGTAGCATAACGAGCAAGTAATCGAGAGTGGATATGCTAACAAGAGAAGATCCAGACAGATACTGTGGGAACCCAGCTTCAAAGTTCACACACAAGAAAGTTAGCCACAAAACGATTACTGCACCAAAAAAAACTGCAAGTTTAAACTGCAAAGGCATTGAATAAAAGTGAAAATAATTGACGCGGTCTATCTGATAATATAAAATTCCTGTCTGTCTGCCAATCTTCTAGTAGTTTTGAAAGCACTTCCTGTTTGCCTATAAAGTTGAAATTTGGCATGAAGATTTGTGAGAAGGTTGAAATTTCTGAAGAAAATATAAATTTTGAAACTCACCGTCATTTTTTCCCCTGTGCATAAACATAACTGTACCACGTTTGGGTTTCCTACGATGAACGACATGAAAGCCATTACGAAAAGTCTACAAAAAATAAGTTGACATCACTGGAAAAGGGGGGTAATTTCATTTTTTTTTTTTTATTTTGCTCAGAAATTCTAATCTTATCTCAAATTTTCATGCCAAATTTCAACTTTCTAGGCCACCGAAAGTGCTTCAAAAACAACTGGGAAGTCAAAAAGGCAGAAAACTTACGATACAATTAGTTGGCAACACTGAAAATTAGAAGGGTTTTTTTTTTCGAAATTACAATCTTCTCACAAATCTTCATGCCAAATTTCAACTTTCTAGACAAAGACGAAGTCCTTCAAAACCGCTGGAAGAATGGCAAACTGACAAGAATTTCGTATATCAGATAGACCGCGTCAAAATTTTGCACTTTTATCGAAATATCATGCAGTTCAAACTGGCAGTTAATTTTTTGTGTAATAATCTCTTTGTGGTTGACTTGTGGACGAAATTTGAAGTTGAGTTTCTACATGATCTGTCTGATCCTTTCCTTTAAGTATAACAAAGCTATTTTATTTTTTTCGCATATAAAATCATATGCAGTATCCGCTGTCTCCGTCAAAATCCTGATCATAATGAACATGCTTATGCAGGAAACCTCGCGAAAGTAAATTGTGAACAGGAACTTTAGAGTCAGTTAATTTTATTTCAAGAAAAAACTCAAATAGATAACATACAATCTCCCCGTGGTCTAACAGTCGACTAGCGAAGATACTCCCTTTTCACAATCGAAATGAGCCGAAGTCAGAAGTTACTAGAATGACCCATACATTATAAATTTTATCAAATTTTTCTGTTTACCAAATGGCTATATTTACAACCAATTTTTGCTCTCTTTTCGTAAAACATGTGACGAATATTAATTGCGGAGTACATAAGTAAAGGAATGCTAATAACATTGTTTTTAATTAAATCGAGTTCATCTTTAATGAATATACCGTATACGACACAAAATGTTCTTGACCAACGAGGAGGGCAAGTCAACTAAAGCCTAGTAATCATCAACCGTTCATACATTTTACTTTTAAAAACGCTCTCTTTTTTCAGGAGCCAATTCTTTCATTAAGCATGTGGAAGTTACATTAAATATTAACATTTTAATCAAGGGCTTGAGCCCATTCAGGTATCATTCTATCTGCTAGAGACAGTATTCATTATTGATAATTAATTTCCATGAAACTACATGTGCCACCTAGATAGCCTTTGACTTTTGCTAGTCGTTATTTCATTCTATGTAGCCGGTAATTTGCATTCTTTTTCTTTTCTTTCTATTTTTTAGGTAGAATGTGCTTTGACGAAATACGCTTTTTTATTTCAACCCATTCATGCCCTCCATTATAAATACATGTACCTATTCGTGTCCACGATTATTTGAACATGGGTGAAATGCGTTCTACCTGAGAAGGGATAGATGATGAATTGGGAATTTCATTTTTTTTTTTTTTTTTGTATACGCTCTAAACCAGACATTCCCAAAGTGCAGTCCGCAGACACTTTTAATAAAAAGATGAATATACCGTCATTTTCTTTTCTTATTTTTTATGTTCAAGTAATTGAAAATTACAGATTTGTTTACGATAAAGTTAAACTTTACACCCTGGTCTATTAATATAAATTCAATTTGTACTGACAATATATTCAATTCGTACGTCATTTTGTTATTACAATTGGTTGTGGCCGTTTAAGGAAAGTTTGAATGTGTATTTCTAAATAGCGGACAACTTGTAATAGTAGGCAGCTTTTTATGCCCCGATGGTGTCTGCGATTCTGAAGTTTAATTTTACACTTCGCATCAAAAAAATTGCGAGAGCGAACGCCGCGCAGCTAGGCAACCCAAATGGCACATTCTTATCTCATAATCGTGTCTGGTAAGCGGACCCCCTCAATCTCCTTTCTTCGTCTCATGATGTTAGCGGCGATCACATATAGACTACACAGCTAATTTCGGACCTAGCGAACTATAAGCCCGAATTTGATGCTTGAACTTGCATTAAAAGCTCTTTGCTATACTAAGACAAAGAAAAAAATGGGTCAGTAGGACTTCCCTGGGACCCCTTAGGGCGGTTCCAAAAAAAAATCACATTTCTGATAATACGAACACTGACCCCAGTAGGCGGCCGAAATTTACGGAATCGTAATCTACGCTTCAATACCTTTCGAACGATGTATCATACGTCAAACTCGGTGAATGGGTTCAAAAGTTATGACATTTTTAGTCATTACAGAATTTTCATAAATGATCGAAAAGTGTGTCTGTCATTCTACCTGTCTTTTTGCTTCAGCACAAAATGGTTGGTACCAGGGGGTTGGGAGAAAATTGCGGGCCCAATTGGGGTAAAAAAAATGTTTATTTTTTTTTTAATAAAAATTACCGTTTTCGATATACGGAGCCTACTAAAGTCCAAAATCGACCTTTCATATGAAGACTACGGTATGTACTTTTTTAATAGGCAGCCTTACAAAATAAGTGATATTAGTACAAAAACCCTTCGGGGTACAGTAAAGAGTGACGCAAGAATTTTACTCACGAAAGAAGTGATAAACCTTTTGCGAGTGACTTTCTTTGTGTCACTGTGTCGGAATATAAAGATACTAAGCCTCTTAATTTTATTACAAAGGAAACACTTCCGCTATAATGACACAAAGAAAGTCGCTCGCAAAAGGGATATTACTTCCTTTGTAAGTAGAATTCTTACGTCACTCTTCCCTTTATACAGAAGGGGTTCTTGTACTGATTTAAGTATGCATTAAGTTAGGGTAAGGAAAAAACATGCTTCAGTAAAGTTACAAGCATCACATCATTAAAAAAGCAAAGTTTATGGAGAAAAAAAAAAGACGACTTATATTGACTTTTCTACTGTACCGTATTGATTTTTGAAAGGAAAACTGGAAATCGAATTTAGACCAAGAAACTGGAATTTAAGCAAAAATTAATTACTTTTTGAAACATCTTTAAGTCGCTTGACAGCGAATTTATATGAAAAAGGGTCTTATAATTTCCCTTGGTTCGTTTAGTCATCCGTTTCTCTGTGTCAAAAATATAAAGATTAGGAAGCACAAGGTGTAACAGGTGATGAGGTGTTGTTGGAAAAGTTTTCCCCAGTGATGTTTGAAAGCTCGCGATTGAAAGGAACAGAAGAAGATGACAGATTATTTTAAGATGTAGGGCCTAAATGTTAATCTAACGTAAGTACATTCAACTAGTACTCTACCTACATACAGTATAGCAGTTCTGTACTACTCTTATTGAAACATATTTTTGTCAATAAAATACGTATGTACAGTGTACTGTGTTATCAATTTGTACACGGTTTCATTTTCATTTCTCTTCCAAACCATTGGAAATCTCGTTACTGTACACGTTTATAATGAAATTTCTGTTATCCGTCTATTTAGTAAACCATCACAGTCCCGGTCCCGACGGTGACGATTAATGAAGGTTCCACTGTAGTTTTAATATGTCATTGTAAAAAATAATAATAAATGCCTGTAAGAACCAAAAATGTAAATTAAAATTATTACATTGAAGTTACTCTTGCGTTTCGTGAAGTAAAATAAAACACTACCTTTGATAGGATTTGAACAGCCTTAAGTGAAAGTAGAAAAAGATAAAAGTTACGTGCGCTTACCAATTGCGCCACATTGTCAAGACATCAATCTTGACACAAACTAGCCATAACAAGAGCACTGCAAGTTAAGACTGACCCCTGTCATTGTTTCTAGCAATTTATGTTATTAAAAACAAGACTTGGTGTTTTAACTTATTGAAGTGTGTTCTGCAGATTTGTACATTAATTATTTCGTTAAGTGATGATGTAAATGTTCTTTCTCTTTGTAGTTTTCTCGTCTTCAAACTTCTGAATAAGGAACGTAATTTAGGGAGAAGCATATAGCTGCGGAGATAGTACAAATTGATTACGTCAAACCAATCAGAAGATGATTTTCGTTCTATGACGTAGGAGATAATGAATTATCAGTATTTCATGCTATATTTCTACGTAACGGAAAACCATAGCGCTGAAATAAAAAAAAACATTATATATTATGTAATCTGATGTACACAAACGAATTGTAAAATATATAAGGACGGTGAAAATGGAAATATATATCCATTGTGATTTATTAACTGAAACGGTTTGTTAGGTAGTGAAGAGGATTTCAGCTTATCGTGGACTCCCAACCATTCCATTTAATGTGTCTCGCTCGAGATTTAAACTTGAAGGTGTCCATAAAGAAGAAAAACGTACTAACCATCTATTAACAAGTTGTCCCCATGTTACTTTCTTCGAATCATATCATAATCATGCATGATAAACAGCGATTCTAGTTCAAACTACACGGTATTTTTCAATCTATCATGACAAAAAGAGCGATACGCCCCTGTTGGCGGATTTGTTATTGTACTTGTGTAACAAAATTGTTTGGCTTTGACTGTTCAGACTAAGAAAATAAAAAAAAGAGAACCAGTTCCTAAATAACTGGACTACGAAAGGAAAGAAGAAGAAAAAGAAATTGTCTTGGCTCTCTAATGAGAAGTGAAATAAAGAAAGAGAGGGAGATAGAGAGAGAGAGAGAGAGAGAGAAAGAGAGAGACCGACGGTAGGATGTTGTTGATAGAACTGAAAATACCTTCGAGCCAGAAAGGAACAAACAGCAACGGACGGACTCTGTGAGACAACTCAAGTACGTAAGACCTAGTTACAGCCACTGGCTTTGGCCAACCATCAGACTTGAACATGTATGCATCTCTATTTCGGGCAAAGCACCCAATGTTAAAAGCTCTTTTCTATTGTCTAATTGAAAAAAAGAAAAGTATCCCTCTTTTTTGTTATTGCAGGTACTAATACCGTACAAGAAGAATTTCAGTATACGACGACCAAGTACCTACTATCCGCATACTGGATTGCTTCATCACATTGAACAGGTTGGAAATCTGAAGAAGGAGTCTATAACGAAATCAAGGTCAATACTGTGAAATGGTTTGAACTTCACTTTTTATGCACAAAATATAATTCATCCATTTGGTGGTCTCTCTCGCAAGTTTCTATATACTAAAATAAAATTATATTTATTGCAGCTTGAGCCATAGTTGCCTAAAGGTCTTAAAATTAAATTAAAGTTCAAGTATTGTTATTGTGAACTAGTTTACGGATTCAATTCCTGTCAGAGTGTGCTGATTTATCAAGCACCATGATCGTTTCTAGTTCAAATAGAATAGAGTGAGTCTATAGTTCGACGTTTAAATTAATATATTTTTGTTCGTATAAAGTTTCAGTTTTGGCCTGCTTTGCTTTGGATATGCAATTATAACACCATTGTACAATTTTTAAATAACTGAATTATTATATCCTCGAAATACGTGTTTCAGAGCTTTTTGGGGGGTGTAGGGGGGGGGGGTAAAATATGTTATTTCAACATAAAAGAGTTAGCTATTTCAACATAAAATAGCAATCAGCCCTCATTTTTAAATTTTCGCTAACCTAGTGCTTGTATTGTATTCCCTTCTTCCTGAGATATCTTATCGATAAAAATTATGTGCGAGTAACTCTATAATCGGGGGAAGAAAGTGAAAATTTTACACTCTCACTGCAACCCTAGTTTTCCAAGTTATCTAACATATTCTTCATTTTTATTGCCCGGAAAATTCCTAATAGTACAACCAGAGAGCGTGTGAATTTTAAAAACTTTACCGGAGCTCATCTATTTTGATTTGTAATCCATAGGTGCCTAGGATACCTGATCGGTATGTCGTAAAGTTCACAGGTGGGACACAACCAAGATGGCGGCCGAAATCAAATATGGCGCCCCGATTGGTCACATCAGTTTCACATTTCTCTGTTTAACTTTGGAACGACTGAAAGTACGAAATTATTACCTCTAACCAGAATTATTTAGCATGAACAATGCTAAGAAATGAGACATCCTTTACTTTAATACGTCCAACTGTTCACAAGTTATCAAGGTAAATGTGTTGAATGTAAAATCTGCCTTCCAGTAAGTTCGTATACGCACAAGGTTCCGTGTGAACAAGAATGGGCAAATATACCGTAAAAGTTAAACATACTTATTTATGATATTTCGACGCCTGCGAATTATATTGAAGTATCTCCACTTTTCTGATAAATTCAGCGAATGGCACGAATGAAAACTAGTGCACTAGATGACGTAAATCTATGAAATAGGCCTTAGTTTGAGAACTATATGCAGTGCAATTTTGTCGTTTCTCCAAACGCTTATTTTTTTCGTGCAATATTGTCATATCTCCAGAAGCCAATCATAAAATGTGGTGACATCATGTGATCAGTCCTTCATCAATGGCTGCCTGTCGTTTTAGGCATAATTTTAAAGTTTCGTAATGTATACAGTTTATTCTAGTCTTACTGGAATGTATCCAGTATTCTCTTGAACATAGTATATGCAATACATTCTCACAGATTATTCTCAAAATAAATATTAAATGGACTGTTATTAATACGACAATACTGCGCGGAAATGATAGATATATCTTTAGTTGAATAAATACAGTGCAGAGCTGAAACGGGTCACCGGGTCAAGATTTGGACTGGGTCACCGGGTCTAGGCTTTGGACTCGGTCTGACCCAGTGATTCGAGTTAGATTCAGAGGAAAAAACAGAGTTTTTAATTATTTCATTGCATTTAAACAGTATTCCTTTCAGGGGGGACCATGACCGAAGATGTAGCTACCCCCAGAGTACGAAAAATACGACGCCGAAATTCCCAGTTAATTATATTTCCCAGACCGGATCAATCGGGTCTTTCGGGTCAAGTTTAGAACCGGGTCAACGGGTCGCCAGGATGCCTATGCTCAGGTCAGGCCGGTTTCAGCTCTGATAAAGTGTCGTAATGTCCAATAAAATGCTATTGTATGGAGTAGGTACTGTTTAATAATAAATAACTAAATATTAAATAGCAAATAACTAAAATATAACAAGCTATATTTTAATCTAAAGTTATTTCGGTTTTAATTTATAATTTATTATTGCTACTTCTCAAGTTGTAAATCATTATTGAAAAAAAAAATACCAATCGGCCGTGGTTCAATGGTAGAGCGTTGACTTAGCATGCGGGAGGTCCCTCGTTTGTGCCCAGAGGCGGCTGACTGAGGATTTTCCAGGGTTTTCCTCAGTCACTCCAATCAAATGTTGGGGTGGTACCTTCAAAACTAGACCTTTCCGCATCCTTTTCACTCACCCTAAAGACGCCCATAAGCTATAAAAATTAATTCAATTCAAATTCAATTGAAAATATATTCATAAATATTGAAACTATGGCCGAAAGCAGCTGCATTATCAGCAGAAAAGAAGAAAGACATAAGAAGCCTATTGAAATAAATGCCGAATGTTGACAGATCCTTCTATCAAAAATTTTGAAGGTCTGAAGCAATTATTCATTATTTTATTGTTGAAGTCAGAAATGAATATCACCTTGTAAAATAATACTTATCTTTAAAGTAAAATTTATCTAACGTACCCCGTCTCCAAATTTGCAGGTTTAAACAAGTATGGTCATTTTCCTTTATAGTAAAGACATTTTAACAGAAAAAATTCTGAGAAAAAGCACTGGCACGGATAGCTGGAGGGCGTTCCTATCCCACCCGTAATCCAGATTTTTGCTTTCTATACAATGTCCTTACTATTAAAGTTTCAAACCTCTGCTAGGTGTACAGGACTAAATTTCATAATTAATGGTCATTTCTGCTACCACTTTGTCGTATCTCCAGCAACATGAAAAAAAATCAGAAAATTTTGTGTACAATTGTCGTACCTCCATGGATAAGATGACATTGATCCCAAACGAGCAGTTTCCGGAACATGTCACTACAGCGTATTAAAGCACTTCTCAACAAGTTTAGTACTACGTAAATGCCATTGAGCATTTTAAAACTATGGAAGAGTGGGAATGTAGCAAATCTTTACCTTGCTCTAGCGTAAAATTGTGTTTAGTGGAGATACGGCAATATAATCCGCAGGCGTCGACTTGTTAAAATTTGTTCAGAATTTCATACAGTGTTAACGAAAAACATTAAAAGAGAGTAGTAGTGGTTACCTGAAATTACACACCCCAGCAAGCCAAATCCCGACCCCGATGGCGGCCTGAACTAGTAGTCGGGGGAAGGTCGGCTCGATCCATAAGAGGCGTTTGGTCGTCCGGCCATTTTCCAAACTGCCGTTCCAATTCGCATACAACTCATAGATAAATAATTTTATTTCTTCTAATATTTTATAGCAATGCTATGACATACGTATTATATCGTACTAAAAGTGGAAGGTGTTGGTCTGTTAATAAAGTCTGAATTTATGTTCTCTTACACAAGGAGAGTTCTCACCTCTGTACTTTGCGTACAAGTATTGAACGAATCTTTGAAACATTTTCTTCCTTTTACCAGTATTCCAAGAAAACATTGTTGCAACGATAACAAAATTCAATTGTTTCATACTCTTGTGACTGGTGACGAAACGTGGATCTATTTCGAGAATCCTAAGCGTAAAAGATCATAGGTAACTCCAGGAGAACCGGCGACATCGACAGCAAGACCAAATCGCTATGGACGGAAGACAATGTTTTGTGTTTGGTGGGATCAGAAGGGAGTGATATATTATGAACTGCTGAAACCTGGCGAAATCGTTAATACCCAACATTACCGACAACAAATGATCGATTTGCATCAAGCTTTGCGTGAAAAACGACCAGAATATGACCAAAGACAACATAAAGTGATTGTGCTTCACGATAATGCACCCTCCCACACAGCAAAACCGGTCAAGGAAACGATTGCAGCGTTTGACTGGAAAATCCTTCCGCATGCGGCTTACTTACCAGACTTGGCGCCTTCCCTTATTTGCATCCATGGGACACGCACTTGCTGACCAGCGCTTCACATCTTACGAAAATGGCTTGATGACTGGTTTGCAGCACAAGAGGCACATTTTTTTTGGTCTGTCATCCACACATTGCCGGAACGATGGCAGAAATGTATCGGTAGCGATGGCCAATACTTCGAATAAAATAGTTCTTAGCATTGTCATCCAATCACTGTGTCTTTTCTGTACATAAATTCCGGCTTTATATTTACGCACCTGGTATATTAAATCAAATTTTAATATATCGTGGTAGAAGAAACTCACAAATAGAAGCAGAAATGTTATTGAAAAAAATATTATTTACAAAAATTATTATTCGAAAAATAATTTAAAACATTTTTTTAAATAAAAAATTGACAATTGTGTGTGTCAGGTTTGAACTAATTAACAAAATTTTATTTTTTAAAAAGATTGGTTTATTCAGGGTTCAAACTCGCGACCGTAGGCACGAGAGGTCGAAACTGTAACCATCATACCAACGAGACTTGTTTATTCTGATTGTTATAACATCAAGGATGTAGATAGCTGGTCCACCACCCAGAGGACAAGTTTCGAGGTAACTGACTCTCCAGGACTGAGCTCTTATATTAATATGTTGCTTTATCAACAAATTAATAAAAAAAGCCCAATCCTTGAGAGTCAGTTCACTTGAAACTGGGGTTCACTTTAGCAGATGGTCCTCAAAAATGGTTTTATTTTAGGTAACTAGTTTCTGAGTGCCGGTTACAGGCTAACCAACGTGGAAGGTTTTTTTTCGCAACCCTTATTCCGTAGTATACTTTACCTAACGTAAAATAACTCAATGTAGACCAACTACATGAAAATTTGCGCAAAAATGAAAAAAAAAAACTAGTAATATCTTTGAGGACCGTCTGCTAAAGTAACCTGAAATACGACTAAAATAATCATCTCGAAAACTACTAACCGATCAAAATTTCACCCTTTCCATAAAAATACACCAGTAACAGAAAACAATAATTACAGTTGTATCAGTACAAAACTTATTATTTAAAATTTATGGGGGTACTTCACCCTTCATTCCAATCTAATAAAAAGAAATTAAACAGACGACAATTACAGACTTGAATTCTTATTGTGAAACTATGTCTACGAGAGATAACTTCTTAAATATATAAAAATCTTTACACTCACAAAGCAAATTTACTAAATGCGTACATCAAAACGAGAAACGTCAAACGGACTGCAGCAGAATTAAAAAAACAACAACACATTTCTGTCACATAACACTGACAACCAATTAACAGGCACAATACAGATTGAATGAAATGTTATGTGACTCCATTTCATTAAACCTTCCATAGATAAGAAACAGCTGCTAAGAAGATCATAACAGCACGTTGGAATAAGGCAAAACTGTATTTGGAATCACGCGTAACTGATATTAAAGATACAAACATAAATTTAGGATAAAAATAAATTAATTATTTTACATGAACTAACAAGCTGTGAATATTTTAAACGTAAGTTCTATATGGACCACGTAACTAACAAAAAAATATTACTCCTGTATAAATCGAATGTAATCTTAGTGTATAGAAAGAACGAAAAAGAGAAAAACTGAGTGTGAATAATAAAACGAAGAGAATATATATAATAAAACGAAGAGCAGTAGCTAGAATACTTGCTGAAAGGTTGGTTCGAGTTTTAAAAAATATTTCCGTGCTCTTATATAGGTGGACCAGTTATCTACACTTTTCACGTGACAACACAGTATTTATTGTAATGTATCGATCTTCTGCGGGTCTCCGATCTCATAACAAAACAAACCTGATATTTTCCATGTCAAAGCATTGCTTTTATATACTTAAGATAGAAAAAATAAGCGGAGGAAATCAATACGTTTTAGTTTAAAAACTAAAAACGTGTAAGAGTTTCATCAACTAACTAACTTCTTGGCTTTATCGGACACGCTGAATTACATAAACAACAACAAGTTGTAACGAGCTAGCTATCTGGTGCCTGATTGGATCCCGCCACCCAATCCAATACCGTCTGCACAAAGTGTATCTTTAATTACCAACGTTCACTGATTCCCTTCCACCCTCTGCTTCAGTACATCTATGCATACCTCAAAGATGTAGAAGGAACAGCGAGTGGATAGGTGTTGTATTTAAATCCCAATACTCTTAAATTACCCACTTCTGCCTAAAGCACTTTGAACGCAAAGTTTCTTTTAAAAAATATTTTTATTCTTGCCGGTTGGGATTGGCGAATAAGCGCGTCGCCAGCAAGTGGAATTTACTTTCTTGAAAGATAGATCTGAAATCTAGGATGTATATAAATAAACGGCTGAGGAAAGCGAGTATAATGGTTGATTTAAGAACACATTTGTTATGGTCTGTGTAGCTAAGAGGTCAGCGTGTCAGACTCTCTTTCTGAAGGTTCTGGGTTCGATTCCTAGTCTGGATAGGAATATATTTTCTTCTAGGAATTAAGCGCTTTAAATGATCGCGATTGCTCGTGAAAGAGATTTATCCTGTAAAGGGAGAAAAACAGAGAGAGGGGGCGGGGGGAGAGAGAGGGGGCGGGGGGAGAGAGACACTCTTTCCCTGTCTTCTTCCATGCTTCTCTCTCTCTCTCTCTCTCTCTCTCTGTGTGTGTGTGTGTATGTGTTTGAACAAGACAGGAATGGGATTTCTGTCTCTCTCGTGGTTTTCTATATGATGCAGAATGACTAAAGCTTTCTTCCTTCAAATGGAGAAATATCCTGGCATATCATGTTTTTGCGCATATAGGTACTGTCATATCGGTTGTCTAACTATTAGGCGTACAAGGCAGCAATTCTTCTGGAGGAAAAAGCTACTTTCTTATAATTTCAACCTCCATTAACTTTTGTCAGTAACCGTAGTACATGAGTCCCTAGATATCTATCACATAATACATACGTGGATCATGTGATATATCAATCTGCGCTGGAATGTTCGAAGAAACCCAATGACGAAGCTAAAGTTGGCATAATTCTAACCGTGTACGACAAAATGACACCCACAATTATTGACCTGGAAAATGTGCGAGTCGAATGATATTAAAAAAAAAAAGAAAAAGAGATTCTGTTGAAACAGTTGAAGGAACGACAACGAAACGGTTACAGAACAGCTATATTGGGAAATATGATCTTCGTGACCGTCAACTTGAACTGCAGGCGACATTTTAAAATAGGAATATAGTCATGTAAGACGCTGACCTGGGTTCGGCAATTTATCAGTAAAGCCTGGCACCATTAATTGTGACATTTTGCCATACATGGTTTGGGTTATGCCGAAACTATCTTCGTTATTGGGTTTCTTACAACATTGTAGCACAGACTGATATATCGCATGACCCTCTTATTATTTTAGAGATTTGAAGCAGAGTCAAGATAGCAGTCACTAGCATTACACCCTCCAGAATATATCGCCTCCTGTCTAGTATACATTAGAAGTTATTATTTGGCTTTCCAAGTAGGCCTATATTACAGTCTATAAAAGAAAAGGTGTTTCCCTTACTCTGTATTCAATTTACTTGCTCTCTACGTTGCATCTTTATCGAGTCTCATTGTCGTTACTTGTTGACCACATCAACTATAGTTTTGGCTGTAAAGATTTATCTAGGCACTGTACCTACATATAAATTTCCATCAAAATCGGGCTGTAATTTAGTGAGTGTCCCCTGTAAGTTCTTGTAGCATTCATATGCCTACCATACACTACAAAAAAATCACATGATGTGCAATATAATACCCGTGAAGCGCTGAAAACTTGTTATCAAACCATTTTGATGGTGATCAGAAAATGTTTCGAAGCGACACAATAGTTCAACTGATCTCGTTTTAACCTGAATATACCAGGTGTTTCAAAAGATACGCAGCATGTTGTTTTGTACTACATGACTCCTAAAGTAAAACAAACTCTGATAACAATCTTGTGGCGAAATATTGCCCTGTATTCTGAAATTTTTAACATTTTAACCAGCGAAGCATGAACCACCAATCAACCAGAGTAAGTTGTTTTCCTATAACAAAATTTTGTATATTCCTGAAGAATAAAACTCATTTACGTAACTGATTGCAACATTCCACGGTGTCACTAGTGAGCTTGCGTGAGATCAGCGCACATGAGGTAGAAACTCGCTATCGTAAAGTTTGCAAGCTTTGGACAGAGATATTAATTTTGTATTACAAAATCTATACTTTTCAATACTAGAATAGGCTCTGGCAACACTGTTGGTTGGGGGTGACACTGGAGAATATACCTCTTTGACCTATTTTCAACGAAAAACGACAAAGTTGAAAATGTCTGGGGGAGAAACTTACAACTTGACTGCATGCAGCAAATATGAAAAATTGAAAATAAATTTTCTTCCGTTTTGCTATTTTCGTTTAATGGACAACTAATAATCAAAACTCGCCTTTTAAATTTCAGGGTTTCAGGTTATAGTTAAGTTAACTAATTTTCTGAACATTGTCAACTTTGCCATTTTGCGTTAAAATTAACATAGTGAGGTAGACAGACGTGAAACACATTTCCCAGTGTCACTCCTCGATAATGTTGCCAGAGTCTATTTTAATACTAAAAAGGTGTACATTTTCAGAGTATACTATTCATATCCCTGCTCAAAGCTTCTTAGCTTTTAGACAGGGAGTTTTGTTCTCATGTACGATGGAGCAATGTCAGGATCTTTAGAGACAGGAGAAATATTGTAGTTACGTAAATGGATTTTGTGCTCAAATATACACACTTTGTAGCAAAAGAAAAAAAATATGGCTCTCGCAACATTTTTTTTTTTTCATTTGCTCTTGACTGATGATTAATGTTTCATTCAGTGTTCGATTTGTAGGGAGGATACTGGGGATTTTCCCTGGTACGTGAGGATTTCATCAACGGTTGTTAATTCCGAATATAATCCCAACCAGGGATAAAAATTTTGTATTTGTACTCAAACAGGTAGTACGTTGAAACTTACCAGCAAGCACTAGTTTTCAGATCCCCCCTTCGTAATTATAACAAATCGAACACTGGTTTCATTAATGTACATTTTAAAATTTCTTAATATACAGGGTTATATTTTAACGCATAAACGGCGTTTGTATTTTAGTTTAATATATATAACGTGTTGTTTAACTTTTGGGAAACTCGGTATATAAGAATAAATTTAGTGCTCAATTTATGCAAATTCTTAGATAAGTATACTATATAGTAGATTCACGATGGGTACTCGGATACTCGGCTCCATACCCCTTGCCGAAGTGCCTTGGTATTATTCGGTTCCACACGGTATCCGGGTATTACCCTAGTCCACCTTGTACCCGTTACATTGTTAAAGACATATTAATGGAAACGATTTCAGGTAATTTATGCAAGTAAGGCAGGGATTCTGCCAATCCCACAATCGGGGTGTCACCCTTCCAAATTGTCGAAGCTTTTACTCCCAGATAGCAGAGTAAACTTAAATTAGATTTATTTCAAGCTTGCTATATCAAATGTACAAGGTTGATTTAAGCTTGGGAAGGTAAGGCTGTGTATTGTTTAAGCGTAACTGAAGCTTACTAGTTGGCACTTTTAAAGCGTGATCTAAGCTTGCTACAACATAAGTTTGCTCTAAGCTTGAAACCCAATCTTGCTTTAAGCTTGCCATCCAAGCTTACATTAATCTTCAATTAAACTTAGTAGTTGGCACTTGTGAAGCTTGTCACTCAAGCTTGCAATCCAATTTTGCTCTAAGCTTGCCATACAAGCTTGCCAACCGTGAAACAAAGAAAAGTCCAAGGTGATACCACCGGTATTCGAACCCGGGTCTGCTGTTAGTTTGCGTTCGATCGTTTTTCTGTCTTCTCCAATCATATTAATCTCCGCTTTCTCGTCTTCAGTATTCCAAGTTGAAAATTTCCACATGTCTGCACCAGGGTTTGAACTCGCGATCTTCTGATTAGCTGTCCGTCGTCTTATCCATTTGGCTCGGCAGATTTCACTTACTATTTATCCACCGCCCCAACTTGCAGATAATGGCTTGGAAATTTTATTTCTACTGCACGCTTACGTTACAATGGTAGTACGTTCAGAACGTTATATTAGAACAGCCGGAATGATTACTATATTATAAAACGAGCGTCTCGACGACAAAATACATTCCGAAAGTTACGTCCGACATAGCACGTAAGCTTTTGACCATCTTGATTAGCAGTTGACTTTAGCTTAAGTGTGTAGTTAAGTGTGATGGAACGAGCTTGATCCAACTATGAAATTCACTGTACGAAGTTCAATTAATATTGTAAGTGTAATTCAAGCTAGACGTAGACAGCTAGAATTTCTCTTGTGTAGTTAAGTTAGATGTAACAAGTTTGATTCAACCCTGCAATTGGCAGTACGAAGTTAACTCGATATATTTCAAGTTTGATGCAAGCTGCGACAATAGTGCTCAGGCAAATGACCTCGAAGTTCCCTTGATTTTTGCTTGATTAGTTAAGCTTGATGTAAGAAGCTCGATTCAAGTTTGAAAGTTACAGTACGAAGTTAAATTGATATTGTAAGTTTAATTCAAGCTGCACGTACAGTAAGATAAAGGCATTTCGCGGGCTAGTGATTGTCACTAGATTCTTCACGTACATCTGTAAATTAGCTATTATAAAAGCTCCCTTATGTTTATCATCGCATGTTCAATATTTATACGCATATACTGTTCACGCCTGAAAATACACAACTGTAGACAACCTCAATATAAATGTATAAAGAGCACTCTGTTATCAGACTTTTTAAGCGTTAAATATCACTCGGGAATCAATAAATAGCAAATGGCCTTGTGGTGGCCTAGTAGACAACGCAGTGTTCTAGAAGACCCTGGTTCGAAACTACCCCGATGTTTTATTTGTAAAAAGACAATTACATTTTCTTCCTTTCTACTTTCACAAAATATTCTCCTTTAATGAAATAGGTTAGATCTTAGCTTGTTGAACGCTTGTTGTGACAATTTGGCATGGAAAGCTGACAACAAGATTGTCAGATTACAGCCAGTGATTCCGCCATACCCTCCTCTGTGGGGAGGTGTCATTTTCCAAAATCCTAGCGAGCACTCTCCCAACTTTAAAAGTTTTAGGTCAAAGATCGATAGAAACCATGCAAAACTCCACTTACACAATTTCAATTTTGACTTTATACTCCCCAAATGAAAATCCTGTCGGAATCCCTAGTGTCAGCTATCCACGCATCTTATAGAAGTCTTGATTTGCAGTTTATTTTTTTGCTAGATGTAGCTAAGTTTGATTCAACAAGCAAGTTTCACCTTCGAAACTAACAGTACAAAGTTCACTTAATATTGTAGTTTAATTCAAGCTAGACTTAGACAACTCGAATTCTCCTTGTGTAGTTAAGTTTGGTGTAGCAAGCTTGATTCAACTTTGAAATTAACAGTACGAAGTTGACTTAATATGTCTATGTCTTATCTGTCTATGTCTAGTTAATTCAAACTAGACATAGACAGCTAGAAATTTCCTTGTGTAGTTAAGTTTGATACCTGGGGGAGAGGCTGGACTCCCACCAGGTGCCTCCCTAGGTGGCGGATAGGGGAAGGCTCATCAGATATGATGGGTACCGGGTACTTCCGGGGCGGACCAAACCAGTACTGTTGTCTTGCAGTTAGTAAAGGGATTTACGAAGGCTAGGGGAAGAGAATCCCGACAGAAAACTCCTGGTCCTCCAGATTGGGGGTTGTGCGCAAGGCTAACAACCTCATCTTTTTTTAAAAGTATTCCAATATGTATTTATTTATTGAACACAACAGGTTAATATCCTAATTGTGGTGTTCAACATACACATATGACATTTTCTACATACACACATAGGTGTAACATACATATTTGGAGCTGATGGTAACATATTCTGCATAAAGTATTCATTATTTTATATAAGAATGGAACTCATATTTACGTTAAATATATCAATCTCAGGACATTCTTTAAGTATACAATTATATAATGAACACATTCTCCTAGTAGGCGATATGTCCATTGCTTTAGTTCTTTGGGCCGAAAGGTGGAAGACAGCATTACGCGGTCGAGTTACTCTATGCGGTACATACAGCCTTAATTCAGAAAATAAACTTTCTGAGTCGATTTTACTGTGCAAGAGTTTGTGTAGGAAAGTTAAGAGAAAATGAACTCTTCTGTTTTCAAGAGATTGTAACCTGTACTTATTTACCAGGTCTAAGTACTTTTCAAATTTAGGATATATTCCAGTTTCTTTGTATCTCAAAAATTGTACAAATTTAGACTGTATGATTTCAATTTGCCGAGAGTTCTTCTGTGTATTAGGATCCCATATTATTGCTGCGTATTCTAGCTTTGACCTAACATACGCTGTATATAAAGTTTTTAAGACATCAATATTCGAGAAGTCGCTAGTTAACCTCATTACAAACCCGAGCGTCGCTAACAAGGCGATTTATGTGCATGTCGAATGAGAGGTTAGATTTAATGGTTACACCAATTGAATCTACTCGAACTAGTGGAGAGTCATTAATTTTGTATTTGAATTTCAAACAGTTTTTTTTTTCGTATATGACATTACACTACATTTATTAATATTTAATAATAACATGTTTGTTTTACACCTATTGGAGACTGCATTAATATCATTTTGTAAGGAGACCGCGTTCAATTCGGAGGTACCTCGCCACGAAATAAAAACAAATTGTTCAGAAACAGAAACCAGAGCCTCGTAATAACGGAAGAAATTCAATGGATACGACAAGGAAACGGGAATAGGATTTGTGTTTGGCATCATGGAATTAAAGTCAATGAAGCACCAGGAAAATCTGAAGAAATAGCAAGAGAAACGATCATGAAAGACATAGATGTTACAGTGCTACAAGAAATAAGATGGCATGGTACAGGCAAAATAAAACAAGAAAACTATACGATCTATTATAGCGGGACAGAAGAAAGAACAGGGAAATTTGGCACGGGATTCATTGCAAATAAACACATAAAGGACAAAGTAATACAGTTTATTCACAGCAATGAAAGGATCAGCAAACTGCGAATAAGAGGAAGAAGATTCAGAAACATATCAATAGTAACGGTACACGCCCCCACAGACAACAAAGATAGGGAAACAAAAGAAACGTTCTATGCAGAACTTGAAAAAACATATAATGAGATATCCAAATACGACGCCGCAATAATAATCGCAAATTTTAGTGCGAAGATAGGAACAAAAGACGCGGCAACAAAGATTACAGGAGAGCACTCACTTCATGAAAACAGCGATGAAAATAGACACAGGCGCATACAGATTACAATAGAAAACAAGCTGATAATCAAAAGCACCTGCTTCCCACACAAAAGAATTTATGTGGGAACATCGAAGTCACCGGACGGCACGACAATCAACCAAATCGATCATGTACTAATCAGCAATAGACACTCGTCATCTATAACTGACATTCGAAGCTATAGAGGCTATAATTGCGACTCGAATCACTATCTAATTAAAGCCAAGCTCCGAGAATGACTAAAATATAAGGAAAATATAAAAACCAAGTGGGGCATAGACCAATTACGGAACACGAAAAAGGAGGAAGATTACAAGGAATGAATAAGAACAAATGTCATGCGAGGAGTAACGGAAGGAAAAACACCAACGATACGGGAGCAATGGAATAGAATCAAATAAATAATTAAAGAAGCAGCGGAAGAAACGATAGGACGACAAAAAGAAAAAAACAACAATGGTTCGACGAATAATGTCAGGTATCTATCCAAAAGAAAAACGAAGCAGGGAAAGAACACTACAGAGAGCAACAAGAGCGAGTTTAGAAGTCTACAGGGAAGCGAGGAAGCAATCGAAAAACGAGAAATGATAAAGCTATGGATGGAAGGGGTTGAAGAGATGAGTGGAAAAAGATGAAACAAGGAACCTGTACGCAACAATAAAAAAGATAAGCAAAGGATTTCAGCCCCAACCGGTGGGATGCAAAACGTAAACTGAGTGATAATAACAGATGAACAGGGAATCTTACAAAGATGGACAGAACACTTTAAGCAACAACTTATTCTCATGAAAGAAACGGAAGCAAGAGGAGAAAGGGAAGGAACAGGAAACTAAATAGAACAGGAAAGAAAAAATCATGGAAGATCATCACCCAATTGAACCACCAAGCGGTGAAGAAGTTGAAAAGGCCATCAAGGAACTCAAAAACAATAAGGCACCAGGTGAGGATGATATAACAAGTGAATTAATTAAACACGCAAGTATAGAAATGACGAGAGCGATAGGCAAATATGGAAGAATATGGAAGAAAGAAACAATGCCACGCGAATGGAACACAGGCATACTGTACCCAATACACAAAAAAGGAAATAAAACAGACTGCTCAAACTACAGAGGAATAGTATTACTAAGCACAGTATACAAATTTTTCACAAGCATACTTAACAATAGGTTAAAGGAATTCACAGAAAAGACAATAGGAGAGTCAGGGTGAATTTAGAAGGAACAAAAGCACTACAGACTAACTATTTGTCATGAAACAGAAAATAGAAAAATGTCACGAATACGGAATAGATCTGCACATTATCTTTATAGATTACAAACAGGAGTTCGACAGCATACACAGAGACAAACTACTACAGGCACTAGAGCAATTCAAGATACCAAATAAGTTGGCCAACCTAGTTAAAATGACCCTAGAGCAAACGACTGCAAGAGTAAAAGTAGGCCACATAATAGGATAAGAATTTCGGTACAGGAAAGGAGTAAAACAAAGCGATGGACGGTCTACAACCTTATTCATACTAGCATTACATATGGCAATACAGGGAATAGATAATCGAGACACAATAATAAAAAAATGAGCCAAATATGCGCCTATGCAGACGACATAGCGATATTGACAAGAACAGAACAGGACCTAAGAAAACATTATGAGAAGCTGGAGAGAGAAACCACCCCATTAGGACTAGAAATACACACCAGTAAAACAAAGTACATGCTGTTAACATCAGACAGGAACGATAGAAGAAAGAAGGAGTTTATAATAGGAAATATAACATTTGAGACGGTGGATGGATTCAAATACCTAGGAATGCTAATAGACAATTGCAAACACATCACAAACACAATCAGGGACAGAATTCTAGCAGGAAATAAAGCTTACTATGCAACTACTAAAAAATAAGAACATCAGTAGACAAACCAAATTGAAAATATATATAAAACGACAATACGACCAGTAGTTACATATAGTGCGGAGGTATGGACACTATCGAAAGAGAATGTAGAAAAGCTACGAATATTTGAGCGCAAAATAGTACGGAAAATATCAGGACCAATAAGAGAAAATAATGAATGGAGAATCAGAAATAATAAAGAAATAGAAGACATCCTGCAAGGGGAATACATCGTACAATTTATAAAGGCACAACGGATACGCTGGCTAGAACACATGGGAAGAATGAAGACAGGAAGACTGTCAAAGAAGATAATGAAGGAAAGGGTATTCTCCAGTAGAAGAAGAGGTAGACCTAAGCAAAGGTGGCTAGCAGATGTGATAGAGGACCTGAGACTAATGGAAGTAAAGAATTGGAAAGAAAAAGCGAAGAACAGAGAGGAATGGAGGCATCTGGTGTATGAGGCCAAAGTCCACCCAGGGCTGTAGAGCTGTATAGTAGGGTAAGTAAGCTAAGTTTGATATAGCAAGTTTGATTCAACTTTGAAATTAACAGTACGAAGTTCACTTAATATTGTAAGTTTAATTCAAGCTAGACGTAGACAGCTACAATTTTCCTTGTGTAGTTAAGTTTGATGTAACAAGCTTGATTCAACTTTGAAATTAACAGTACTAAAGCAGATTGGTACTCTAAGTTTGATTCAAGCTTAATGTTGATAGAGATGTTGATATGTGTCGCCACTGTACAGTAGCGAGTGTACAGGCGACGGGATCATAATAAAGAGATTCTCGCCTACAAATCACATTTCGTAAGTTACATCAGTCAGGTGCAGTACAGCTTGAACCATAAACAACTCTGAAAAGCCAGTTTTTGAAAGTTATGAGCTTGGTCTCATAGTTAACATATCGGAAAGATAAAACGGAGGTCAAGGAATCGAATCCTGATGTGGTTATTTTCACATATTTTGTTTAAAAGATTTTTTTTTCTTTTTTGTGTATTATGTGCATTTGTAAATTTAATAAAATTAGTAAGCATTAGTTAGATTATGTTAAAACAGTCAGACGAAGTATGGCGTGATGTATCAAGTCACTTTAGTGCTGTCAATTTCTGAGATGAATCAAGCTTGTTATATCACGCTTAACTACACAAGGGAAATTCGAGTTGTCTAAGTCTAGTTTGAATTAAATTTTGTACTGTTAATTTCGAAGCTGAATCATGCTTGTTGCATCAAACTTAGCAAAAATAAACTACAAATTAAAGTTGCCATAAGATGCTATGTGGGTAGCTTACACTAGGGATTCCGACAGGATTTTCATTTGGGGGGTATAGAGTCAAAATCGAAAGGGTTTGGTGGAGTTTTGGACGGTTTCTATCGATCTTTGACCGTAAAACTTTTAAAGTTGGGAGAGTGCTCGCTAGGATTTGGGGGGCGACACCTCACAGGAAGAGGGCCTGGTGGAATAACTGACTGTAACTTGACAATCTTGCTGTCAGCTGTCCATGTCAAGTTGTCACAATAAGCGTTCAACATGCTAGGATCTAACCTATTTCATTGAAGCAGTACATATTTTGAAAGTGTAAAGGTAGAAAACGTAATGGTCTTTTTAAAAACAAAAAATCGACGTGGTTTTGAACCAGTTTTTTTTAACACACTGCGTTGTCTACTAGGCCAGCACAAGGCCATTTGCTATTTATTGATTCCCGAGTGGTATTTAACGCTTAAAAAGTCTGATAGCAGAGTGCTCTGTATACATTTATAGGGAGGTTGTCTATAGTTGTGTATTTTCAGGTGAGAACAATATATGCGTATAAATATTGGACATGGGATGAAAAACATAAGGGAGCATTTTTAATAGCCAATTTACAGATGTACGTGAAGAATCTAATGACAATCACTAGCCCACGAAACGCATTTATCCTACTATATGTACAGCTTGAATTAAACTTACAATATCAATTTAACTTCGTACTGTAAATTTCAAACTTGAATCGAGCTTTTTACATCCGACTTAACTGTACAAGCTAGAATCAAGAGCAACTATAAATCATACGTCTCAACTCACTGTCGACATCAAGCTTGAATTAAGCTTACAATATTACGTGAACTTCCTAGTGTCAATTTCAAACTATCTAGCTTTTTACGTCAAGCGTAACTCTACAAGCAAAAATCAAAGACATTTCGAAATAATATGCCTAAGCACCACTATCCCTATTCAGCTTGCATTAAACTTGCAATTTCAAGCGAACTTCGTACTGTCACTTGCAAACTTAACTGACGCTTGTTACATAAAACTTAACTATACAAGCAAAAATCAAGCTCACTTCGAGATCATATGTCTGAACACCACTATCCCTGTCCAGCTTGAATTAAACTTGCAATATCCAGTGCACTTCGTATTCTCAATTTCAAACTTATATCAAGCTTGTTGAATCAAGCTTGACTATACAAGCACTAGTCAAGGGCACTTCGAAATCATATGCCTGCACACAGCTGTCACTGTCCAGCTTAAATTAAAATTGCAATATCAAGTGAACTTCGTACATTCAATTTCAAACATGAATCACGCTTGTTATATCAAACTTAATTACACAAGCCAAAATCAAGGGGAAATTACAATAATACCTTATCGCAACATTCTACGTCCAGCTTGAATTAATTCTACAATATTCTACAATATTACATTCTACAATATTAAGCTAACTTAATCCAGTCAATTTCAAAGTTGATCAAGCTTGTTTCATTACACTTAACTACACAAGCGAAAGTCAACTGCAAATCAAGATTCTCATAAACTTACATGTTATGTGGGCTGTTAGAAAATCAGCACCCACGTATATTGTAATAAGATAAATAACCTGTTTATAAGACGTGTGAATCTAAAAGTTATCTTGAGTTTTAAGAGCTTTCGACCCAATTTCTCACGATGATTTTGAAACCAAAGTATACTTTAAAGTATTGCTTAATGCGCACAGGAGAAAAGTTTTGTAGAAGTTTGCAGATTTAGGCTTAGGAAGCACATTAATGAATGCATGTGCCGCTGTTAACGTTGTAGATCAACCCCGCCATCTTGGTATGACCTTTCCATTGATTTACACGGGATTTGTTTTACTCATTTTATGCCTCTCGGAAGTAGAATATTTAAGTTCTGCTTTCACAAATTTTGTCTTGGCGGTTATTTTGACTCTTGTGTAGTTTTGGTTTGTGAAGTTTCTTCAAATATATAAGTATAATGTATTCTTAATAGTTTGCTATATAAATCACAACATGTTAACGGGAAATTATACTGTTCGTGTGTAAATATTGCATTTCTATAAAATAGCATGAGTGAAAGAGAACATGACGATAAACTGGGCGAAAGCAGAAGTTAAAAGTGTGCTTCTGAGAGATATAAGACGAGTAAAACAATTTCCATGTAAATCAATGGAAAGTGCGTACCAAGATGGCGGGGGTGATCTACACCGTTAAAGCATGACCTTGAAGGTCGCTCAAGCACAGGTTGCGAACCGGTCGTGAAGTTGGGCCTTCCAAGCTTTCTCTATCAGCTGATAAAGAAGTAACGCAGTGCCAGCAATTCAATGCACAGCTTAGTACCACCCAGTTAGTCCGCTTACACCAATCAAAAATATTGTTTTCGGCCAACAAAGATGGCACCAAGCTCTGTAGTTGTTTGCTAACCAATCAGGTGCGCTGTCTTGGTCGATGCTCGGTTGTTTTCTGACGATTTACTCTTCACGATTTAAAGTATGGAATACAATTAAAAAAGAACGATACAAATCTCACAAATTTTACGTTGGGACTCTGTTAAGATTACATTATGACATGGCTAAGTAATAAAAGCGAAGCAAATATCAACCACTACAGTAACGCGAAACGAAACGCCACACTCGGGTTCAGAAACAAAAAGCATGAATATCTGACGCAGAAGATTCAGGAGATAGAGAAAAACGGCAAGACAAGTAACATATGAGATCTATACAAAGGGGTAAACTCGTTAAGAAAAGGTTATCAGCCGAGGTTAGGAATGATTAAGAATGAACATGGAGATCTTCAGGCAAATTCGACTAAAATTATCGATGTGTGGAAAAGTTATTTCAACAAACTTCTTAATGTACACAACGGGGAACAAACAGAGGAATTTTAAATCCATACAACAGAACCATTGATTCCCGAACCTAGCGAGATCGAAATCAAAAGGTCGATAAAGTCAAATCACCAGGAATAGACAGCATTCTAGCCGAATTAATTAAAGCGGAAGGAATGGCATTAATAAAGGAACTACATAAATTAATAAGTGCTGTATGGAGAAAGGAGGAGCTTCCAAAGGAATGGAAAACCTCAATGATGAAAAACCGAAGGTTATATTCTATCCTGGTTGGAAGGCGGATGGAAGGTGACCATTGGAAAGACCGAGACGTCGTTGGGAGGACAATATTAGATGAGATCTTCGAGAAGTAGGTGTTTATGATGAAAACTGGCTTGATGTTTCCCAGAATATCGAGTGGCGAACGTTTGTTACTGCGGCAATGAACTTGCGAGTTCAATAAGCCATAGAGTTAGTTAGTTAGTTACTCTGTTAAGATTAATGACTCCCTGAACAAGGCCTCCGGGCATCTCTGTCCTAATAAACTTTTTTTTGCCCGAATATGTAGTACACATTTCTAAAAAAGAACGATTCAAATATTTCAATTATTACATTCGGCACCATATTAAAATAATGGACTCCAGATGCCCCGCCCGGACACGAAACATAGATATAAATCTCTCTTGGTGATTAGAAATTAGATCCAAAGATTATTTAGTGTATCTGGACCAAAAACTGCAGAAGCAGGAACCGAACATACACACGCACACGCAGACAATGTTGAGTTTTCTATACTAGAATACATTTTTGTCTAAACATAACTGTGACCTGACAGTAGTTCTCGCTCAAAATATATGTTTCTATCTATTAAATTGTTGGACTTATTTGAGTAAGTTTGAGTACCAAAGTGCGAGTATCAAATTGGGATAGCCTCAAGCCATAAATTCTTGTTCTACAGTTTCACAAATCAATCCTATGAACTAAATTAAAATTCAAACATATAAAACTGGCTTACAAGTGTTAATTACAGGTTTTTCAACCGATCTTCCGCAAAGTCAAAACAAAGGAACTTAATATAATAGCCTTCTCCAGAAATCTTTGTTTTGAAATGAAAAGTACGCTTTAAAAAGAGCTGTTAGAACTTAGCAGAAGTCAGCGGTAGAAGGTCTTTGAAAGCGAGTATTTATCTTATACAGAATTGTCAAAGCTGTTAACTTTTAAGTTTATAATCTAATTTTCTGCTTTCCTCTTAGCGTTTTTTTTTTTCGAATTTATCCTTATCCTTTCATAAATTCTGTTTAAAATTAATATTATCTCTAATCTTTACTTCCGCTAGATATTTTCTTATTTAAGATGAACAATATGTTGACATTTGTGAAATGGTGGTTCTTTACTTGAAGCAGTCTTCTGGAAAGATTAAATTGATTGGACAAGTACCGTAAAGCTCTCAATTTTCCGTCCAATTCACATTGTAGAAGAAAATCCTCTGGAATGAAACATCTTAAAGACTGCAAAATTCTTCTTGAAGAAAAAGGAATAAAGCAAATGACAAAGACACCAGAAGTTGAAATTTCCTTTCTTTGTCGTAGAGCGAAAACTAATTAAATATTAATGCCATTGCTTAGAAGACCTATTCCTCGCTTCGTTTCATACACAAACAAAACCTGAAATGAAAAATAGAGAACTCGCAGGAGACAAAAGGAAAGTGACGTCACGACAAAGAAAAAAGACTATAAAGACGTGAATACGAATACGTCAAAAGAGAAGCAGGTTTTCCGTTGAATCTCTGCCTGAATGGGAAGACCATTGTTTACTGAATGTCTTGACACTATTCATCCCTCTGAAGGAAGAAAAAAGTAAACGAACAGAAGATGCCAAGACAGAAAACAGACTCAAATGCTAAATCTAATAACAAGCAACTGTTACTGGGAAGCTTAAAATAGATTATCAAAAGAAATTACTAATATCTCATGATTGAAGACGAAAAAAAAAGGTAATGCCTACAAGTAGAACATTTACTTCTTCTTTCATGAAAATATTAATACTTAAATAGGTATATGCACAAAAGATGTTTTAACTCATGAGTACCATGTAAGGTATTTTGAATTCTCAACACTATAGACACGATTTTATGTTTAAAACATTCTTTTAAAATATTTTTCACTCTGTACAGAATTTGTCGTGTAATGAAGTATTTTTACGCAAATTACATGTTACAAGTTAGCAATTAGAAAATTAAATGTAAGATAGGTCCTATCATGGTATGTGTAATTCAAGGTACTAGATAGACACAGGGGTCCCAGTAATCCGAGATCCGAGAAACCGAAATTCTCTATTATCCAAGGTAAACCTGTAAGTGAATACACTACTTTTCTTCTTCTTCTTCTTATTTTTTTTAAGAAAAGCTATAAAACAATTCTCCCAGACCCCAGTCTGCCTCCAAATTCACGAGTACACCGCCAATATAATTATGTTTACTGTAAAAAACGATAGAAACCGTGCAAAACTCCACTTATACCCTCCCAACCTTGACTTTAGATTCCACCCTCAACTGAAAATCCTGG
Source organism: Lepisma saccharinum (assembly GCA_022664845.1). Taxonomy (NCBI): domain Eukaryota; kingdom Metazoa; phylum Arthropoda; class Insecta; order Zygentoma; family Lepismatidae; genus Lepisma; species Lepisma saccharinum. The sequence continues at coordinate 207,219 of JAGDQP010000087.1, forward strand.
TGGAATCTCCAGTATAGAGGATGTTAAAAAAAACAACATTAAAACGGTAATATGTAGAACAAAATTTCTTGTTTTTGTTGCCTTTACAACAATTCGGATCATTCTGAAGTGCTCTAACCACGAACCGGGGCCCCTGTTCCGTAAAACCTCAATGCTATTGTGTGTGATAAAACGTATTAAATATATTTAATAGAAAACAAGCATGAATGTAGTTTTGTCTTAATTTTTTTTATAACATTAAATTCAGAAAAATGTGACAAGGTACTTAGAAACATACTTTGCCACATCTGTTGGTGAAATGGTTATGCGCGCAATTTAAAGTCCGAAATGGTCGTCACCATCTATTTCATAAGTCCACATTTTCTCGAAATTGGAGAATACAACTGAACTTAATTTTCAATCATTTAACCTTTGATTGTCTCGCTTCATCAAATTTCCAAAGTCCCTGAAAGCGAAGATAAAAGAGTGGTGATTCACCATAATTGCATTACTCTGATACGGGATTATAGCATAAATGGACGGCATCTTGTGTGTAGCAAACCATTCTGATTGCGATTGACACATAAGTATGGAATTCAGTCGCCAGAAGAAGAGGTCGGTGTGTGTGTTGCAAGGGGCCTTTTTCTCGTTTCCAAGTGAATTCCACAAAGTTTGTGGGTAATGTGATGACTGAGGATGTAACATAGATGCACCACTATGGATTGCGATGGCGCGCTCCTCATTCATTATCTTCAGCAAGGTTCCACAATGAACGTCGAATATTACTGTAATATCTTAGATAAACTGCATACAGCCACCAGGAACAAGCGGCGTGAGAAAACTGGGAAAGGGAATCATGTTCCTCCAAGACAACGCTCCCTGTCACAAAGCTCGTCGAACAATGCAAAACTTAGAGCAGTTAGACTACGAAGTGCTTGATTATCACCCCTATTCACCCGATCTAACCTCTAGTGACTCTGTTCCAAAAATTAAATTGGGCTTGAAAGGGAGGCAGTTTCAGGGCAATGATGAAGTGATTGCCGCTGTAGACAGTTGGTTCAGAACAAACATTTCTTTTACACCAAGAATTAAATTTGTTGCAAGATCTTTGTACGAAGTGCATAGACCTTCAGAGGAACATGTAGAATTACATGTCATTCTTACTGACCTCTCGGCATTCCTAAGGCGCTACTCGAAAGTGTAATAGCGCCTTACACTAACGAGTTTGCTCGTCGAACAAGCTGATCAGCAAGCTCGACAGTATAATAGTGCAAAGTATGCTCAAGCTTCCTCGACAACACGCTCGTCAAGAAAAATGTTGAGGAATCTGATCAGCAAGATCAATAGTGTAATAACGCCCTAGGCTAGAAACTTTTCAACCCCTCGTAGATATCGGTAGGCCTATGCAATTTCCTTCCTTATATTCTCCAACACAGAAGCAACAGTGTTCTGTTTGAGCTCACTAAGTTCTTACAGGTCCCGTATTATAGTGCCAGCACAAGGCCTATCCTTGATACACAAAAGAAATCTAAGGGTGTAATATACGAGGCTTGGGAAAATTGGTCCTCAACGTCCTACCCAATCACCACGACACTCTTGTGCAGGTAATCCTTCACTTGATAAATCCAATGATGAGGAGCGCCGTCCAATAAAAAGATAAATTAGTATAGTGAAATTGTGTTTGAGGTTAACTTTTAAGATAAAAAGATGAAACCTAGGGGAATATGTTCTACATATTGCTATTAATACTCTACATTTTTTAAAAAATCTGTTGTGGGTTGTCTGTCATTTTCAAAAACAAACAAAAAAAAAACAGTCCGCCATCTTGAATTCCCCCTGCTGCACTTAGTTTATGAAGCCTAACTCCAAAACCAATTAACGTACACAGAAAGGAATAAATTGGTCCCTGTTAGCAAATAAAAACAACCAAGTGTTTGATTTTCTAGTATATTCCTTTAAAGATTCAAACTTTAGGATATCTGAAAATACTCGAATTGTAAATTACAACTGACAGTTTAATTGACAGAGATGTTTTTTTTAAATCTTTTCTGTTAATGAAACCGTCAGTTGGAACGTTTGAATATTTTAGTATAGTAAAGCTTGAATCTTTACAAGGATGTACTAGAAGTAATTTCATATCTTATAATTGAAATAGAGCTTCTCTACGTAATGTTGAAAACCAAATATTTTATTGTTTTGTTTGTTAACGGGGACCAACTTATTTTTTTCTGTGTGGGAGGCGCATTCTTTTTTATTACATCTCTAATACTACGGGTAATATAAGTCGTTATCACTTTTTCTCCACGAGTAGCCATTTATTTTTAATTTTAGGATAAAATAAAAAAAAGTGATTTATGTTGGGCAAAATATTTTTCCTGACGTACATGTCAACAAAGCCAAAATATGAACAAAATGTTAAAATAAAAGATGTAGGAAATTTAATTAGCTTTAAAATGATGTATATAGCTACAATATAATATATTGTTATATTCTAATTATATTATAATGTGAAAGCTACGTACTGTAGCTGCAAATATCAAAACATAGGAAAACAGTGTTCGAAGTGGAAAAGAAACACAGACAATATGCTTTCCTAATATTTACCTACACAAAAATAAAAAAATGATATAAGAATACGAATATCGTGTTTTCAGTAACGCAATGCGTTTAGCTCTGAAAACCCAGAGCCGGTGTATACCGTTTCACTTCTACCACTACTCTGGTGAGTCAAAAATGGCTATTGATTGTGTCGAATCTAGGAATTTTCCTATGGGGGCCAAGTTAAATTTTTCAGCCCTTTCCGTCGTTTTTAAGCCAAACCCGGAAGACACGACGGATACAACATTGTTTCACATCACGTAGTGTACTTTTGCTATCCTCTCTGGAGCCTGTCGTGGCACCCCTATTACTAACTCCAGTAAGGCAGTAGACCTCCCTACCTGACTTGAATCGCGGTTTAGAATTTAACAGAAACACTAACCTAGTCAGGCCTCTCCAAAGAACGGCCCAGTGCGTGGATCACCAACCATAATACCGTGATCCTCCGAGCATGCTGTTATGTAGGAACTACAGCAAAAGCATAGGAATAAGGTAAATCTAGATGTTTCTGTCTGAACACATTTACCACTACATCAGAGATAGAAGAAAGAAGGCGAAATAAGACAATAGGAAAGAACAAAGAAATGGCTTTGATAGAGGGAAAAAAGCCAGTGAAGCCGGGGGAAAACCACTACAGGTATGAATTTAACCAGGTTGAGTGGTTTTGGTAATTGGTATGAATTTGTTAGTTGCTTTGAAGCGATGAGAGCTACAAGAGCGATGAGACATGACGAACTACGGAATAGTGTGAAATATGTTACCTCAGCTGCTTCAGGTACTGAGTACGTCGCTTCGCTATCGCCGGGGCTTCCCACATACAAAAAGTGGCCGTATGCATGCCACCCCGCGCCTTTGTTACCACAGTGACCACTGATCCGCTGCTGCTGATTCACTCATTCAATTTGGCGTGACTGCTTCAGGCGTCTGATACATCGCAGCGTTTCTCTTCAACGGCCACCCTCGGGGTCTCAAACCAATGCAGCTCCGATAAAGACCCATAAGTTTCACTCCGAGGTCTCATATAGCTGTGCTGTAAGTGCACAAGTACACACGACGCTCCACTCCGCCCACGGTTTCCTCTACCTTACGCAACCTGCCCTATTCAACCTGGTAAGGCTGCAACTGGCACTAGGTACCTCGCTTCGCTGTCGCCGGGGCTTCCCACATCCAAAGTCTGACGGTATGCATGGCACCCCAGGCTGTTCCTACCGCGGTGTCCATTGGCCATCTTCCTCATGGCTCCACCAGTGTCTGCTGTCGTCAAAGTTCCCATTCACACTCCACAGGAGCCGAAGAAGACTCCCTACTTTGAATTTTAAAGATAAAGGTAGGTTGTACGGAATAACATAAAAAGTTTATTAACGCGCCGGTATTGAAATTTTGAACACGTTTAGATCAATTTCAGTTGAATAGTCAATTTTACTTTCTTTTTAGGAACTTTTATTTTTTTTTATTTTAGCTGTTTGTCGGCCGGGCGCTTGCCATCTTTTGACCTCCCATAGATCCGGTAATGGCTATTGGGAGTGGGATCAAATGTTGGATATCGCCATATCGGTGATGGAAGAACGTACTTAATGTCAGCTACCTTGGATTTATGTGGAGAACCTTAAGTAGGAATTCCATCATCTTACATATCGTTTCAGACTAGCTCTTTCCCAGAAATTAAAATGAGAAGTTTTTTACGTAAGTCTATTTGTTTAGGAGAAAAGGGCTTTGAGATCGGGGATTAGGGGAAGATAATAGTTTGTTATTCTGTTATTGTAAGTGATTCAGCATAGCGATAACCATTCATAAACAGATCGAGATTGTTCTGGAAAATCAACAACGGACAAAAAAGTAATGGGATCCACGTGATGAGGAGCCTGTTTTGCTTGGTTCAATAAAGAGTGCCTACAATCGAAAGCATTTGAACGCAAAGTTCACCCGTAATCCTCGATATCGCTGATATCGAACTCAAATAAGTTAGAAAAGACCATTTTAGGGCCACTGAGCTCTATCCTGCACCTGTCTTGGCATTGGCTGGGCCATGTAGAAACCTCCAAAATGTTTCTCCGCCCCCACATTCAATGTAGCCAGTGTCGCTACTGTCACCACAAACGTCAATGGCCAGCAGATTTCCATATTTCCACAAACGTCAATGACCATCTCAACCAGCAGATTTCCAAAAATCCCAAGGCCGTCAATTGCAGGTCTGATAAGAGTTTCAGGAAAAGCGTTGCTTCTCCCGCCCCTCGCCCTATCTATAAGACGGGTGCAGTCAGTTTTCGTTCTAGTAACCTTCATCGATACCTCATTCTCAGTACCAATTTAGTTTAAAAACTCAAACACCGATCCATCCCTTCTCCCTACACTTCTACTACCCAGGATCAGGTTCACTCTTCAAATGATGATCAGCAAGACATTCGTCATAAAGAAGCCTTTGATATTCACTACCAAGATCAATTTCCAGATGTTCATTCTGCAGTGGTCAATCGTCAATTTCTGCACACCAGCGCATTAACCCAAATGCCATTTCTACTAGCGAATCTGAAAACTAAATGGAAGCTGAAGGTTGGACCCAACCTCATCACCCTGCCAAAGTTACGCAAACTTAATGATTCTGCAGTACCATTAGTTACTCGCAATCGATTCAAACCTTTTGAAGATGCTGGAGGTAATGCTTTAGACAAATCTAAAACAAATATTGTCAAACCGCCACCTCTCTACATCTACGGAATCAAGAACAAATTCCAATTTACTAGAATCTTATCTGCAGTCTGCCAGAACAAACCAACCATTACACATGCCAAAGATTATGTGAGATTTCAACCCAGCAACAGATCTGCTTATGACAAACTACTGGCCTACTGTCAACAGCAAAACTGTCAATATTCTACCGAACTTCCCAAACAGGATCGTCCTTTGAAAGTAGTCCTTAGAAAGTTTCCCGTGGACACGCCGCCGCATGACATTTTGGAGGACCTACATGAGCTAGGTTATCCCGCCAGTGAAGTTTCGCAGATGTATGGCAAAGACAAACAAACCAAAGAGCGCATTCCCTATCCCTTGTTTCTTGTCTCTTTACCTAAAAGTGTTGATAAAAAGGCAATCTATGAGCTCAAATACTTGTTAAGCTACAGAGTTCAAGTGGAACCGTACCGTTCTCCTGATATCCTACAATGTTACCTCTGCCAGCGTTTGGGACGCTCTAAGAAAACTTACTTTTGTGATTCAGTTTGCATTAAATGTGGAGATGCCCACATTACCAAATAATGTAAGAAAAAAACTGATAGTCCTGCTTTTTGTGCCAACCGCGGTGAGGATAACCGGAAAATTACCGCGAATACCAACTCTTCAAAAATGCGTTAGAACAACGTCGTGTTCAACGAACTAAAGTGTCCTCTTCTGATACTTCAGCTTCTTCAGCATCAGGCAGCAATAAATCTTCCGTTCAAGATACTGGCCTACTGTCAATCAGCAGTCTTCTACTTCAGCAAAGTCAAATCTCCTGCTATAATCGGCAAATCTCAGTCATCTGCAACTAAAGTTCAGGTTAATTCCTCCATGAATAACCCACAGTTTACTTCTTCTTCCACTCCTGATCAACAGTCTACTACCTCATCTGATGAGACTCATACTACTGTCTTTTCACTATCCGATCTATCTGGACTTTTTCATTATCATCCAGACTGTCTTCAATCTTATTAAATGACTTTTTCAATGCTTAAGTTTACAGATGATACTAACCCATGTCCAACAAGAACTCTCCACTCTTTCACCAGATTCCGGCCTGCTTACCACTCTCTCCCCAACTGTCCAAATTATTATCTCTATCATTGATGATGGCACAGAGTAAACAGCATCTAGCACGCCAACTGCGCATTGCCTTTTTCAACGCCGATGGAGTTTGGTCTCAAAATCATCTTGTTAAATATTTTCTTCAATAACAGCACATTGATATTCTTCTGCTTAGCGTAAGTCACATTGAACCATATTATCGAAGGAAAATTCAAAATTACCATATTCTCCGTACGGATCGTCCTGGACTCAAGGGAGGTACAGCCATTACTTTAAAGATTTTTTGCCTATTGTTCAAATCTTTCTTCTGGCCTTACACTCAATAGAAGTCATAGGAACTAAACTTCACACTTCCGATTCTGATATTATTATCATTGCTGCTTATAAATCACCCAGTATACCTTTAACCTTCGCAGTACCAAGATAAAAATATTATTTAAATGTCTATGATGGGGTATGTTGTACGCATCCAAAAAACTGATGAAAAGTTAAAATATTGATATAATACTGGCAATGAACATTTGTAACATGCCTAACAATGTTATGAGTACGAGTCTTTACAACACGTTGCATGTATTGCCACGACCTTCCAGGTACATGTTGATTCCGATCTTCATCTTAACTTTCAGTACTTACATTACTACATTCAGAATTTGATAATTCTTCTACAATTTCAGGCTCTGCATCACTACTTGAAACATGCGATTCACCACCTAAATCCACTGATTCAGCAGAATCTTCATCAAATAACATAGCATGTGCTTCTTTGATAGTCAAACCGTCACGATTTATTTCGTTGAACAGTCAAATTTACACACAACCGATCATATAGCAGGAACTAACGAAATAAGGAAGGCACTACACTCGCCGTACCCTCAGCGCCAGCTAGTGAACTATATTTGGCAGATTGCCAAAAATTTTCTTTCTTCCTCTCGGAACGTGATAAATGTTTGAAAGCTTTGATTTATTCCCTGATTGCCTAAGATGGGGTCAATGTGATCCCATTCGCAATTTCTATAAATAAACAAACACATTAAACTGTACGAAACTTACTAAGTAGACAAAATTATGAAAGAGGCCTTTGTGGGAGAATTCCTAGATAATAAGTATAGCATATATTTTTTAAACGCAAAAAAAATACTACAAAATGTCCAGCTGGGACCAAATTTACCCCATCTTTGTACTTCGAGGGTTAAACACTGATGATATTCGACATCTTAGTGAATTGGGTCCCAGAGCCTTCATAGCTGGCGATATTAATTCCAAGCATGAACACTGGAATTCACGCATTTCTAATCGAGCTAAAAAAGTACTTTACCCTGCTTCACCTCCCGTTTAGATGTTACTCCAATAGCCACTACTGAGCTGACACACTTTCTCAAAAATGGCGGCAGGACTGATGTTCTTGATATGGCTCGCCTCAAAGGAATAGTAATTACAGACGGCCCTGATGCCATATCAACTTTAGATTCTGATCGCATACCGGTCAACATGGATTTCCATCAGCACCACTCCAAAGAGAATCATCAATTACCGCCTGTTTACTTCACTGACTGGGATCGTTACTGTCAACTTGTAGTATTGACGCCAGAACTCCACTCAATTCTCCGGGTGACATTCAACAAGTTACTTAAGTTATCACCACTACAATCAAATCTGCCTTATACGTCACCACATCTTCCACACATCAGTCACAATCTACAGTCTGTATTCTGTAAATTACACCAGAACAGCTAAGAACGCATGCTCTTATAGCCCTAAAGCGATGGGCACGAACAAAATGACAATCTACCAGACATCCTCAATACAAAACACTCTGGAATTCTCTAGCGCGACGAGTAAAACTTCGCCTTCAGTGTCTTGCCGTCAGTGCCTGACTGCTAAATTACAGCAACTTACATAACCTAACCATGAACTATGGACTCTCGCCAAATCGTTTACCAAACTTACCCGGAAAACAATCAATCGACCGCTACATGGAAATCAAGGACTTGTCTACATACCTAGTGATAAAGCAGAACCACTTGCTGAACACCTGGAAAACCAATTTATGGTTAATACCGACCCGTACGATGAAGACACCATTACCACTGTCCATCGTTATCTGCGCTCAAATTCTTTTGACCATCCTTTCGATCCGGCTACCCTCATCACTCCACGAGAAGTGCAAGATGTCATCAAGAAACTATAGAATCGCCGTGCTGCTAGACTTGATAATATTTCATTGTTGGCTTTGAAATACTTACCTCGTAAAATGCTCGTGCTGATCACCAGACTTTTTAATGCCATTTTACAACAAAGTTACTTCCCTCCACAATGGAAGGTTGCTAAAATTGTAACAACACCCAAACCTGGCAAGGACTTACTGTATCCACAGAATTATCGCCCCCATCAGTCTACTTTCCACCCTCAGCAAAGTGTTTGAAACATTTATTTATGCACGTCTCAACCAACATGTAAAAGATCAAAAATTAACACCCAACCACCAATTTGGCTTCAGATGACACCACCGCACAATTAGTACAAATAGTCGAAGAAATTTCTTTGCAGTTTAACAACCGAGGACACACCATAGGCTTCTTCCTGGACATTTCAAAGGCCTTCGATCGTGTTTGGCATAATGGCCTTATATACAAACTAAGCAACTTGGGTTTTCATGAGCAATATCTCCGTCTTCTCAAGCCCTATCTACAAAATCGCAGTTTCTACGTAAGCTATCAAGGACATGACTCTACTATTCATTCCATCACTGCCGAAGTACCACAAGGATCCGTATTAGCGCACCTCCTTTTTAATCTCTTCACTTCCGATCTTCCTTTTCACTTGCACACCACACTTGCAACCTTCGCAGACGATACGGCTATTTTCGCTTTCTCACGCAACCTTCGATACTCTCATCTGTATGCTCAACAGTACCTCGCTTCAATTGAAAACTGGACTACTCAATGGAGGATGAAACTCAATGCTGAAAAAAAACACTTGTGTCCACTTTTCCAAATGTCGCTATCGTCAACTGCCATCTCTAACGCTCTTTGGTACACAACTTTCGTACAGACCTTACGCCCGTTAACTTGGAGTCGACTTGGATAGAACCTTACGATTTCAGCTCCATCTCAAAACGGTTGCTTATAAAGCTGTATCTCGTTTACTAACACTATACCCCTTGCTACGCAGCCGAGAACTCACTATCAACGCCAAACTGCACATCTATATCCTGATGATACGCTCCATCCTCACTTATGCTGCACCAGCATGGCAGCATGCAGCGAAATCCATTCCTCACATCCTACCTTACAAATCCTGGGCAAAGCCCAACTCTTACGTCACAGTTACAGTATGCCTCGCCCTAGATAAAATTCACATCTAGAACACAGATAAACTCATGTGTTTCAACTCATGATTCCACAATTTTCTGGAGGAGTTCTTTAACATCTTAGCCTCAATTTGTGTGCCCTAATCCCACACTACACCATGACCTCGCTCATACCACCTATTTTACTATATTTTGTATATGATGAGCTGGCATCGATGGTTCTGTTTTTGTCCTGACCAATAACGATGGTTCTGTTTTTGTCCTCGCCACGGACATAAACAGGACCTCATCGCTAAACAACTGACACAGAGGAAAAAACTTTCTTTTTTTAAAGTTGTTCAAAATTTAGCGATTGTTTAAATGGGGTACCCTCCGTAGAAGTATTCCCGAGACGCCTCTGATTTCAGAAGCACATGCACACTGATTCCACAAATGCACTTTGGTAATAATATTTTTTGTTTCAAAGACTTCTGTGCAAATTTGACCCAGAAGCCATTTCCCAAATTTTATTAAGATATTTGCATAAATAAGTAAGATATAAAATATTTCAGTATCCTCCATAAAAATAACACTGACCAACGTTCATTTCTCGGGAACCAGTTAATGTAGGATAAAAATTCAAACTACTAAATTATTTTATTTTTTAAACTCTTCCTAATGGTGTAATCATAGATTAGATAATTTAATAAATAAATAATGAAAAATTGAGAAAAACTATTATGGGGGGAGAAAGTGCCCCCAAACCCCCCTTCGTGTGGTCGAATCTGTCTGGTTCAACAAACTCGATCTGGGTAATGTTATTTTACATATCTCTGCCAAATTTTATCAAAATCGGAGGTTTCGTTCAAAAGTTAATAATTTTTGCCGTGATTTGAGGTCAAATACTCCATTGTGAGCCGTGTTGAATCACTTGCAACGACAAATCATTAGATTTCGCCAAATTCCAAATTTCAGTCTCTATCTCGTAAACAAATAAGCGTAGGTTGAAAACTATTACACATTTGAATTTCTGGAAATGAGCTAGCGTAAAACAATGTATCACATGATGACATTCCTATTTAAATTCTCCACATAAATCCAAGGTGGTTGCTTTCAAGATGGCCGACATGGTGGCCATTCTTTCATCACATATATCCAACATTTGGTCTCACTACCAATAACCATTTTCGACTTGCCAGAGTGCCTCAAATTGGAATTTAAAAAAGTGTTTTGTTTTAATACATTTTTCTGTTCTGGTAACATTAACAACCGGTGAGAACTAGATGCAAAATGGTAATAGTGTCTCAGAAGATAGATATATATGATCTTTCATTTTGTACTCTTAAAAAAAATTATACGGGCCAACGTTTATGAGATGAATGGAAAATGGTTATTGTTTTCGCCATTGTTTTCAAAATACGCCATTGCTTTTCGCCATTGTATTGAAAACGCCATTGTTTTCAAAATGGCAGCGTTTTCGGGTTCTAAACGGTGTAAATTTTTGGTGTGTTATTCTGCACATTTGCGTGTATGGAACAGTGAAAAAAGCATTTTTATTGATTGTTTATTCCCTGGACTATTTCCATTGAAATAGAACAGTCATTTTGCTATGTTATGATGTTTTCAGCTACATTACCCAGCTTTAACGGTATACATTGTGACAATATATACATCATTTTAAAGCTTATAAAATTTCCTAGAACTTTCATTCGAACATTTTGTACATGTATTGACTCTTCTGACATCTATGAGGTTAGGAATCAATATACATTATCAAACACACATCGCAATTGTTTATTTCATCCTAAAATTATGCAGAAATGGCTACTTGTGGAGAGAAAGTGGTAATGTTAGAATATAATGCCTGATAATTCTATACTGCCCTTAATATAGAGATGCAATTAAAAAGAACGAGCCTTCTACGTTCATTGGTTTTGGAGTTTTGCCTTATAAATTAAGTGCACATGGGAAATCCAAGATGGCTAACTGTTTCACAATAGCGGAAACTGGACTTTTGGGAGGTACAGGTTAATAAGAACAATATGTACAACATGTTCCAGTAGGTTTCATCATTTTATTTAAAATGTCTAGTTTTTTTCCTAATTTTGTCGTAATTGCACTTGACTAAAATGAGTTAACTGCGATACCGCAATTTGTTGAAGAAATTTCGCCGAAGAAAAGCGGCATGTCCTTGTGTATTAATGCATAATGCACGTTTAATTTTGTTTCATTACTCTCTCAACCATTCCTCGATAATTACATATGAAGTCAAAGTTTTGCGGGGAAGAATGGTTTAAAATTGACAAAGAAACATATCTAAGCCTTAAAATTATATTGTCGTGTCTCTATAGGAATTGAATAGGAAAAATAATAATATAATTCTCAGGCGTCGATATGTTGATAAATGTGACTGAAAACTTTCAATGAATTTTGCTTCTATATGAATTTTCCACCTTATCTTTAAATTTCTTTGTAATCTGTTTCTACGGAGCCAAATCTGGAGAGCTGGCTATGCGAATTTTATTCCCGCAGTGACGCCATGTCCTATCTAACTGCTAAAAGAAAAATACTGAACCTTTTGTAACAGTAATAATAGTATATTAACATAAGAAAGCTTCTTATTCAAACACAGCAATGCTAAGAACTTGACGTACGTTTCTTTGAAGAGCAGCTCAGCAACGCAATTTGAGGCAATCCCTAATCTTTTCGTATGATACGCTTTGTTGTCACGGCGTTAATATCAAAATGTATTATTAAATATAGAAGTACACAACAGTCTTGTTCCCTTTAATCACCCTGTAAGTAAAATAACGAAGTTTTGTGTTACCAGTGAATGATAAGTTAATTTCTCTATCCTATATCATGCTCAACAGCTTCATGTATACAGCGTGTCCGGAAGGCTATGATGTTTTCTTTTTAACTGCTATACCATGGTAACAAAATATTATGTGAACACGAACGAGGCACTAAATACACAAGAAACTCTCGAAGCATGTACTTACTGCAGTCTAATGTGTGACTTCTTGTTCATGTCTTTGTGATTTCTGAGCAGACATCTAGGCGATACTTCAGTGACTACAATATATGACCAAGGAGATCGAAAGTGACACGTACTTGCTCTAGCTGTACAATCACAGAAAAATGTATTCCGGGAGCGTTACATTTCACTAACATTTATAGACCTGACCAGGAGCTATGGCTAAGCCAGTCACATGTGTGAGTGATGATACATGACGGGTTTTGGTATTGCTGCCGCTCTCGTCCATAGATTTTTGTTAAATAATTACTGAAATATAACGTTCCCGGAATAAATTTTTCCGTGATTGTAGACCTACCAGTAATTTCCTCCCCAATACTACTTTGTTGGCGCTACAAGAAAATGTTTTGATAGCACTCTTTCATAATTTCTAAAGTGATTTGTCTCTGTGTCATTGTTCATTGTAATGGTAAAGCATTCTGAAGCTCCACCATTATTTGAGAAACGCAGGATGTGAGTATATGAAGTATGTAAGTATATGAGGCGTATTGTATGTGTGTTGCGGTGGAGAGTGAGTGTTTGTATGTGGGTGTGTATGAGTGTTCCCTGTGTACACGCGTATTTGCGTGTATGAATATATAATCAGGTAAATGTTAAATTTTAATGAATACAGTTCTGTATACAGTCCAAGAGGAGAGAAAATTGCGTGGCAAGATTGACATTTAAATGCATTTCATCTAAATACATTATACATTACCCGTTTGCTCTTTAACTAACAAAGCATATATATATACTTCATCATCCTAAACAAAGTCAATCAAGCCCAATTTAAAAGAGCTGTCCATTGTTTACCATGCAATGTAGGACACCAGACATCGATCTTCTCCCTTATGTTCTAACATATCCTCTAACTTGACAGGATGACAGGAAGGACGGAAGATTCATAAAAAAAATAAACAAAAGAAGAACGATTCTCTTTTCCCAGTTTTCAAGAAAAGATACGTCATTAACGACATCTACACAGAAAAAAATGGTCAGTGGTCACCAAATAATGTTGTTAGCTTGCTTAGTAGAATATTTTATTTGGTGAATTCCATTATACTTCAGTAATGCTTATTAAACCTGTTTAGTCAGAATTACTCAAATATTACTATAATAATAATAAAAAAATGTTGGAATTTTGAATGAATTATTTTGGAGTAGGAGCTGGATTCAATTGACCATTACAAAATCGTCTGATTTCTTTAAAGATTATGTCAGATAAACGGAGGAAAAAGAAACGTTCCTTTCTGTAAGTGAGTCTGTTCTTTCTGCAAATATGCATACCTTCCTGTACAATTATACGTATTTCTAATCCGATTGATTGACTGGTTGTACTGAATCAGCGTACTAAAATCAGTACAAGAACATTTTCCGGGTAAAGAGAAGAGTGACTCAATAATTCTACTCACAAATGAAGTGATATCCATTTTCCGTGTTACTTTCTTTGTGTCAATATGGCGGAATTGTTTCCTTTGTAATAAAATTAATAAAAATAACAGACTTAGTATCCTCCCTCCCCCCATAGTGACACAAAGAAAGTCACTCGCAAAATGGATATCACTTCTTTTGTGAGTAGAATTCATGCGTCACTCTGCCCTTTACCCCGAAGGGGTTGTACTGACATCACTTATATTGTAAGGCTGCATATTAAAAAAACTCCCTTTCGGCAGGCCTACAGGCTGAGGTAGATTTAGAAGGGTTTTTTCATTTCAAAAATTCAAATATCGCTTTATATGAGCGCTATCGAGAAACTATTTATGGATTTTAGATTATTCATCAAGAGCTTTTCAACGATACCCCACAAGACGTGGTTTAAAAAAAATGAATTTTCACCCCACTCCCACTCGAACCCCCACAACCCCTGAATCGTTGGTGTCACCCGAAACTTCATAAAACGTACTACAGTTTATGCAGACAAAGTTTCCCTCTAAACTCCATAGGGGCTTACATTTTTTTCAAAATTGCAACCCCCTCCTCCGACCACCCCCTTGGGCCGATTTTGCTCATTAACGAACTTAGCCGAGCTATTAAGCCTAGAAATAACATATTAAAATTTGGTTCAAATAGCTTCAAAATTATGGCCGCTAGACACTCTCTGGCGGACTGCGCCTCCATGGTACAAATTTACCACCCACCGGTGGGGTTGCGCCCCCATATGGTTCTTTTTTACCATTTTTTGTGACCTACTTGTCATGGTATACCTTCTTACCAAGTTTCGTTTGCCTAGTCTTAATGGATTAGAAAATGGGTTTTCGGGCGGCCATTCTGGATTAAAGATGGTGACTATTTTAATGTTTTATTATATTGTCGTGACTACTCGTGAAGATACACCTTCAAATGAAATTTCTTTTCTCTAGCTCAAACGGTGTCGACAATGATTTTTTGGGCGGCCATTTTAGTTCCAGTAATATTTTTTCTCAACCTAATAGTCACCATGTACCTTCGTACCTTCATATCTCTAACTCAAACGGTGTGGAAAATGGATTTTTAGAGTATGTAATTTTGTAACCAAGATAGCGTCTCTGGATACATTTAGTAATATTTTCGCAACCTACTAGTGATGTTGTACCTTTATACCAAATTTGGTGATTCTAGCTCCAGTAGTTTGGCCTGTGAACTTATATGGATAAGTCAGTGAGTGAGTGAGTGTCCATGGGGCTATATAGTACTTTATATGGATATATATATATATATATATATATATATATATATATATCGAAATTTTCAATCCCCGGCCCTGACCACTCCCTTGGACCGATTTCTCTCATTAACGAACTTGGCCGAGCTATTAAGCCTAGAAATAACATATTAAAATTTGGTTCAAATATCTTCAAAATTATGGCCGCTAGCGTGTTAATATATATATATATATAGGTAGGTAGGTAGATAGATATTGATATCATACCGTTCACAATAGGTAGATTTTTCTTCGAAATCTACCTAAAAAGTGCATAGTCTTCGTACAAAAGGTCGATTTTGGACCATGGAAGGCTCCGTGTCTCGAAAACGGTAACTCGTATCAAAAATATTAACATCAATTTGCCTTTACGAGACCAGCAATTGATCCCCAAAACCCCATGGTATCAACCATTTGGGGATAAAGCAAAAAGACAGACAGAATGACAGAGGCCCTTTTCTACCATTTGTGAAATCTGTGATTGGGCTAAAAAAAAAGTCATAACGATTAAACCCCTTCACTGATTTTGACGTGCGATACACTGTTTGAAAGGTATTAAAGCGTAGATTACGATTACGAAAGTTTCGGCCACCTATATAGTCTGAGGTCAGTGCTATCACCAGAAATGTGAAATTATTATTATTATTATTATTTAACCACTCTAGGGAGTCCCACGGAGGTCCTACCGACCCGATTTTTTCTGTGTCTTAGTATGGCAAGAGCTTTCAAATGCAAGTTCAAGCATCAAACTCGGGCTTATAGTTCGCTAGATCCGAAATAAGCTGTATATATGTGAGTGCCACTAACATATTCGTTTCTTAGCGTCACTCGATGTACTACCGTTCCTCTTGATAATTTTCCCTTACATAATTTGGGCAAAGCAAAACAAACATTCAAGAATGAGTAGAATAAATGCAAATATTAATCAGGGAAATATAATATTGGGAATATAAGTTATTTGATACTACCGAACATTGTTTCCTTTCATCGAAGAGTGATGTTACGTTTGCAATCAGAAGGAGAATTTACCTCCGAACTGGTAGTCAACATAAATGCGTGCCCCAACCCTTATAACACAGAATATCATAGAAATATCCCAT
>JAGDQP010000088.1:0-191561 GCA_022664845.1 Lepisma saccharinum
GCATATAACGTGCGTGTACATTAAAACACGGCCTAAGAAAATTCTAAGGATTGTATGACTAAGAAATAAAATTGCTTTGCTTTTGGCAAGGTTTAATTTATAAAATCCGTGGAAATTGTTGGATTACTGTATTCAGACATGTAGTTATTGTAATCTAGGACAGAAATGGAGGAAGCTAAGCAGGTGGTTCAGGACCCACCTACTTTTCGGGAGATATCCCTGTACAATTGTAAAATTGGTTCGCTTTTAACAAGGGTAATTTATAAAATGAGTTGAAATGGTCAGATTATGGTATTCGGGGATGTAGTTACTGTAAGCTAGAAGGGGAACAAAAATCGTTCGTATTTCGGGGTTTTACTGTATTTTTTCGGGCGATATCCCAGTACTATAATTTAAGGTAAAAATACTAATTTCTGAAACATTTGATGTAACCTAGACGGTAAACGCGTACAGAAAAGTCTTCTTCAAGAAAATTGGATTAACGCAGTCAACGCATGTAATGCACACAACGCAAGCGGACATGAAAAGGCGCCCTAATGTTTTCGGGCGATATGTCCCTGTACAAGGTAAATATATATAATACTATGTAATATGTTCCTAATAACAAAATAGTACATAGTGTATATACTTTATGGATAGCTAAATGAAAAAGGGGTCTCGCGGTGTTATTCCGCGGGCCTACAGGTTGAGAATTCCCCCCCTTTTTCGGGCGATATCCCCCATTATACTACTGTGCTTCTATATGCTTAAATTTGCATTGGAAATTATTACATTTTAAAATGAATTCAAGTAAAGTTATCTATCTTTCATGACATAGCAAAGAGGGGATATCAGAATGTGTTCCAAAAAATTTTAACAAAAAGTCTATGTCATAAAGGAGAGATAACTCTACTTGAGAATGCAGTAATTTCCAATGCAAATGAAAGCATATAGAAGCACACCTTAAATTTAGTAATTTTTTCCGCACTTCTGGTACTTGAGAACAGATGATGAGAGGTTGTCTGCAAAGAGGAGAATAGAGATTGTGTTTCACAAAGAATTGGAAAAAATCGTATGCATAGAAATTGAAATACATTCATTTATGCTGCATCCAATTTTCCCGTAAGATTAGTACGGAGAGTTATCGGTTGTTTGCGCCTGGTCGAATACGGTGCTAAAATCAGGCCGGTTTAGTAGCATTATATACAATGAGCATGCGTTCCACCTATTTGAGTCATTTTTGTCGTTAAAAAGATGGTTTTAATTTATTGAAACGTGTTGTGCAGGAGAATATATTCACTTTGTCGTCAAGTAATTATGAATATTTATCTTTCTTTCCTTGTTTTCTATCGTCAAAAATTCCGAGTAGGTCATTAGCACAACGCAAAACTAGGCCTCCCCTTGGTTAAGTACACGACTAGTACGTAACTAACTTTAGGCGCTACTAGCGTACAAAAAAACGATTCTGAATAGGACTAGTCAGCTGTTAGTCACTCGCTAGTACAGCGTTAGTCGCTCCAAAAAACATCTCTGAATACAGCTGATCATGTTTTTATGTTACGAATAGTATAAAGTAAAAGAGGCTTCGTTTATGCCTTGTCTGAAACCATGATGCTATCGAGCAAGGACGTTTATTGTTAGCATGAGAATCAAGAGATTCTGCAGGCGAATTGCGAAACAAACTATCCTGACTAAGTAATAACTTTCTACTCCCAGACAGTTACATGTTAATTTCCACACGGTACCTTCAAATGCAGAGTAGGATATCTTAACTTCTTTTAAAATGTGTAGAAGGAAAAACATATGAAGAAAGGAGGAGGGAAAGTTCCACATATTCAGACGGATATCCTATTATTGTTCTGTTCAGAACGGAAGATCCTTCACAGAAAACTTCATTTCTTCACTTGTTCTGACCTTGTACTGTAAAAATAAATACAGTAATACTTTTTTAGTATACTTTTTCCACAAATGTTATCTGGACTTTTTTTGCACAGAAAGTGTAAAATGTGTATAAGAAGTGTAAAATGTGTACTTGAAGACGAATTTTGAACATTTCTTTTATTGTCATTGTTTCTTATAGATTAGTTGTAAACAGTTCATTCATATGTTGATAATATTAGACCTACGCACTGCATCAAAATTCTTCCATATCTATAGCAAGACGAGAGATGAATCTAGTGTGTTCACCATATTTCAATTGACTATTACTAATTCGATCCGCTTCATCTTCGTTTTTCCCCTTCAACAGTGCCTTACATTCCATTATTTGTAGCAAAACTTGCTTTCATTCTTTTCAGTATTGTTCTGTCAACTAATCACTTTCTCTAATTTACATAATCAGCTGATTTCTACTAATCTTCTTCACATCTACATTTCAAAATCTTCCAAGAATCTGACATTACTAAGTGATTCCGCGAACTACAACATGACACTTTGTACCGATTATCCATTCGGTATTAGTTTTAGCTCCACCCATTAGGTTTATGGTAGTGTTGCCCATGAGACGAGATTTAGACTGTCTCGACTCGAAAATATCTTGTCAAGAGAGTGTCTCGTCTCAAAAAGATGTATATTTTACATTACGAGAGTTCTGTCTCGTATCGTTTACTATAGCCATTTCTCTGTCTCGTCTCGTGGGAAACACTAGTTTATGGCCAATAATTGTTTTAGTTTGATAATAATTTCTTATCCTTCAGTATGTTGACAAAATGGTTCGACGTTATGCGTTTTTGAAGAGGAGTTACTTGAACTGATTGTCGTCTCGTCCGTTCCATATCAATCAGCCCAGTTCATACCAAACATTTATTTAATAATTAAAGCGTAAATGCGAACAAATCTCTATGGTACAGTACATAGCAATGGAATGGACCATAGCATTTTGTTTGCTATTATGTTTTAATTTTGCCAACTATTATTTGAATCAAAGTGCGAGATATATTTTTCTTCCTCTTCCATTATTTCTGTTGCCTCCTTTACTTTCTTCCTTTACTTCACTTATTAATACGGTAATTTGGAAGAATGAATGCTACTGGGGAAGAATGCGCTGGTCACTGTGCAATCTAGTAAAATATTAAATAATTTCTCAAATAATCCTAATACATTCCACATACCTGAAGTTGGTTACCTATTCTTTCTTTCCCATTGTCTGTTAAGGTTTGTTAAAAGTTCATTCGGTTTCAGTCTCCACTTGTTTTGCCTCCAGATGGTGCAGATGAAAAGTATATCTTGATTCTGGGACGCTAAGGGATGATTTGTGCACACCTTTGCACTAAATGCTTTTTTTCCCTCTGAATGATTTCTCCTGGACGTAGGCTCTGTATTTAACAAGGAGGTGTTCCAAAGTACAAATTAGGCTAACTCTATACGTCTGCTGGGATGTACTCTCCAAGTGGTCTAGGGTTATACTGGTCTATTGGATATTACATGTCTAGTGGTGTCGTACTCTCCAAGTGGTGTAGTAGATAGTACTACACTTACTACAGATCCTGTTTCTATAGTTGATTTCGCTCAACCAAGAAGTTAAATCCAACCTCATGGCAGTAATGCGGTGTACGGTCATTTGTGAATTATTTACTTATGTTAGAAAGAAAATATATGGTGATCAATTTCCCACACAAACCCTTCCGCCATCGCCCCAACCCACACACACAGACGTCGCTAAGCTATTTTCCATAGTGTCATAATTCCAGAAACCTATTACATTTCTATGTTGCTTGATTCTTAATTACAAACGTTTTAAATTTGCTTCAGAAAAGGGGTTAGTGAAATCTGCAGTGTCCTTGAAATTTTAACGCCCTCCCGAATGAAACGGTCCCTAGAGATTTGGAACCATTGCAGTGAAGACTTATCTGGTCAATGTACTCTACAACTGTACTCCTCTTTTTCCCTTACAAAAATAAAAAAGCAAGGAACCAATCCATGCGTATGTAATTGTCTCTCACAGATTGGCCTTTATTCATTTGTGAAAACACATCGTATACAATTCGCAGACTGATGGAACGCGCTATACCATCCACAGATGAGAAAATTATATGGTGTAGTGAGTAAGCAGCTGATGCCAACTTGCACATTCATACTGTTTTTTTCTTTTTCATTAATTTGTCTTCGTTTTATTTCTCTGTGAATTGCAGGAGGTAACCAATGCGAAATAGACAACACTCTGTGCTGCTAATAACTGCCTCGTTTGCGAACCAAAGTGAAAAGAATTTCTTTTTACTGTGTACAAAGAAAGAAACTGAATATCAGTTTATATGATATATGTACGTACCTTCAATGAATTCACGCACTCGAGCGAGGAGCTAGCCGAAATTGTAATAACGAAAATTATGTCCTCGTGAATGGGTAAAGAATGAGTCATGTCGCCATAGTCATGATACTCCTATATTATGTCTATGAAAAAGGCAGAGAAGAATGCAGAAAGGAATGTACACACGTAGAACGCATCTGTTACGAATAGATATAAAAGACACACACACACATTAAATCTTGTGCTGAAGAAGGATGACTCGACATTTTAAGTTCATTGCTTTTAAATTAAAATTAAGTCACAGTGCACATGTTTGTTCATAAAACAGCAATCGTATTTCTTAGATTTATTTACTTTTAGACTGGAGAAGGAGGTATTGCCTAAGCCCCTTACCTGAAGTTCCTCAGCGGGCACTGGTCCTGGAGCAAAATTGAGTAAGGTAGCGAGCAGAGGCTTAGTTCATAAAGAGCTACTCAGATGCATCAAATTGAAGATTTTTTTACTTATTTGGACAACAATCTCAGGAATCATTTAAGCCTGAAACTACGTAACGTATGTTAGAATATACAGTATAATGTTGATTGAAAATATTCTGCCTAGAGGCAAGTCTACGATCCGAAGGTTCCTGGGTAAGGTGAAACAATGATGGTTTGTAATTGCCTTCCATCGGATGAAGATGATGCCCTAAGCATAGAGTCTACACTTTAAGTGGGTTCCGAAAAACATCAATATCAGTTTGGAATTTTAGAAGATTGCCTTCATTCTTAATGTTGCTGAAGATCTACAGATCACGTGCTCATACATGAGGCAACTTGCAAAACTGAAGATGTTATTCATATCGTTCGCATAGAGCATAAAGAACAGTAGTCCCAGTAAGGATCCTTGAAGTACACCAAAGGGAATATCAGCAATGCCAGTTACATCCTAGAGTAGGGTTGCTATTCGTCCCGGAAATTTAGATACTGTACCGGAATCAAGATCAGTGTCCCCGTGTTCCGAAATTAACAATTCTTGGAACACTTCAAAGTTCCAGTTTTCAGTGAAGAAGAAACGAAGGAATAATTATCGTTTCCTTTCCTTTCACACTATTATATGAGCTAGGCATGGTACCGAGACCGAGACTGGTCTTGGTCACGTCTCGGTCTCGTCTGGAATTCGAGACCAAGACCGAGACTAAGGTTCAGGAATCGAGACGAGAATGAGACTCTATGCATCGAGACTTACTCGAGACGAGACCAAGACCGAGACTTATCTATCGAGACGAGACCGAGACTTACCTCTCGAGACTCTCGATCGAGACTATAAGCTTTATTTTCATTATCATCAATAATATTAATTTAATGCTTTTGTTCATGTTGTTTCATACTAGAAGTCTCGTGACTATTAGTTTCATTCTCATAAATTTTATTTAGCATGTTATATTGTAGTTTTAAAATATGACTATAAGTCATTTAAGTAGTCAGTTATCAATGCCAAACTATTTTCTGTTGTATTTCAATAATAATATAAAAGTGTTGGAGATTGTTTCGGGGACGGATAAATACAGACATTTATTTATTTATTACTTCTGTTGACACTCTCCCATTTATATCAGCCTCTGCTAGACTGATCCCGTGAAGACTACAGAAAGCATGCGGCAAGAAGCCAAACCGTCAAAATTGTAATATAGATCTTGTCTTACACAATTCATTTAATGGAAAGATTTTTCCAATACCTTAGAAAAGATGGAGAAAATATATATTTCTACGTATATGGAAACAAACAAGTCGAAGCTTACTGTTAGTCGCGGGACACCTCAACTATCTTCGCAGCCCTGGTAGTTCCTGATTTAAAGGCTATCGACAGACAGACATAAGGCTTCAGTCGAAATATGTTGACAGACGGTCGTAGAGGGAATATAAGATTGTACATAATGTCTTAGACACAGTAATGTTATTTTTTGTACCTATTATGATATGCTTTGCTCGAATTCTTGGAATGACATTTTAATCTAATAACACGGCTTTTTTGAAATACTTATGTGCTTATTTCAGTTTATATGATTCGCAATACGCCATTTGAAAGTAGTGCCTACAAGGCTACAAGGAACACATTTCACTCTTTTCTTTTTGTTTTAATGTATGGACCTGTACCTATGACGGGTCTTTTGATCAATCAAGAGCAGTATTGTAAACTAATTGATTCGTGTGGCTGTGGAGTTCGGTAAATGCTATTTTCAGTTTCTTTGTATTTGATTAGTTTCTTGTACAAAAGTCGCAATAAGTAAAATTTTTGCCACGTACTGTACACTGTTAAAAATTTTGTTAACGTTTCTAGGAATTCTAAGGAAAATTTCGCAGAATTTTTAGTATTACATGTTATTTCACTGTAATGGAGGGAATCTCAGAGACTTTTTGTATGATTATCTGAATATTTTTCGTTTTCAGTTCTGCATATGAGAATGAGAAAACTGTTTCTTATCGTAGCTGTGCATCCAGTGTTGATCAAGAGTTTGCTGCCACCATTTTGTCAGTTTTTATTTTGGTAGAAATGGAAAATATTTCGAGTGAATGGGAATTCCGTACCCTAATTGTCAATTACATAAATAGTCATGGGATCAACTTACATCTTCGGGACTCAGCCAACATAGTCCTAACACTATATACTGTTTCCTTTTAACTGGAAATTTGGAGTAGTCAGTACGACGCAGGAATTTTGATTAAAGAACCTGTGTTCCAATCTTTAGACTTCTGTTGTTGTTGTTTTTTTTTTTCATTCGCTCCCAACATTCCTGAGAACTGTACGATGAATGCATTTTATTAGCCAAATTACTGAAAAGGTTCCCTAGCTTTTCTCAGAAATGTTTCGGAAAATCATAACCAGTGTGCGTTAATCGTTTTAAACGTAACAGTTATTCAATCAATTTAAATATAATTTAGAAATAGCAAAATGTAAATGTTACGTATACCAATTTCTCAATTTGTGGTATAACATAGATCAGTTTCCATAACAGAAATATTTTTATTTATCTCACTTTTTGGTATTCTATATATCCTAACTAAAGCTTTATATTACCTTAAAATCGTCATACTTTTATCTCAATTTCAGCCAAATTAACAATGTAACAAACTATGGAAATATCATAATAATATTCTTGCTCTTGTACTGAGATCAGAAAACTTGCGTATCCATTTCAAACAAGTCATGGGACGGCAACTCTTTAAAGTCTATCGTCTTTCGAGACTCTCGAGACGAGCCCGAGACAAGACCGAGACTAACGTGTCGAGAATCGAGACCGAGTCGAGACTGAGGTTTAAAATTGAGACCAAGACCGGAGTTCTCAGATCCAGACGAGACCAAGACCAATACTGTCCTAAAAAATCAAGATGAGAACGAGACTGATGCTAGTCTCGTCTCGTCTCGATACCATCGCTAATATGAGCAGACAAAAGGGATTATTTTTCAGTTTTCTGATTTTTCTGTCTTAAATGAAGGAAAATAATGTTCTTTTATCGTTTGAATAGACGTTAGTCTAGCAACGATTTATAATGTAGTGATAGTTAGTCTTAAGTAGTTCTTTACGGCAAATTTTATCTCACTCTCCTATAAAATTGCGACTTTGAACATATGCCCTTTTCCCCGCCCACGAGCCACATTCTCTTCAATTGATGACTACGGCTGCTACAAAACGTTAAAGAAAACCTTAAATTCATCGAACAGAATATAGTTAAGTTCACGATTCAACTACCTTTCCATATGTTTCAGAGTTACTTGAACCACTGACTGAATTTCTTGGAATTTTTGCGCTGACTATAACATTATCAAGAAAAAATTATATTGTTTAATAAAGCCCGAAACGCAAAAATAGGAAATGTTTTAAAATTTCGATAATCTAGAGCAGCGTTTCTCAACCTTGTTCATCCCGCGATTCCCTTTCACCATGCCTTCTAGCTGGCGACCCCCTTTCACCATGCTTTCTAGCCGGCGACCCACAATTATTTTATTTTTTGTAATATTTGCTTTTAATTTCAAAACAACAGTTTATTTCCTGTATTTATAATAAATATCCTATTTATATTATCCAAAACTATTCAGCAAACAACATTATATTTAGTAATTATTAAAAACGACAAGCAAAATAAAATACTTTCTTTTAAATTTATTAGTTTAAACCTACAAAACCCTAGTTAAATTAATTTTTTGCGTTTCCCCGCGACCCCCTTGTACACATCCCACGACCCCCATTTTCTGAAACCAAGATTTAGAGACTTACGAGGTGGAAAAAAATATTTTTTTTGTATTATTATTCATTAAAGATATTTTTAATTTGTCCTTCCATTTACTCAAAAATAGCCACGTGTTTCTATTGCTCCTTCGACCAGGCCACATGTTTTATTTATTTATTTATTTTAGAGATCAGTAGCGGTGTATCCACTATTGTAATTACCTAAGTGTTGGAAATAAAATTGATGTCAAATTTAACGCAATAAAATTAATTAATGTGTGTAATTTTTTGTACAATTTAAAGATTTCCGTAAATAAATAGCGTCGCGGATTTTTACTTTTGAAATATAGTAACATTATCCTAGAATAATTACTTTAAAGTTATGATCTTGAAGGCAATCCGTGTGTACACTACTTGTGAAAACACTTGTTATTTAGTGCTGCGGATAAACTTGTTGAAGGAAAAGAAGGGAAATGAATAAGACTAGTTAATAATACAAGAAGAATACTTGAAGGTGACACGGATAGAGAAAACTAAATTTTCACAGAAGAATCTACTAATACTCTTTCCACTCTCATTTAGTCCTATATGCATTTAAAGAGAGGTAAAAAAAAAATAGTCTCGTGACATCAGAAACGGCCTTGAACGCGCAATGCTTCTCACTGCAAAGAGAATGTTCCTTTTTCCTCGTTGCATAATGATGCTGAGAATGTAGTTGAAACTCTGCAGGTCATATTTTTGCATCACTCATTGTTAATATGCACAGCTATACACAATACGTGCACAAGTTGTGTGGGAAAACCATGGCTATGAAGATAATTACTACGCACGTGGCAACCTTGTACTTGACGGGTCACGGTTATCTCCGCTCCAGTGCTGTTTTCTCGACAATGTTGAAGACGCCCCTTTTCTTTGCAGTTCAAGAGGAGAGAAACTTAACTATGAAAACGTTTCCTGAGAAGCATGTGACTTAACTAGGAGTATTTTCTGAATTGAATTGTACCTTTAAGGCCTTTAGGCAACTTTGGCTCAGGCCGTATGAATAATGATGGGATGAATTGGTGGAATGAAGAAAGTTGGAGGAAACGGGAGAACCCAGAGAAACCCCACGCACACGGTGTTTGTCCACCACAAAACCCACATGGTATGAGCGGGGATCGATCCTACGAGTACTAGCACCAGAGGTGAGCGCTCTACCAATTGAGTCACCGCGGCCTAGGAGTATTTTACCACGTTTTTATTAACTCGTTTTCTTGTCTGTCTGTTCGGTACAAATTTTGCAATCGATTTTAAACCAACTTCCCGATGAGCTAGAGACTTAAAACTTTGAACATAGCTCAGAACGGGATGTCAATGCAATATTAACTTGTATATCGCCATCTTGAATCCAAAATGGTGGACTCCAAAAATCTATTTTCCACACTATTTGAGCTAGAGGCACAAAACTTAGTATGAAGGTACACGATCACTAGTTGTTTAAAAAAATATTAAAAAATGCTGGAAAAGTCACAATCTTGGATCCAAAAAGGCCGCCAAACCCATTGTTGTATAGAATACACAGCCTAAACAGCTGATGCTAGCGAGATGAAATTTGGCATGAAGGTGACATTATCACTATTAGATTACGAAAATAATATCAAATATCTCCAAAAACGCCATCTTGGATCCAAAATGGTGGACCTAAAATTCCATTTTCCGCATCGTTGAACTAGAGATACGACATTTGGCATAAAGCTGTACGTATTGTTAAGAGTAATTAAGGAAAATATTACAATATTTGGGTAAAGTCGCCATCTTGGATTTAAAATGGTCACCCAAAAACCCATTTTCCAGACGATTCGAGCTAGAGAAATGAGATTTTATATGAAGGCGTACCATCACGTGTAGGTTACGACAGTATAAGAAAGACTAGAAAGCAGAATATAATTATTTAAATAAAACAAATAATATACCACGTTTTTAAAACGGACTAAAAAGTATAAAATAATTTCTCCTAGCCCCATACAGATTTATAACCCCATACAGATTATCCTGAACATTTGTGATTGTGAATTTTGAATGGCTATGCAAATACTTGTAAGATTTAGAACGAAAAACGTGGTGCGCATGCAATAGTAAGGAGTGTAGAGAGTAGCTGTCGTTGAGAAAACTCACACGACAGTTCATATCATTAGTAATGCAATAAAATTGTTAGTGACTTACGTGAACTATTCATGCATCAATCTATTGCATGCGCACCTCGTTTTTCGTTCTAAATCTTACAAGTATTTGCATAGCTATTAAAAATTCACAATCACAAATGTCCAGGATAATCTATATGGGGTTATAAATCTGTATGGGGTTAGGAGAAATTATTTTATACTGTTTAGTCCGTTTTAAAAACTTGGTATATTATCTGTTTTATTTAAATTAGTAATTGTGTTTATTAGCTGATCGATTATTCAAAGTTAATATCGGAGGCATCCATTTCCAAACTGATCCTTGTAAAAATAAAAAACTGAAATTGAGGCATTAGCATTGTTGAGTTCATTTTATGATTTTCTAATACAATAGTAAGATTTTGCGTTTCGAAACCGTCTCCAAAATAATGTAATTATCGTAAGAAATTAAAGGTCATTTGTAAGAAGGTAAAATATGTGTAAAGTAATACTTCTCCAACTTTGTAAGATATTCGTATGTAAATTAAATTCAAATAGATAATTGAACACAAAAGGCGTTCTTATCAATGTAACACCTATACTTATCAATTTAACCTATACTGATTAAACAAAGTATGTTCATTACTTTAAAATCAACATGAAAAAGGAACAGGGAAAAACGAAAGCACTATTTACAAAGAAAGCAACATCTAAATATCCTCTTTGGGATCCACCCACTGGCGTAACGAACGGGCCCGTAGGGCCCGCAATGCGGAACGCCTGCGGTTGAAGGGGGTCTACTTAAGAAGCCTAGTTTCGAAGTTCAGTAACTTTGTGGGGACCATTCTGGATTGCTGCGGGGAGGCCCACACGACCTCAGTTACGCTACTGGATCCACCACATTGCAACAGGAAAACGCACTCTCTCATCGGGATCACATCACTACAAAATGGTTGGAGGAACCTCCACGCTGATTTGCCCCAAACTTGCTGGACTAAACATGTTTGTTGGGCACTGGAGCGAGCTGTGAAATCTTCTACTTCTCCCTCTAAACATGTGCACCCATTGACGGCAATACTAGTCGGAGAGCCAGAGAAACCCCATATGCAACCCCTCCTCCCCCGACCCTTCGGGACCAATTTTTCTTATTCCCTATGGTCTAAATAAAATTTATAGCGATGTTCCACCAAAATGAAGGTCCAATTTTTCGTCAAAAGTTGGCCAAAGTCTTTCATTTTTTAGCCGTTGGGCTGAGGGAAAATTATTAAAACTCACTCAGTCTTCAAACTCGGTACTTTGTTACTTGTTTTGGCTCAAAGAAATGGTAATTATACGATTGTTGCCCCAAAATTCGGAGGCCCAAGAAGGGGGAGACTGGAAAATAAGGGTTTGGAAAGTAGGTTCTGTGGGGTATCAAATGAAAAGTTTTTTCCCCACTGAATATGTTTTACTTCTTCCGAAAATGATTTTAGGGATTCCAAATTAATAGCAAAAACACAATTGTTTAGAAAGCAAAATGGCGGTAATTTCTGGTCGAGAACTAGTCAAATGCCTTTCTTGACTTTTTTAGCAAGACTTCAGAGAAATATTATTAAAACTCACTCAAACTTCAAAATTAGCACTCTATTACTTGTGTTGGTCCAAAGAAATTGTAATTATACGATAACCATCCCCAAAATTGGGGGGCAAATGGGGGTACTCAAAAATGAAGGTTTTATAAAGAGGATTAAATGGGGTATCCAAATGGTGTTTACATGCTATATATATATATATATATATATATAGTCTCTAGAAACTCTTCTTTGGATTTTGCAGAAGCTTTTTTGAGATTTATTCAGGTCATTTGATTGTGCTATGGATATATTGACACCCGCTTTCTTTCTTCTTTCTCGCACATTCTTACTCCAGCAGAATAAATGCGGATACAGGTTATCTTGCGAGGAATGTGTTTCGGACAGGCAATGCTGTAGTTAATGCTAAATTATTAATCTTATTTATGTATTCTTCATAATGATGGGGATATTCTTACTAAAGTTGTTTATGAAATTTACCCCCACAAGGAAAAATTTAACCCAACTAGATTTTGCATTTTTCCATTTTATGTAAAAAGACAAGACGCAAAAGACTGTGAATTCTTGGTAATAAGATAGCACAATGAGAGCAATCTCTGGTGTGTTAATCTCTAAGTATTTCCCGATATATTTTACTCATTAATCTGTCCGTTGCTAAGGCCCAATCAGTAGCTAATGGATTATTTTCAGTTTGAGGGAAATGGGTAACGATTCCAACATACTCTCATCATGTTTCAACTGTCTTTTCTAGTTGGTCTTTGAACCTATCTTACCAGCACTGAGTGGCCATTGGAATTTCCTGTGAATATAACCGGGTTAAACATTTGATCCCTTTAACTGTTCCAATTCTTGAATCGTTATTTGTTGCTGAATTATTTAAAGAAGGAAATAAAGATTAATGAGGGTTAATTTTATATTACAAATGTTTCATTGAACTTGAACAATCAACTTCATGGTTTTCCATTAAGGTTATTTGTTAATTTATTCTAAAGTCATTGTACCATGTCATTATTGAAAGTAATTGGTTATACTTTTATTTCCTGGCCGGAAGGATTAATTTACTGAAACCTTTAATGGTGATTTTTTGAACACATATCATTGTATGATTTGAAAAGGGCAAGGTGAACGAACAGCTAATAGCTGAACCTCGCCTGGTGAAATAAAGGAAATTACAAATTTCCTTTCTAATGGCCTGTATTCCCGATATACGCGTAGAATATCGACGCATTGAGAGTTGATAAAATATAATTAAGAGCTTTTAAGAGCCTGAAAATCCATCAAATTCCATTAAATATTTTTAAGTATGTTGGAATCAGATTTTGGCTATTGTAAACTACTGACTTCTTGATTTTTGTGGGGATTCTCTACATATTTTAAAACTTGTTCCATTATACTTCTTACATCTTTTACAGTCGTATACTTCACAACATTTCTAGCCCTACATAATATAATAAATTGCATCTTTTAAAAAGCACCGTAACTACCGTATACCTTCTTGATTAGACTGATTTTATGTTTCCCTACGGTAAGATTTCCTTTCCCGCTGCTATTAACGATTTTCTTATCACATTGAACCCCACCAATGTGTGAAGAGTTCGTCGCTTTTAGTAGTAGTTCATTAAGAAAGATCTTAAATGAATTAGCTGATGTTTCACTTCCTCGGCATAGGAAGGAACAGAAAATAGTAAAATCCCACTCCCATGTTATTCATTGCCTTGCTGGTCCCTAAAGAAACAAAGGTGAATTATTATGATTATTGATATTGTAATTAAGGATTAGATACCCTATGATTTAAAAGTAAATGGAATAAGGGTAAATAATAGGCACGCATATGTTAAACTGCGGTTTCTCATTGTTTAAAACTAAGATGGCATTAAATTTTGACGGAATACTTATCCCATTTTATAGTCATTCAATCTAAAAAAAAAACGAAGTCCCTCAGGATTACTAAGTATTACGTAAATTCATCCATTATATAGGTAGAGGATATCCTTGATTTTTCAAATGTATTTAATGATAAAGATAAAATTGATTGAGCCTCTTTGAAGCCTTAGTATGTCCCGCACTGCAGGGTTTGCGATTGTCTTGTTGCCGCCATTGTTGATGTTATTTCTAAGCAACATAAAGTGTAAAATAAGGTTTGTTTGAGCAAGCCTGTTTTATATTAGCAGAGTGAAAAGTAAATGTTGCTCTCTTGTTTTCATCATGATCGTCTGCCAATTCGTCTGCAACACAGACTAGCTCCTAAACGAAAGTAGATTGAAACTGATTTTAGATTTGTGTTTAGGAACCACGATTTATCCGACCGTTTGATAAGGCTATAACTTTCTATTATGGAAATTTTGCACTACAGGAACCTCGAGTGCAAGGCACGCTATCTTCTAAATGGAATCAGATAAAGAGAAACTGACTTCATATTTCAGATAAATGATCTCGATTCGTCTTGCAGTAATCAATCTGGTGAAGATACAATCTTTGGTTGTGTTATTCTTGCTCTTAAGGGACGCACTTTAGCACCTACATTGAATTGAATTGAATTGTATTTATAGCCTTTAGGCAGATAAGGCTCAGGCCGTTTAGCACCGTCATAGTGGACAGAAACTGACTTCAAACTTGAATTCAGGAACCTCAATTTGCACAATTTCACAACTTATATTTCAACTGGTAAGAAATTTCCTCGGATTTTCACAGAAATCGTGAAGAACTAGCTCTTATAGTGGCAGGGTATTGATCATTTTCCAAAACAGTATGGAAGAAGGGTATCTTCCTAAGTTTCCACGCCCTTATAGGATCTTGTAGGTATAGGCTATTCCAAAATCCGATTGACTTGTTTAAAAAGAAAACATAATAAAGAAAAAAAAATATTGTACAAAAGTTCCCTACATACCTGCAACTTCACAAAGTTCCACTCAAAGATAGGTATTTGTAGAGCAGATGGCCCAGCTTTCGCAGACACTTTCCCACGACCGTCATCTCCAGGCAGGAACCTGGAGAATCAGCTCGGACTACTGTACTATAACCATCCCCAGCCCCTCCTTGGTCTTGCAAAATATCCGACTAGATCTAACCTGCCAATTCTATTCTCGGCGAGGACAAATTATTCAAGTTGCTCCATCAATAGCCTTTAGCCATGTTTGATTCTGGCCGTAGACAATATGGCATGTTTCAATTTGTATTATAGTATTAAGTATTAATAAGATATTGCATTATTTACTGGAATTTGTTTGAGAATGAGCTAGGCTTTTTAAATAGCGCTCGAAATTATTTTATTACAAATTAATACAAGATGTTGTATTAGACAAGAAAGATTGTAGTAGCTACTTAGAAAATATGTTACATATTAGTAAATATTTTTTCGAACAAATGTGTTAATTGTGTCCTAAAAAAATTAACTTAGGAGCAAGACGAGACAAAAGCTAAATTTCTAAGTTCTGACAATGTGAATATAAAATGGTTATGATACCGGTATAAATAAATTTGTTAAAGTAGCCGTCCCGACACACCGACACACTTTGATGTCTGGGCCGCGTGGCTGTAGCAACACCCCCACCTCACTTTCGTCAGACCTTCCGCCAGAGCTATCCTCGGGTAGCGATACCAGAGGTTCATGTTAGAGGAGATGTCATTATTCTCTCATCCAATCATTCTGTCCTATCTCCATTTATAATCGTTTGAAGTAGATTCCTTTTTATAGTGACCTTGTTAAACAAAAATATCATATCCTATTCTTCAGTCTGTTGGTAGAGTTTTCTCCTTAATTGATCCTCAGTGGACTGCCAAAAGAAATAAGAGGTTGATTGATTTTGTAAAGGAAATCATAGTCGTCAAATACAACCCCTACCATTTTCGTTGTTCCGATTTCCGTGAGTTTTTCATTTCTAATTCAGATTTACTGAGAATAAGCTATTCATCCCAAAAGTATAGCAACATATCAGTAGCCATTAATAAGTTGGAGTATTTGCCTGTCGTCCATTGTTAATGTTGGTTCTGAAATTGATTGTAACGATTAATCACAAGACAGCCAAATATGCTAACAGTTTGGTTGAATTAGATATAAGTCACCTCTTGTATTGCAAATTTTTAATTGTATTAAAAACTATGTGTTGCAGAAATACCTAGGCTTGTCATCCAGTTGCTATTTCCATTACATTTCATTGTTTGATGGAAATACTTTAAAAAATGTAAAATTGAAAGCAAATCTTGCTTCTGCTTGACAATGCTTCTTTCTCGGATCATGAATAAAAGGTATCGTCAGTTGTCCTCCAATTTAACTACTCTGGAATAAAATAAGCTGGTAACCCTGTTCAGAAAAATCTACCTGTTGCTGATTCCACAGACAAAGTAGGCAGCCGTAATTCAAGCTGTGCAGACAATGTGAGAATAGTCCTTGAAATTTGAGGAAATTCATCAGAACGTTCGACACCTGAGGATTATATTGTCGCATTTCCATAGGGAATCAATAGGAGATACGACATAATGGTCATGAGGAGTTGAGTTGTGAGCTCGTAAAACTATGTCTTCAGCTTACGATTTGGTCTACTTCGTTAATAGATTAAGTTAAAAGCCCACAGTTCAATGGCGACAATGTGCCTCTTAGTCACATACATATGTGCTTCAGAAATCATTGTTGATTGTACCCTAAATTAGTGGTGATAACGTTACGGATGAAGGTTTTGTCAGAGATGGGTGCAGAAAATTCAGGAACGGCGATGTTCAGCTCTTGAATGAAGTCAAACACTGACTAGCTTTGGCGCAGTTCGTTGAGCAGTTTTGCAAAAGCTGGTGGCACAATTACGGATATGTATGAGTGGAACTTTCTGAGAAAAGTCTGTATCTAACTTTTCAGTATATTTTTTACCAGTCATCGGAAATTGGTTTTGTAAAAACTCTTATACTTACATTTCATTGTAATTTTATGAAAGAACAAAGGTTCTACCTTTTAATTAATAGGTTTCTACAATATATTGAAGAACTTTATAGACTTATTTTTTAGGCGCAAACGAAAAATTAAAGAATTTACACTAACAGACTGCTGTAGGTATATTAACTAGCTTTCTCTCTTTTTTAATATCTGCGTGTTTCCTTATATAAGATCTTCATCATAAAATAAGAAGAAAACGTAAAGAGAAAAGATTTATTTGCTGACTTTATAATCTCCATCATCATCAAATAAAGCGACAAAACATTTATGGATATAATCTATCCATCCGCATGCCTTAGTCCTCTGCATGCAAAGTGCATTAAAAGTATCTTGTTTTTACATCATAACGGAACTTGTGTTCAAGAAAGGAAAAACATTTCAGAACTTGTTTCTTTCTAAGTGCATAATCTTTTCTGCAATATCTGTCAGATTCCCTGCCTGCATATAATAAAACTCTGAATATTTCTTTTGAAGTGCTCCAGGTAAAATATTATCTATGCAGAATTAATAACACGTAGAATAGTTTGGAACGTACTTTCAAACATAAACACATAACATTTATATACTGAGAGTCTATGGTATAGGTAATATACATTTCAAAAGTTTCTTTCCTTGCACTCACTCAAGTACTTCCTCTTACAATAATTCTTGTATTATTGAGAAGTAGAATGCAGTTATGTCTTGTTCAAATTTCTTTTTATTCTTTAGTTTGTAAAGTACAAAACGAATGAGGGAGGAGAACAGGTAAAACTAGCATCAAGAACAGTGAATGTTATTATTTGGTTGCTTCTTTCATCTTGACTTTACTCGTCCATGAACATTTTTGTACCATTGTTGTGGAAAGAAGTCACTCACGTAAGGGTCACTCCAAGTATTCAAACACAGAATATTGGATTTGAAACTGTTCCCTTCGATGGACATCTAATTTCAGGCGTGGTTACATAAAATATATATCTTAGCAACAGTAAATGATCACTCAGATTTTCTTAATTTATATTAGAATAAATTTCGAAATACCACCATATTAAAATACATTATGATTTAAAATGCTCTTGACAGTTTAAAATTTTTATATTTCTGCAGTGAAAAGTAATACATAAATCAGTATTTATGGAATGATATTCTCTCAGAGTTTAATGCCATGCTTATATACACTCAATGTAAGCACATTTTGCCACGCAACACACGTCGATGTAAAAATCAAATTGCTGTCACATACAGGCGAGCACATCCTCGTCGGTATTAGAAATCACACCAGTAATTCGTTGCTTCGACAGATCTCGGAACAGCAGTGACAGGTACACGTTATTTATACAATCCCTCAACAGGTCAATCCGGTGATTGTTTCCGTCATACAAAACGCCTCCTCTAGCTGCGTCATCATCTGGCTTCTACGGAGATTGAGTACAATTAAATGGAACGTGAAAATTGTTCTTGTTGCTGCAGAGGTGCCCAAGTTACCAGCCAAATAACGTACTATATGAATTCCACTAAAAAAGAAGTAAAAATTTCAGTAGATATTTCCATTCCGATTTAGTACGTTGCTACTCGAATTCATTACTAAAAATATGACGCCTTGAAATTGTAAAGTCTTTTATTAAATCCGGTACTGTAATGTAATTCGGCGCTTTATACACTTTGAAAAAATTACTAAGGACTACTGACTTTTATTAACTGGGTTCGTGTCCATATTAGAGAGTGGTTTATGAGTTCCCTGTTAGTGCTATGGTTATGAAATATAGGTGATTATTGACAATCCGGAGATCCACCAAAGCTAAAGGACTGAACCCTACCTAAAAAAGATGTAACAGAGACATGGCCGTGATCTTGAAGTTCACCATCTTGGATTCTGTTTTAAATGTTTAGATAGAAAGTAATATATTGGCATATCTAAGAACAAGCACATTATACCATAAATCTCTCTATCTGCAATACGTTTCAGCCTTGCAAGTTATAAGATCGTAACAAGAACTGTAAGTTAATTTTTATGACTGATAACTTTGAAAACTGATAACTTACAAGCTGCTGCGCGTACGTTACAAAAGATTCCAGATTTGTATTTGTGGTAAACGTTGATTATTGTTTGATATGTCAAAATACTCTAACAACTTCATGCTGAATTTTAACTCCCTTTGGAATTTGAATTAGAATTTCATTTATTGTATTTAGGCAACTATCGGGTTAGGGAGTCGTTGTGGAAATGAAGTCGGATAAGGATTTAGTATCGAAGGCACCATGCCGGCATTAGCTTGACTTGACTAAGAAAATCCCTGGTAAAACCTCACTTAGAACATCCGGTTCTGTGATCGTACGCGGGACCTTCCGAAATCGAAGTAAATAACCTCTGGAGACAATGCTTGCTTTTATTATTACAACACTAATTATGAATATTGAGTAAACCTAAAGACTATTGATCAGTGTTGTTGGAGAGAATTATTCTGTTTCTTGTTGGCTGATTGGCTCGCAAGTGATGCCACAAAATGCCATTGCCTCCTTCG
This sequence comes from Lepisma saccharinum, assembly GCA_022664845.1. Lineage (NCBI taxonomy): Eukaryota > Metazoa > Arthropoda > Insecta > Zygentoma > Lepismatidae > Lepisma > Lepisma saccharinum. The sequence goes on from JAGDQP010000088.1 coordinate 19,558, forward strand.
TAAGAATGAGACACCAAAAATTCCTAAAAGTAAAGTGTGAAAATATCAACATTCGATGACTATCTTATTATGTAAAGCAGAGATAAATTAAATTCACTTTTAATCATGTATAACTTGATATTTTCCCCATTGACTGTTGAATCTCTTGAGGTGGCCTTCACGACAGAACCAAAGAATGACAAAAGGGCGAGGAAGAGGAAGGCTGTGATTAATGAAGCGGAAGAGTCGTCTCCTGAAGAGGAAAACATACACGTTCAATGTGTCTGCCATTAATCACTGGACAAACAAGAAGTAAAGGAACGAATTTCTGTCCCTTGTTTTTAGTTACATCGCTGAGATTCCTTTCTTACTATGAAACCAGTTCTTCTTTACTATATACTGTGCATATATGTGTGTTAGGACAGAGGAAGAGTTGAGGATAATAAGGAGAAACGGAGTTCGTTCGTGAATCTGAAACAAACGGAAGATCTCATAGCGCGTGTGATATGCTTGTTGTTATGTGCCCAATAAAAATTACAGTCCCTTTAGCCGAACTCCGTTTTGCCGAAATTTATATGCTTCCATCACTTCAGATCTATGCAAATGTTTTTTTAATGAAGGACTTTATCATCTACGTATTGGGGGTCTTCCACAACCACTGGTTACCAGGACTTCTTATTCGTGTAGCAACCTCGGCAAGTTCTCATCGGCAGATTTCTATAGCTGTTTTCCATTCCACGAGTCTTTTTGAATTACCGAATGTTGCCGCGCGAAAATATCAGACATTTTTTCGACCCTTTCCGGCCTGAAACATCCATTTCTCGGGATAGGTTCATCAAAGGTTTTTCTGTTTGTTTTGTAATTTTTGAAAACTTATTGAATAATCCAGAAATTTGTAGAACACTTCATAACTTTCCAGAACATTCTATATTAAGAACTCAAAAACATTCTGAAGTTTTTAGAATATTTGAGCATACACCAGTAGAGCTATTATCATCAGTCAACTGCGAATTGTGCTGTGTGATCTGACCATCTGGTGGATACTGTTCTTGTGTTTTGTAATTCAATCTGGTGGATATTGATAGTTCAAAAACGTGCGTGATAACTTTAAATAATTAAAATAAAAGAGCATAAAATAAATACATGGCAGAAAACAACCTATATTTAGTGGTGTTAGTAGTAATACTCCCAACATGTAAGCGTTTCATAGAAAACGTAATAAATATATTTGACTCCTACCAACGGTCGGGCATGTTAGCTAGTTTCTTGAACGTATCTGGAATAACCCAAGGAATATCTCAAGAATAATATGTGTTCATTCATCGCGAACGTTCAGATAATTAAAGAATGTTCTATATCAGGGATATACTAGGGAAATTGTGCTGTTCCCAGAACATTCGTATCTCTAGAATTTATCAGTGTTTTGTGAGTAGTTTTTCTACCTTTCAAGAAAACCTTTCTCATCCCGTCTTCACGTATTAGTCTTTTGAAAGACTCTTTATATCTCTTCCTCGGTAAAAGTTGAGCCTAAAACCTCTGTCACTATAATAATTAACTTTGATATTACACCAAGAGATAAGTAGGGAAATTTCTAAAGTGGCAGAAGCCTTCAGTTCGGCTACCGCCAAGAAGAAACAAGAGAATTATAATGGTAAACTAGTTTTCCAAGGCGGAATAATGAACTCTCTCGAATAAAGTATCTGTAGCTTTTTATATAATATATTGTACAGAAAATCTGGAATGTTCAATAATGTGTATGTTTAATTAATATTGGTCTTAACGCTTGTTGCCTTGCAGTCAAAGGGTTCCGGGTTCAATGAGGACAAAAGTGATTCGCAAACTGCAGGTCCCGCCCTTAGGTTTCATCTTCATCCGATGGAAAGCAATAGTAAACTACCATCACCTCGCCTTGCACAGGCACTTTCTTTCTAGAATACCCATCATCATGATATTGTTAAAGAATGACGACATATGTTAAAGTCATTCACGCGCCTGAAGGTCATGGAACTGACAGCAGTGACTCTTGCTGTTGAAAATTCCAATTTTGATAAAACTCGGTTAAGAAAATTATCAAACTATATTGACACTGCTTGTAAAGTGATTCCGATGTAATGTCTGCAGGAGGCCAGCAATGATCCCTAATTGACCTATTTCCTCGTAGTTAGCAGGTAGTTGCTAAATTTCAACCTGTTAAGCCAAAAATCATCTTAAGAAATCCATTTGAACTTGCCAAAAAATATGATTTTATCCTTGGGGATGTTTGTCAGTCCCTCATAAGAAGTCACATTATTAAGTAAAAGTTGATTTCCGCCGGGATCCATTGAAAGGAGTGGTTCGGAGACCACTTTACCAAAAGCTATATCTCCCGTCCTTAGGAGCTCAATAACTTGTTTAAGACGTTAATAAAGGTTCAATCAATTAAGCAAAAGTTGAAAATTATCTAAAGAATTTGCCTAATGATAATGCCTACAGGATTCTGAATTAAGGGCGATATTTTCTTAATAATGACTTAGTACTTCGACTAAAAGTAACAATACATCAAGAATCAATGAAACAATGTTTTCATCACAGATGCACATTAAGGTGCTGTAACATTGTCGAGTTTGTTGATCAGCTTCCTCGTCAGAGCTTTCTGGACGAGCAAACTCGACAGTGTGATATCGCCTTTACACTTTTAGTTTGCTCGTCGAGGAAGCTTGGACAAGCAAGCTGATCAACAAACTCGCCAGTGTAATAGCAAAAGAATCCGCCAAGCTTGCTCGTGAAGCAATCTGGAAAACATTTCGAGAATATAAATTTCCTCGACGCCTAGTGGGGAAATGCAAACATTTGTATCTAAGTACATCCTCCTTTATTTTCTTCCTTCCGGTTTTATTTACGAGTAGTTCTATGGACTGAATCCTCTTTATGTAATGTTCCTCTTTATCACTTCCTTTCTTTTCTTCGTCAAAAGTTTAGTTTCTTCTGAGATTTTGCTCTCTTTTTTATTATGCCTGCTATTTCGTTGGCTGTCTTTCTTATTATCTCACTCACAGTATTTTATTTCTACTATTGATGTTCTCTTCATCCTCTAACTCTTCCAAGGCACTGAATCTATTGCTTAGTTCTACCTCGAATGTCTGTCTGTATTTCCAGATTTTCCAGATCTAAAACTAGCAGTTTTCCTCTGGTAAGCATCTTTCTCTGAAGTCTAGTATTTAGTTTCAGCTTACATCTCACCATCCTATGATCGTTCGAGATTTTGAAACTGTTTAGGACAGACACGTCTTGCAGAATTTCCGTCTTATTCGTTAAAACGTAGTTTATTTCGTTTCTAGTCCCATTTGGGCCTTTACATATCTACTTCCTTTGGGGCGGCTTCTTCAAAAATGTATTGCAAATGAACAGTCTGTTAGCTCTGAGAATTCCACTAACTTCTCTCCTCTTTTTTCTCTTTTACCCCACTTTCGTGCCACTGCTCTGCTTAGTTCCTACTTTCGCATTGAAGTCTCCCATTACAGTTTTGTAATGCTGTTATCCAAAATCTTCTGTATCTGCTCGTATAGGTCTTCGACTTCCTGCTCCGGATGTGACGTTGTTGGAGCATATACTTGTATAACTTCCATACTGTATATTTTATTTATTTTTATGCTACTCGTGCGATGCTATTTGAAATTTCTTCAATTTCTGTAATCTGTGTCTTTAGGTCCGGTGTTCGCTTTGGCGGGGGGGGGGGGGGCGGGGGTTGCTGGGAATTTTCCCTGGTGCGGGAGGATTTCATCCCCGGTAGTTGATTCTAAATATCATCCCAACCAGGGATAAAACCTTCGTATTTCTACCAAAGAGGTAGTAGGTTGAAACTTTCCAGCAACTAGCTTCAGTATTCCCCCCCCCAACCCCGTCGTTAATGTTATCAACAAGCGAAAGGAACAGATTGAATGGTGATTCAAGCTCTGCGCCGTGGATACCTACGATATCCCTTTCGTCGGGGATTCCTATCGTGGTTGCCATTCCGGTACAACCTTAATCGGTTCCACCCGTTCCCCGGAAGTTCTTTCTTGCAAATTCCATACTGTGAGGAGGATCACCGCGTTACCTTGAGATTGTCGAGCATAGGTCAGGAGATCTATGACCCAAACCGTAACACGTGTGGAGTTTCAGATACGACAGATGTCGCCTAACCTAATAGGTAGTGTCTCGCATAATATAATCTCTTCTAACTACATCTTTATTCATCCTAACTTAAGCCTTTTTATTTATTTAGCAATAGCATTTATCAGTTTACGTAGTTCTTTGACTAGTGTTGTTCCTCCCGTTTAAATTAATTCCCTTGGAATGTTGTCAATTCCCATTGATTTAAAAATTTTCAATATCGGTATGCAAATTTCGACCTAGATATCTATAGGACCGGGCATTCGCGGTTTTGCGGTGAATATTTCAAATTTCTCTGTTTGTTCATCTGTGTGCACGTAAAGAAGCTTCTCCAAACATCAAAAATACGCTAGAAGCCAAGCATGTGATTTTTAGGCATTGCTAGCGTCATCTGGTAATCTTTTCTTAAGGAATAGAGATCTCTAATATGATCCCTGTGTATAAATCTCTAATATTATTTGTCTCACTGTTTTCCTCAATCTCCTGAATTGTCTGTGTCAAATATTTTCGCTCTTTCTCTCTAAACCCTCATGTAGCGTTACGTCTCGTGTTACTATAGTGATCTGCATTTGCTTCGGTTTTTTTATTAATTAACTATCGCTACCTTGTTTGTTTTCGTTCGTCATGGAACTTAAAGCATTCTTCATCAAACCAAGGTTTCTTTCCTATAGTTTCTTTTCACCTATACGTTGTTTTGCTGCGCCCTAAAGCGTGTTACTAATTGGCTCCCACATCTTATTCAGATCAATTCTCGTCTACTAAGATTTCCAATGCATTTGAGATTTCGAGTTGGTATTCTATCCTCGGATTATCTAAACGTTTTACTTTCAATTTCAGTTGTCTTGATCCTTTGCTCTCCCTGTTTCTGATGCATATTTTCCCCCTCAATTTTGTGATCACTTCTAATGGTGTATGTCACCTTCCACTTCTCTGTAAGCTCAAAGTTCATTATGTTTATATGATATATTTTCGCCTATCTACTAATTCGTGATAGATATGGTGATTCTGTTTTGTCATTAGGAGATATCCATTGCTATGGTATAGTTGTGGCTTCCTGTATGAACCCTGTAGTTAAGTTATATGTGTGTTTGTTAACAAAAAAGAAAAGAAAAAGAGACTAATAACATTCAATTGTATTGCGGGTTGCTGTGATGTATAAGACGAAGTTCGCAGACAGATCAATGGATGGCAATACAATTGAATGTTATTAGTCGCATTTAGCTCACGATATAGTTACTATCCTATCCTAGGATGCTTTGATGCTCCGCAGGTAGGATCGTGATAGTAATAAGCTGTCAACACAGGACTCGCGTTTGTCTTTGTAGTCTCCACTACGGAGTAGATTAGGACCACCCTGACAAGCTGTCGGAGGCTTTATAGGTTGAAAATCATCAATATCCAAACGCCGGTGCAAGAACCATTTCGAATGTCGACCAGCAGAGGGGCACGAAGTACACGTGTTGATGATTCTGAGAAGAATGATGGAATACCATCTGAAGAAGAATCGGAAGTGGAAGAGAAACTAGGGAAAGAGTCTATCACACTAGAATAAAGACTAAGTTTCACCAAAAACGACTTAAGGCGGTTAAAGAAGTCCCTGTTTTGGAATCAGAAGAGTATCTATCCTTCATTACCAACCATAGACAAACAAAATATCAATACAATAGAAATAAGGCTAATGGTTTTGTGCAGTAAGATTTTCGAAAGAAGGAAGGAAGAAATGGAAGCAAAAGTAGAAGAAGAGAAGTAGAAGAGAAAAATGAGCAAACTGAGAAGGGGAAACTAAGGGGGGAAGAAGAGAGTGAAAAAGAAGAACAAAAAGGACAAGCTGATGCTCGTTCCTCATTAAAAGTAGATATTACTTTACTAACTAGTTAATTTCTGGAAATGAGTCAGCAGATCAATTTATTAAAAAGCCAATATGAAGAAATATCTGACAAGGTTCAAATCTTGGAACAAGGCTACCAAGGCGCATCAAAGTCAATATTGAATAGTCCATTTGTCAGAAAGGAAGATCTTCAAGCTATTTTAATGAACTAAAGCAACATACAAATGCAATCCAACATTCTCGAGAGGAGCTGAAAGAAAAATGCATACATTTTGAAAACCAGAGAAAGAAATCATCATCAAGGACATCAAATGACAATACGTCTTAGAGTTATTTTGATGTAACCTAATCAGGATATACGGTAAAAATAAATGTAGGGGAAACTAATAGAGAAGGACGAGAAAGTACCAGAAGAAAATCAATAAGTATGAAACTGAAGAAAATCAATAAATATAGACGCATTTATGTTAAATAGTTCAAAATCCGAAATTATTATTATCAAATCCATGGTATGGCTGAGGACTTGATGAAGATAGATCCCACATTACCAGACAAACTTGTGTGTTCCTTTATTTATAATACTTTACCTAGATATATCAAAGAAAGAATGTTAACGAATTGCTTAAGAAATATGATATTTCATAATTAAACAAGTCTGTGCAGAAAAAATATAAAAGAATATAAAAGAACGATTAGGATGAAGAATCAAAAGAGTCAAAACGGAAGTAAACATAATTTAGGTACAATTAATAACGCAACGCGTAATTTGTCTTCATTGCCTATAGATTCTAAAATTACAGAAAATGCAGAACACAAACCACATCTAAGTGTGAAACTGCAAAAGAGAAAGGATGATCATATGATCCATACTGAAAAGGAAGGCTCGATTATTTCTGAAGAATCAGCTGTTGTTTTAGATGATTCTACTTCCTCGATAAATGACTCAGGACAGGAATCTTCACTAAATGATTGCAACACTTCACCTCGGAGAGTCATTGGTGAAACGCAGAAAGAGGAAAGAGATTCTGTATATGAAACTAATCGGAAACAATCATCAAACCAGTTGGAAAAGAATGAGACGGATTCAATAGAAGAACATTTGAAACAATTGAATGCGAAAAAGTGCAACATAAAGGTAAACGATTTAAAACACATGACCAGCTGATAAAAGAATGGTTTCAATCAGCACAAAGCTATTTCAATGAAGGAAAATACGGATGGTGTGAATGGGCATGTAGTGAAGCCATGAAAATTATCGATGATAATAATTTGGACATAGTACTGTATAGTCATATATATTCGATCTATATGGGAAATATTTAAGTATTTGTGCGTGATCTTAATTAACCGGATCGCTGGAGGAGGATATGTACAGGTTAAAGCTGCTGATGGGAAAGTAATAAAACCCAAAGGAGTTTTATTTGCTAACATATGGCTAAATGATCAACATTTTGTCGACATAGAATTACATGTGTTGAAAAATTGTCCTTACGCCATGATTTTGGGTCAATTTTTAAAATATTTTTCCGAAATAATTTTGAATTTTAAAGATAAACAGATAAATGTTATAAATAAGAAAGTACACATAAAATATGAATTGAATTAATTTTAAGTCCTTTAAGCAATTATGGCTCAGGCCGTATGAATGATGATGGAATGAATTGCTGGAATGAAGAAAGTGGGAGGAAATTGTAGTACCCCGAGAAAACCCACGTACACGGTGCTTGTCCACCACAAACCACATGGCCTGAGCATGGATCGATCCGACGACCACTAGCATCAGAGGTGAGCGCTGTACCAACTGAGCCACCATGACTTAAAATATGACATATAAGTTAAAAATAAGATCCATATCAAAGGAAAATGTACAGACAAAGAAAGATGAATATATAACTATATTTGCAGTTCATCAAGATATTCATATAGACATTTGAACAATACAATGTCATGAGACATAATAGTAATATATATAAAATGCTATACTAATATGAATGAAGAAAAGGAAAATAACTATTTTATGACACATAATTTATTATTGGTGAAGATACAAGTTTTTATCCAAACCAGATTGTTATCGGTATTAAAGTTATAATTATATTTAATAAATGAATTAATAACTTAATTGAACCAATTAAAAGTATGAAATAAAAGGCAAAGAAGCTTTAATCAATATCAAAATAAAAGATGTAATAAAATCAGTACTAAAATTAATATAATGTTTAAACAATAATTATGTTGTATTAATTACACATTTACATAATTGTAAGCAAATATAATGTTCAAAATAGAAAAAGAACTTTCTGTTTTAGACTAATTCCCGGAATTTATGCTATGGGATAACTGTGGCTTGCTGTATGAACCCTGTAATTAAGTTACATGTACGTTTGTTAGCTGTTATAACCGGCAAAAGAGAAAAGAAAAAGAGACTAATAACACTCAATTGTATTGCGGGTTGCTGTGATGTATAAGACGAAGTTCGCAAACAGATCAATGGATGGAAACACATCTATGTTGCTGGATAGCCATGAGAAGCGCCATGAAATTACATGAAAGGCTTGGTTTATGATAAATATGAAATAAAATAAGATTGTTATTGCTAAAAGACAATGTGCCAATGTATTTTGATCGTGTAGATGTTATTGTCAATCTGTTAAATGTAATCTTGTGCAACAGATTGTTGTTCGTAAATAGTGAAAGTATGTACGAACGAACGGATCATATCATATGTAATCGGATTTTATATCTGATTTTAAGAATAAAATACGTAAATTTCGACTATTATAGTTTCTCTTCTCGGACGCTTTCAGCTCACGATGAAGTTACTATCCTATTCTAGAATGCTTTGATGCTCCGCAGAAAGGATCATAATAGTAATAAGCTCTGATTACAGGGCTCGCGTTTGGCCGGGTGGTCGTGAGGTCTACGGCGGTAGGCCACCGACTCGAAGGTTCCGGTTTCGAGTCCCGGCAGGGGCATGGGTGTGAATTTTAATTGCTAGAGGGAGAATCGTGACGGGCCGAAGTCCAAAGTTACGAGACTGGCCCATATAAAAAATAAAGTTTTACGAAGGTCTCGCGTTTGTCTTTGTAGTCTCCACTACGGAGTAGATTTGGAGTACCCTGACAACCTAACGGAGGCTTTATAGGTTCGAAGTTATCAACATCAGACTGTGGTGCAACGAACTCATATACCCTGAGATATCTAAGTGAAGACGATTCTCCTTGTGGAAGTTAGGTGTAGAATTTGTATTTAGACCAGACAGCGACAACACAATGACTATTTTACCATGTGTATTTGTGTATGTCTTTGTGTTCAAAAGGACATGTACTTTCCTACAATGTTTTTCTTTGCTAATTTAATGTTTACATTTAAGTGAGTTCCCTTGTAAAAGGCCAGCTCTTCCTTTTCTAGAATCAATTCACTAATTTTAACATAACGCTTCACCTAACATCTAGAGCAGATTCGGTAATTACTTATTTAATCTTTAATTGTCTGCGCGATTGGAACGTGATTACACTCAAACATGGAGAAACACAACGTGATTTATGTTAATACAATATGGAATGGCATTGAAATATGTTTCCTTGATTTTTTAGAATAGCGTGATGGAATTCAATGTCTCAGAACTTTGGAACACTATCTACCAGAGGTGACTGAAGTTATGTTAATCTGTACTGGCCATTGAACGAGTGGAAAATTAAGAAATGTAGGTGTAATGCCAAAGATCAGTTTCTCCTTCCACTCTCTTGCATAACTAGAGGTTAAGGAAGGGGACTGGGAAGAAGTGCAATTAGTTAACACTGTTGATGATAACTGAGTTACTTTGAAAGTTTAAAGAATTTTCTAATAAATCACTTCATTTCCTCGAAAACCAGCCGGACGTGAACTCTATTTATCAGGAGCGCACTGACCGTGACATGTCACAACTGCAATCTTTCATTCTTTCATCCTAAGCGACACATTTTATTTGAAATATGTGGTAGATTGAGAACGTGTAAGTATTCAATTATGAAAGATATTTGGACTCAGTCATCGATTTTTACCTCAAACTCAAGATGTAAAGAAATAGAGTACACTTCTAACGAATGTTAAATGAGTGTTAATCATGCGTTAGTACAGCGCTAGTCACTTCAAAAAACAAAATGTTTGTGAATACGGAACTTCTCAAACGCGTGAAAGTTTATATTAATTCCTCTGATCCTGGTTCTCAAGTGCACACTTCAATAACCATCTGTATTGAGGTTGGAATCAAAGCAGAGTTCATCAAATCAAAATATCAACTAAGCTCTAATTTTTAGGCAATATTTTAAAGGAAAAGTAGGGAAATATATAATTATTTCATTCGCAAATTACTGCCTTGAATGATGCATTAATTCAAGTGAAAATTACACCACTGTTCGATGAAATATGTTATTTAAAAGGCAAAATATGTGTAGCAAGGTCCGCCCTTATGATGTCTATGAACTTAACAGAAAACGTAATAAAATACTTTACCTGGAAGGGCGGCATCTATAATTGTGCGAATGATCTACTGCTGTAACGAATCAGTACATGCAGTTAATTAGAAAACTTGAACAATTATACCGTTCGCACTCAGAACATGTTGTACGCCTACTCTAAAATTTGCGTCATTGGGCCCTTTTGAAAATAAGCTCCTCAAATATACTTTGATGCTTTCACCAACTATCATATAGACCAAATACTTTATTAGAAAAGAAATGAGATGTTTTTCAAATAATGACGGACTAGTAATAAGTCATAAAAGTTATTGCCGTTTGAAACTAGCATAGGCTAACAGCAATAACTGAAATAGTGGACATGTTTTATGTTCGTGTATTTTTAATTCTTCCTTTCAATTCCCTTTCATTTAATGCAAAGGTGTTCAACCTCTCGAGGATGGCCCTCATGAGGACGAACCTTAACTTCATGTTGCAGCTTTGCACTCACCCTCACTCAACCTAACCCTCACATCTTCGATTAGCCCTCACACACCTTCACCCTCAATTTGCAACTTTGTCCTCACCCTCACGTTCAAACTTTGTCCTCACCCTCAAGCGATGAGAGCGAGCGCATGTGAGGGTGAGATCCGCTCTTGTCAGGCTGAACACCTATACTGTGTGCTAGTTTTCAGTAGACATCAAGAGTATCTACAAGCTACTGTTCGTACACTATACATTGCTAAAGAATTAACAAGAATCGATCATTACAATTTGTGCTTAAGATTTTCTTTTCATTTTTGCCAATTTCGCTTTATTTTCTTTATTCTCTCCAACACTATGTTATGACACATTTCAACCCAAGTTTTATCTTAAGCTTATTTTCTCCATTATATTTTTGATCTGCATTTCAAAGTTTATTACTTCTTTGTGCGAAATATGTCCTTACTTCACACAATTCATATGATCAACTCTTTCTTCATAGGCCCATATAAAAGAAATGATGTCCATCCTTCCGTCCGCCCGTGTCCAGAAATCAAATCTTAGAAACTACAAAGTGTAGAGAGATGTCGTTGGAAAGGTCTTGACTAGACTAGCTCAGAACCACCAGAACCATCTTGATTGGTCTAGTAGTTCAGTGTTGCCAATATAGATATCAAAATAATCAATTGTTCAAATTCCTTCCATTCAGTCAGACTTAACTGCACCATACTTAGCATAAACATTATTCGACACTATAGAAAATACTGGGAAAAAAATACCTAAACACAGAAGTTGTCAGTGTTGCCATCTTATTTTATAAAAATTAGTGCTTGCGCTGCTAAAATGCTATCGAGGGATTAGGCTTTGCGCTTGTTAGTACAATTGCAGCTCCAACTTGTTTTCTGCTACAATAGCCGAATCACAAATCCATAAGAATTTTCTTCAAAATCACTTCCAAAATGCATGCAGAGTAAGCCTTCAAAGGGAAAAGCTACTGAAAGTGTTTGTTATTTTCCCCCCATACAAAAAAGTACACTGCATAGTCTCTGCGCTGCATAAATTTGTGATATCTCCAATACTTTGATTTAAGTTGAGTGGATGAAAAGGCCTTTGTGTCCTTAGCTCCGCCATAGAAAATAAGACAATAAATAAATAAATAATAAAATTACTTTCAGTTTTCTTGCGATTTTAAACATTTGTTAATTTACTTTCAGCTCTGTGACTATGGCAGTGAGATCATTCACGCAATTACTGTAAAAAATCATTTATTTTTTTAAAAAAGAAGAAGAAACAGTTTTGGGTCTCATCCTGTGCACAGAAAGGTTCCATCTTAATGCTCATGATTTTATAGACGTGCGAAGTGGGTTGTTGTGTGTTGATACGCCTCAGAAATCCTAAATATACAAACTGTCCGATTTTATTGCACCTTATGGATTGTTAGGTTTATTTCTCCGCAGATAGAAACTGCGAAATACAATAGTGTCTTCTCTATTAATCATTACCGATGATGATCTTAGTGATTTATTGTGCAATATAAATTACTAACTGTATTCTAAATCTCAAACAAACAACGGATAGCAATGGAAGAAGATTATTATTTATGCTTGGTATTAAAAGTCATTTTTAAATTTTACTACAAAGACTATTAAACGCAGTGAAGTGCTATTAGTTCTGGCTCGTTGAAAGCATGATAATTTGTTACTTCCTATTTGTAAAACTAATTTATAATTATTTTACGAAGTGCTCGTAAGCATGCAAAACAATTAAGGGAGTAGAGTTGGAAGTTCTGTATTTTCCTAGTTTAAATATCTTTGTCGGTTTCTTAAGTGACAATTGACTGTGTAGATGTATGAAGCATACTTCCGGCCAAAATGTTTAGTAAAATTTTATCATAATTTTGCAAATTTGTCCTGAATAGGGAGTTCGTGTACGAAAGCCTATACGTACTCGATGGTGCAATACAATTTTAATAAATGCGCCTGCCTCGACCGAGAACGTTTATGATAGCAGCAAACGTACATTTTACGATAGCCTAGAAATGTTGTTTGATCGGCTACTAAAGTATAACACGAAAATTGTGCTGGAGGATTTCAACGCAAAGCTGGGTACGGAACAAACTTTCAGACCTACTGTAAGCAAATCAGGTCTTCCCGAAGTCAGCAACAATAAAGGCTTAAGACTAATAACTTTCACAATTACGAGAAATGGCCTGATCCTTAGATACTTAAAAACCATAAATAAATTCAAAATTCGGAAAACCTAACAGTGCCTAAGAGCACGTTTCGAACAAAAAACTATACCCAAATATACATGGAAATCTCCTTTGATGGCAAAACATAAAACCAGATAAATCACGTATTAGTAGATAGACGAAGACATGTCAGTATAATGGACGTTAGCGCTTACCGAGGAGCGGAAGGTGACACCGCTAGTGATCACAGAATAGAGGACACCGTGAATAGAGGACATCGTGAACAGATATAGCAAAAGATTAAAACAACTTAATATCGAAGAAGAACTATTATATAATCCGAGCGTAAAATCTGATTACCAACTCCCAATTTAAAATAAGTTCGAAATTCTATCTGAAACGAGGATTAAGACGACATTAATAATAATAATAATTCTATCGAAAGAGAAAAAAATATACAGTGCCCTGGTACAATTTGGAAATCCGAAGAAACTGGTTGAACTAGTGAAGATGTGTCTCAACGAACCCATAAGCAGAGTACGGGTAGGTAATAATAGGTCAGATAGTTTCAAGATCTGCAACGGAACTGAAACAAGGCGTAGCCTTATCACCATTACTGTTTAACTTTGCGTTAGAATATGCGATTCTAAAAATTAAAGGGGACACAAAAGAGACTATCATTGAATGGTTTGAATGAACTGTTTGTATATGCGGGTGATGTAGGTGAATAGGGGATGATATAGATGCACTACACCGCAACACCGATGTCTTAGTAGAAGCGTGCGATGAGATAGGTCTACAGGTAAACATAGATACAACAAAATACATGATAACAAGCCGAAAAACAGGGAATGAAGGAAATAAATACATAAGAATTAGGGATGAGATCATAGAGAAAGTAAACAAATTTAAATACTTGGGAGTATATGTAACAAGCAAAAATGGGGTCACAGAAGAAATAAAAAGTCGCTTAGTATCGGGAAACGCATGTTTCTACTCAGTCCAAAAACTTCTAACATCGCGATTAATATCAAGGAAATTGAAATTGAAAATATACAGAACGGTTATTCTGCCGGTAATACTTTATGGTTGCGAAAGTTGGAGTACGACCCTAGCAGATGAACATAAATTACATGTGTTTGAAAATAAGGTTTTGAAAAAGATATACGGGCCGAAACGGGACGAAATTACTGGAGAATAGAGAAGACTGCATAATGAAGAACTCCACGGACTGTACGACTCACCAGATGTTGTAAAAATAATGAATCGCGACGACTAAGATGGGCAGGCCATGTAGCTCGGATGGGGGAAAAGCGAAGACTGGAGGGAAGGAGAGCATTGGGAAGGCCGAGACGTTGTTGGGAGGACAATATTAGAAGAGATATTCGAGAAGTAGGTATTCGTGATGAAAGCTGGCTTAATGTTGCCCAGGATAGAATCCAATGGCGAACGGTTTTTACTGCGGCGATGAACTTGCGAGTTCCTTAAGCCATAGAAAGAACGCGTGCAGTGAAAGAACGCGTAGGTGAGAAGAAGTGGCAGAGAAACAAGGCTTCGTTTGATTTCAATTTGAGGTTTGTTTTAAGGTCTTTAGCAAACTTTGGCTCAGATCGAATGAATAATGAATGAAGAAAGTGGAAGGAAACGGGAGAACACATGCACATGTTCTTTTCCACCACAAATCCCAAAAGAAGAAACAAATCCAAAGCAAATGCAAACAACTACAGTAAGGTGAAACATGACGTCACACGAGGGTTGAAAAAAAGAAGCGAAAATATCTGACACACAAAATTCAGTAGAAAGACGCGAACGGTTAGATGAATAACACAAGGGGTTAAATCACACCATCTATACAAAAGGGTAAACTCGTTAAGAAAAGGATTCCACCCAAGGTAGGGATGACTAAAAATGATCATGGAGATATACACACATAAAAAAAAATTGCACCACCTAAGTATGGCCAAAATCAGAAACAACTGAGGAATATAGGAAATTCCAAGTATAAGTACAACACGTAGGCAGCAAAAAACGCAAAAAATGAACACAATATCGTACCGAGAGATGATACCACTGTGACTTGTAGCCACTAGGCGCTAGTAACGAGAAGCAACAACACATCGTTGAACTCAAGTGATACTCGCTTAGCTGTGCTAGGTGTGTGTGTGTGTGTGGACTCTATCAGGCAACGTCAACCTATTTCTCCATTCGAGCGCATTAGAATGATCACATACAGTCAACAAGGAATGGTGTTTCGAAAAATTCGTAGTATAATGGAGCGAGAGCATAGTAATGTAGTGAGAACTTGGCAACGCTGACTGGAGACACAAGAAATGGACGACAGGCAGTGTAGTGGGTACGAGTAACGAGTAACTACACTCGATAAGGACCGCTACATCGTACTTTTTGCTTGTCGAAATCCTTTCGACAATGCGACTAGCCTACAGCAAAACTTCCGGGACGAAGCTGGAAATGTGTTCGGTATTACGTCGAACCTTGCGGAATGGTCTACACGAACATCATCTCAGGACTAGACGACCTTAGTGCGGTCCCCAACGCAATGCAGTTCGTTAATGCATGAGCAAGAGAACACCATGAATGAGACACTGCTTGTTGATATAAGGTTTTCTTGTCCGATGAGGCCCGCATCGGTCTCTCAGCAGATGACAACAGAAGACGTGTCTGGAGAGACTTGCGATGCTGCGCGCCTGCATCATGCTGTATCTTACGTACGAGTACAATCAATATTGTGGATCTGTGACCTTCTGGACCGTTATCATCCATGGCCGCAGGATGCACTTTTTTCATGTACAGGGAACGATGACGAGTGTGCAGTATTCGGATGACTTTCATAAGCAGTTTGTTCAGCCTTTCCATGCGAATATTGGCCAGAATTTTGTCCTGCAGGAGAATAATGCTTGATCACATCCTGCTGCCATAGCCAATCAGAACATCCAGGAAGTCGGTGTCAGAAGAATGGACTGGCATGCGATGTCTCCTGACATACATCCAATTGAACATGCTTGGGATGTGCTCAAAAGAGCTATCAGACAGCACACACCACCACAAACGTCACTTCAAGATCTTTGAAGAGTTGCGGAAGCGGCACAAGACCAATTAGACCAGTCTTTTATAACCTGATCAACATCATATCTTTTAGAGTGCAAGCTTTACGAAAGGCAAGAGAAGATGTAACATTGTACTGATTCTCTGTAGAAGGGGTCGTCATTGATATTGTACTTGTGCAGGTATTGTCCTATTTGTTATTTTGTTTTTTATTTACGCATTGATTTGCTTCAGAACAATAAGGTTCTCTCTTTTGCTACTTACATACTGTACTTCTATTTGGCATTGAGTATGTTCCTATATTCTTCCTCAATTCTTCTACACTTAGGTGGTGCAAAACTATTTTTGATGTGCGTATAAACAAACAAATTTGATGAAAATTCTCGATTTGCGGAAAAGTTAAAAAAAAACTTTTAGTACTAAGTTACAAATGAAAAGTTACATGATGTACACATCGGGGAATAAACAAAGGGGTTTTAAATCTATTTCGCAGAACCTTGGATACCCGAACCTAACGAAATGCAGTTAAAAATTTCAATATAAAGGAATTTTTAAAAAAATCAAATCACCAGGAATTCACAACATCCCAGCCCAAACAATTCAAGCGGGAGGAACCAGTGGAATACCTCAGTAATAGTCCTGAAACTCCTGATTTATAATAAAAGTCGATGAATATGACTGTAATACTTACTCCTAAAATGTAACAAAGTATTGAGTAATATCCTGCTAACACGCTTAAGTGTATACGTAGATGACAATTGGTATGATATGGAATTACGAAGAAACTTATTTCTGTTAGTAAGGATATGTCTCAGAGACCTCATAAGCAGGTAATAAATAATATGTCAGATAGTTAAGTGATTTGTAGTGGATTGAAACAAAGCGGTGTCTTGTAACCACTACTGTTTAGAATATTCGATTCTGAAAATAGAACAGGACAAAAAGAAACTAGCATTGAATGGCTTGAGCATTATTCGTGTACGCGATGATGTAGATTTAATAGGGGCACATAGTAACACCGATGTCTTACAAGGGAAGTCGAGGAAATGGTGCGCGGGAATATGCATGTGTTATATATCGTTGGAAAGGTCACACCGAGTACACGTTACATGTGCAATATCTCGCTTGAATGGGACCTGTAGAGTGCGTGGCGACCATTTGAAGACCCGGACAATGCACGCTCCGAAACACAAGAAAACGTAGACAAAATAGAAAGCTGTGTTTCAATGTGTAGGAGACTTGGTATATATAGATTTAAAAGGTAGCTGAGTGCGAATCTGACATCTCATGAGTAAAATTCACAATGGCGGACACAAATTACAAAAAGAACAAGCCATGGATCTGAAATTAGGTATATAGATATATTCTACGTCGCTAATTATGAATCTGATACCAAAATTGTAAAATTCAAAATGGCGTATCCATTACTTCCTAATTACCAGAACCTTGTCATTCGATGCTCGCAATCAGGCAAGTTAAAGAAGGAACTGGTGGGCGATTTCTTCCGTAATGTCCTCAAACCTAACGCAGAGAAGTTTCCAGCAAAGAAGGCCGTTGTAATTGCCGATGCCTGGAGTGCTCAAAAGTCAAAGACACTCTATCTAGAACGAGCAATACTCGTAACCACAAAAAACACTAAATAAGGAGGCAAAATCATGGACAAAATGAAAAATAGGAGAACCTAGCCTAAATTTAACTAACCCACTCCCGCTCGCTCGGCATTAATTCGTGCCATTCACATTCGCGTGATTTTATATGATAATCTGTACAAAATTGGTTTACCACAACAATGTGTATGTGAAATTGAAAAAGAAATGAATCCCAGTGTTTCCCAAAATGAACTAGAAGTCGCCGTGGCTCGGACTGCAGCACGTCTGACTTCGAATCGGGCTCAAATCCTGGGCAGAACGCCGGAGATATTTCTCGTAGTCTTCCTATACTTGGCGTTCTCATATGTACTCAACTTCCTATCTAATTGAGTACCAGAATGACCTTGGTATTCCTGGGAATCTAGGGAGGTAAAAACACTCGACCGTGAGACTGACAACCCCATCTCACCTCGTACCGTGGGTCGAGAATATGTCACTATCTCCACATGCCGAATGCGCCGTTCACGATGCGTGGACATTGCACAGAGAATACCTTTACCCAAAACGAATTCTATTGCCTCTCAAATTGTAGTAGCTTGCTCTCAAAATGAAACTGGTAATCAGGGGCGTTCCGAAGGCTCATACGGTGGGGGTTTAGTGGGTTAATGTGCCGAATGGATAAGTACGATGTACCGAATAACGAGATGCAGTATCAGATAATTTGTCTTGTTATAGGAAGAATTCGGGTTCGAACCCCAGTTCAACTTTTCTGAAGTATTCTCCGCTTGCTTGCGGTTACATGAATAGTCTTGTACCTTATTCCTTCAATAATACACAATTTTAAATTACAGAATGCAACAAAAGTAATATTTTTTAGCTTTTGAATACTACTTTTCACGAGTCTTAACACAATAAATAATCGATTTATATTTGAAAAATGCTACTGAGAAATAAAATATTACATTAAGAAAGAAAAAGAAGTACATTAATACACAGAGACCTTTATAAAAAAAAAATATTTCCTTTACATAAGAAAATTCACATTTGAAGCGCTTAATGGATAAAGACCTTAGGAGAAAGTATTGCAAATTTGAAGTTAGTAACAAACTAAGCTTTACGTCGTTATTTTTGCCATTAGAAATTAATTTCTCGGAGACGTTGTTAATGTGAAAATATTAACTAATGTACATACATCAAGATTCACTGAAAATTCAAGAAAGACTAGTCTATTTTCAATTTACTATAAACTTCTGATTGTAGAATATCCTCTTCTTGCAGAGTATTCATTTATTGCCAGCATATGAAACTCTTAAAAAAATAAAGATCCTAAGTCTCTTATATTTGAATACCGAGAATCAAAATAAAAATGTTACTTAGTTTCCTCTATTAAAGATACAAGGAAAATCCGACAATAACAAGTTATCTTTTATGGGTAAAATTATGTTTACTTTAACTCGCATATTCTGTAAGTTGATAATAACAGTAACATACTTCTGATCACAAATATGAATTTCGCATTATATTTCTGAAGAGAAAGAAGTTACACATTCATTTAAATTCTTGACTCAAACAAAATTTTCCGTGCCGTGCGAAATTTTATATGGTTTGTGTTGAAGTCACAACAAATTCATGTAAATCAACAAAAAAATATGCTGAAACTGTCTGAATACGGCGTTGTTTAAGTAGTGCTCATCTATGAACAATCGGACATATCAAGACTATCTACAGTATCCTTCTCTGTACACAGTATCATCAGGGAATTTAGTCTACTGTCCGTCGTTGTCGGACGTATGTAATTTTTAACCTACTTTAATTTGCTGAATGCTCTTTCATTAGATGCAACTGACACTTTGACTGTAAGAGCAAGGCGACAAATGATATTTGCCAGTGGTAGTAAATTGTTCATACCCACTGCACCTGATTATGATACTTCACTCACGCATTGATCACTAAGTATTTCCAACTCCGATAGCACTGCAAAAGTATCAAATTTTAAAGCTGTTGGATATAAAGAAACTGCTCCTTGAACACTGCTAATACTAATATTTTCTCTCTTCATGGGTGTAAAGAAAATTAAGAAAAGATGTTTGACTATTTCTATGCACTTCTTCAGATTTTCCTTCGATATGATAAGTAGCGTATCTAACACTGCTATTAACTCTTTTGAATAAAAAGACTCCAGCGTATGATGAACTTGCGACTCAGCATTGTCATCCAGACATTTAGGCGCAACACGACGACGATGATGACGATTGAAGTCAATTTCAGCATCAATACCGAAAGAGTCTGCATACGAAATTGAACTCAAAATCAGATTCTTCATTCCTTCACTATAATTCCTGATACCTTCCAATAATTTTATTGCGCTCTTAATGAGAACAAATGCCTCAAGAATTTTTAGTTCCTTTTCTTCAAGTTTCTGTATTAAAATTTTAACCTTATACATAATATTCTTCATAAAAAATTATTGAAACAATGAAGTAAAAAGACAACAATTTCTTGCTCAAACCGAGCGCTGCGACTTTTGTGTTACTATCAAGTTGACAAGATGTAGACATTTTATTTAGAACCTTAACGACTTCATTAAGTGATGCCCAGAGAACTTTGATTGATTCGGATCCCCCTGTCCAGCGAGTCTTTGAAAGGTTACGCAAATGAAGTGCTCCTTCAGATTTGAGCTTCAGAATAGCTCACTATTTAAGAAATTAAAACGTTTTGTACTTTGATGTAAAAAATACATACAAATTTTCAAGAACACTGAAGAAATCACCAATAATAGCACTTGCATTACTACTATGTTCCAGAAACGTGTTAAGTCTGTGTGCCTGACAAGGCATGTAAGGGATATCACGACCTAGAATTTCAGATAACTTTCTCTGTGCTCCTGACATTGCGCTGGGACAATCATAAGACTGAAATGCTATGTGGCTCAAATCCTTACATGCCTTGTCAGGCTTTTTTTCAATTTCCGCACCGTTTTGTCAGAAAGTTCAACAGCTTCAAAAAGTCGCTCCTTAGCCTTTCCTTCCTCATCAACAGAACGAACAACAGAAAAACGGTCTTTGTTAGAAGTATCAGGCGTTGAATCTGCCATAACTTAAAACATTTCTGCCTTTTTCAGTTCATCAATAATTGCTTTTCTTGTCTCTGTTGCAAGCAACTCAATGAATTCATTTCGAGATTTCCCTCGTAATTAAGATACATGATATGGTCGCAAATTCCGGTGACAAAGCCACTTTTTCATTACGTTACAATGCCTAGACAGAAGCTGAACGAGCCGTTGAGAGTTTCCATTACAATCATCGTATCCGTCACGAAATGCCAAACCTTGTCTTCTTAAAGTACGAGCGGCGTCTATTAAAATTATTAAAGCCTCTGTACTGTAAACATTCTGCTCTTTTTGTCTAATATAGAATGTCAACATGAGTTGTCTTTGAAACAAAACTGCAATAATCCTGAAGTGCTGCTTTGTGTACTTTCGAAGAAAAATGTTGTGCCAATTTGCCCGCTTTAGACTTTCCAATACTTTTCATTCTATGCCACTGCCTTACACCTACTTGAACCTAAGCCTCATCAGCACATTCTCTGCCAACACCCTCTGGAAAAAGACTGCAAACGAAACAAAATGCCGCGACTTTTTCAATTCTGTATTCAATATAAGGATACCACTCTTTATACCACTTAGAACTGAAATGTGATTGCTTCGTTTTACTTATACTTTCATTTGCTGGAAAATGTGCTAACACTGGTTGGTGCTGACCAAGATCTATTAGAAAGTTTCTTTGGCTGTTTGTAGTAATCTTCACTCTTTTTCCTGGATCATGCTCTAGAAGATCATTCAGTTCTTCACTTGGTTAAAACATTACTTCGTTGGAGATGTGTTCAAGAGCTTGTTTGTACTTTTTATAAATTCAGTACATTTTTCTCGTAAAGTTGTACGCTCTCCAGAAGGAACAAAATGCGGTTGGGAGAAATCATTATCAAACATTACCTTTATATTTCGACTCGCTTTGCTTCGCGGGGGATGCTGCCCATACCCCCCGTGGAAGCTGCGTTTTCAACTTGGATGTTTTTGGGGGGCTGCGCCCCCTTTATCGTAACCAGAATATCTCCAGGACTGCACCGCCAACATGTCAATCTGGACCCTACGGGGCGCTGCGCCCCTATAGAGGAAGCTTCCCCATTTATTGTAACCTACTCTTGTCCATACATTTTCATACAAAATTTCGTTTCTCTAGCTTCAATGGTTTGGAAATTGGGTTTCTGGGCGGCCATTTTGGATCCAAGTTGAAGACTATTTTTAACGTTTTCTTATATCGTCGTCAGCTACTTGTGATGGTACACCTTCATAAAAAAATCATTTCTGTAGCTCGAAAGGTGTTGAAAATGGGTTTTTAGGTGGTCATTTTAAACCCAAGATGACGACTTTTCCAAAATGTTTTAATATTTTCCTTAAACTACTTTTGATAATACACGTTAATGCCAAATTTCGTATCTGTAGCTCAAACGGTGTGGAAAATGGATTATTGTGTCCGCCATTTTTGATCCAAGATAGCGTTTTTATATACATCTTGTAATATTTTCGTAACCTACTAGTGATGGTGCACCTTCGTATCAAATTTGGTGTTTCTAGCTGCAGTCGTTCAGGCTGTGTATTCTATACAACAATGGGTTTGGCGGCCGTTTTGGATCCAAGACGGTGACTTTTTTCAACATTTTGTAATATTTACGTAAACTACTTTTGATAATACACCTTCATACCAAATTTCGTATCTCTAGCTCAAACGGTGTGGAAATTGCATTTTTGGGGTACGCCAGTTTGGATTCAAGATAGCGTCTTTGAAGGCATTTGGTTATATTTTCGTAACCTATTAGTGATAATGTACCTTTATACTAAATTTGATTTCAGTAGCCCCAGCCGTTTAAGCTGTGTATTCTATACAACAATGGGTTTGGCAGCCATTTTGGATCCAAGATGGCGATTTTTTTCAAAATATAGAATTTTTTCCTTTACCTACCTTCATACTAAATTTGGTGTTTCTAGCTCCAGTAGTTTGGCCTGGGAATATTGATGATGGAGTGAGTGGGTGACCATGGGGCTATATATTATATGGACTAGTTTTACTTCGCTGGGGACACTGCTCCCAGACACTCGTGGGACTGCGCTTCCAACTTGTTTATTTGCGGAGCTGCGCCCCTTTTTCGTAACCTGATTCCCTAATGGGATGTCTCCATCGTGCCGATCTGCTTCTACGGGGGAAGGCTGCTCACCCATAAGGGAGGTTTGCCCCATTTATTGTAACCTACACGTCATGCTACACCTTCATGCCTAATTTCGTTTGTCTAGCCTTAGTGGTTTAGAAAATGGGTTTTTAGCGGCGATTTTGGATTAAAGATGGCGACGTTTTAACGTTTTATTATATTGTCGTGACTTATTTATGATGGTACACTTTTATATGAAATTTCATTTCTCTAGCTCGAATGGTGTTGAAAATGATTTTTGGGCGGCCATTTTGAACCCAAAAGGGGGACTTTTTTAAAATGTAATATTTTCTTATACTACTTGTTATCATACACCTTTAAGCCAAATTTCGTATCTCTAGCTCGAACGGTGTGGAAAATGAATTTTGTGTCCGCCATTGTGGATCCAAGATGGCGTCTTTAGAAATTTGCTAATATTTTCGTAACCTGCTAGTGATAGTGTACCTTCATATCAAATTTCATCTTGCTAGCTCCAGCCGTTCAGGCTGTGTATTCTATACAACAATGATATTGGCGGCCATTTTGGACCCAAGATGACGACTTTTTCAACATTTTGCAATATTTTCTTAAACTACCATTGGCTATACAATTTCATGCCAAATTTCATTTCTCTAGCTCAAACGGTGTGGAAAAGGCATTTTAGAGTCCGCCATTTTGGATTCAAAATTGCGACCTTTTTCAATATTTTCGTAACCTACTAGTGACAAAATACCTTCGTACCAAATTTCATTTCGCTACCCCAGCGGTTTAGGCTGTGTATACTATACCATAATGGGTTTGGCGATCATTTTGGATCCAAGATGGCTATTTTTTCAAAATGTCGAATCTTTTCCTTTACCTTCTCATGGTCCTACACCCTCATACTAAATTTGGTGTTTCTAGCTCCAGTAGTTTGGCCTGGGAATTTTGATGATCAGTCAGTCTGTGTCCATGAGACTATATATTATATGGACTCGCTTTGCTTCGCTGGGAGCGCTGCCCCCAGACCCCTGTGGAGGGCTGCGCCTCATGGTCACTGACACCTTCACACCAAATTTCATTTCTCTAGCTCAAACGATGTGGAAAATGGATTTTTAGGGTCCGCCATTTTGGATCCAAGATGGCGACTTTTAGAAAATTTGAAAATATTTTCGTAACCTACTAGTGATGTTGTGCCTCGTACCAAATTTCAATTCAATAGCCCCAGCCGTTTAGGCTGTGTATTCTATACAATGGGTTTGGCGGCCATTTTGGACCCAAGATGGCGACTTTTTGAAAATGATAGATTTTTTCCTTTACCTACTCATGGTCCTACACCTTCATACCAAATTTGGTGTTTCTAGCTCCAGTAGTTTGGCCTGTGAATTTATATGGATGAGTCAGTGAATCAGTGACCATGGGTATATACAGTATATTATGTGGATAAACATATTCTGCGCCGCAAAATAATCAGCGTTCCTTGTAGAAAGGAATTTATAATAGTGAGGATTTTTAAGAACAAAATGTTCATTTGCCGAATTGACGGCAAATAGCGTTTTCGCAGTCTTATTTTTGATTGTTGTGCTAGATATACACATGTATATATTTGACGAATCAAAACTAAAGTTTCTGATTCGGATTTAACTATCGAATACAGATTTAGTTAATTTTATGCTCCCTTATTTCAATACTACAGAAGATATCTTAAATGTCTTAATAAATCCCGACAAACATGTTTATTTGCCGAACTGTTTCACAGTGCAAATTAGCGGTTCATAAAATATAATGTAGGCTATTTGCCCAATTGACAAAAAAATTGACGAAATGATAAATTACTCTTGATTATTGCCAACTTGATTCTGATTAAATGTAAAAACGTAATGTTTGTTTGCTTTCCATTCTCCGAAGCTTCGATGTGAAATCCTTCAAAAACCCGAATTTGCCGAATTGTTTTTGGTTGGGGGGGGGGGGGTAAAATCCCCACACACAGACACACAACCTTTAGGTTCACCCTTGCTGGTAATCCTACTTAATTTGCCAGAAATAAAAAGATGCAACAAGTTTCTTACATGTATTAAAAAATAAGAAGCATCAGTCTAGTTACTAGTGCTAACAGGTTCAACATTGTTTTTTTTTTAATATGATTCAGTATTCAGGGTCAAAAAAGGAACGATCGCGTGTATTTCGGATCGCAAGACTCGCGCCACCTCTACACGAAGTTAGCACGGATACAGCAAACGCCAGTTTAGACCGTTCTTTTAATAATGTGATATAATAATGATAATAATAACAAAACCATTATACAGTAAGAAATGAAAGCTTTTATTTCATTCCAGATTCTTGTAACAATCCTTTAGAGATTTACTTTTACTGAGGCAAAACTCTGGTGGCAAGGAAGAGTATTGTAAAAATGTGCCAATGTGTTTGCAAGAGATCGCTGAACCAAACTCAATCTAGGTTTTGAGAGGTAGAAATGATGTTGCGAACGGGCATTTTGTCTGGGTACTCTTAGGTTAAAGAGCGAAAGAAGGTCGTTTGTGTATCCTGCATTATTTTATACAGAGATTTTAAGACATTTAGTTTTCTTCGTGAGTCTATGTTTTCAAGTCAAGAGAATTCAAAATGTCTACGTTAGATTTATGTCGGAAGTTGGCTACCCTGTATTGTACAATGCAAATAAAGAAATTTATGTCTTTGTACAACTAAATAAGTTGGTTTCACAAGCCATAGGTCAAATAGTATTCAATATTAAATTATAGCTTTCTGTCTGCATACTTGAATGCTCAATAGAGATAAAATGTTCTAATCTGTGCATGCTTTTGTATAACATTATGTTATAGAAAACTAAAAATCATTCGATGTTCAACTTAAATGCAGATTGAACACATGAATTAAATTCTGAACACTTTTTCTTCATATCTGATTGAAGAAAACAAGATAATTGTAATTTTGTTTATAACGTAAAAAATGCACTTCTTGTGCAGTACATTTAGGCAAAGTATGTTCTGATAAATACCATTTAATTCATTTATGCAACTAAATTCTTCAGCATCCAGCAGTAAGCGTAACAGATTTACTCTGTTCTTCGTACGATAGTTTATTAAAGTAAAATATTGTCACCCAGACCAAGTGGGTTCTATCCCATCTCTTGCCATTTTTTGTCTTTCCTGGGTTCCAAAACAGATCCTTGAAACATACTCTTTTGTGTCAAACTGTACGAGAAATTAGAGAAATAATCAAAAGTTGAATAATTTAAAAAGTATAAGAAATACGCTAGTTTGTTTACAATGTAAACTTTTGTTCCTCTTGTTACCCATGTGGAGTTTAGTTTATATTCGAGAGAGCATTTTTATATTTTAATTGCATGGATGTGAAAACGGAAAGAGACCATTATTTTCGTCATAGTAAAGGATAGTTATCTACTACAATAATAAGCAAGAAGTAAGAAAGTTGGAGCGATAAAAGTATTGAGGATATTCTACAAATGAAAACAAGTAAAAAATGAGTGGAAAACGTTCAATTTACAAAGCAAGCGGCTATGAGAGTAGAAATTGTGGCAGTTATTTCAAATGAACATTATGACTAATCGCAAGATACTAGAAAGTCAAGAACCTTTCGACATGTTGGAAATTTTCAAATAATTTTATAGTTAGTCAATTTACCACAATTTTTCTTTTAAAAAAATACTAAAATAATAGAGCTTTAATTAAATTTTAGTGTTTGTGTGTTGGGCTACATAGCAAACAGGCAGTTATGCTGAAAATGGGAAGAGGTTTCTAGATAAAAGTGTAAATGGATAAGCAAAATATGTATCTTACAAATGTTTAATAAATATTATTCTAGAGCTCAGAATTATAAGGGTATAAATTGTAAAAGCAAATTGTATTTTCTATTTTTTTTTCGATTTGAAAATTAAGTTTATTCTTTCAGAGATATGGCAAAAAGGTTTCGTAGTGCAATATATACCTAAAATTCTAAGGAAAAAGAACAGTTCAAATTGCAGTTTGACTTCTGTCACCTTCTGTTCACTTACTATCCTGATCTCAAATACATAATTCCAATCGTATCGAAAATAATACATTTTAGACCCCATGTCTGTTAATATTTTTGGCTTTCTTTACCAATAGAATATCTACAGAAATATTGTGGCTCTAATTGTGTCACACCTTTTATATATGCGAACGTGTACACGAATTTGCTATATCCACTTAAAGTATATGTGAGGGATTATATCCTTGTGTTGATAAATCTAATACTAAGTTCTACAATGTTTTAAAAATAAAGAAAAACTTTTAATCACCGACTAAATTACCATAAGGGGTTAGCGAACGTCCCGAATTAAAGGTTTATCCAGGGTTTTTAACTTGAGTCTGAGTTTCCTGCAAAATACTTCTATGATACTCAATTCTTCCGGATAGACCCGTCAGATGCAATGAGTTAACACATTTCTTGACAAAAGTTTTTCGAGTTTCCCTGCTAAATTTCTTAATAAATTTACAGAAATGTGTATGTTCATATATAATGAGAAATGCATACACATTCGTTGATTACATGTTGTGTACCCCCAGTAGCGAAACCGCTGAATGTTCCTGTTTTCTATGTTTTTTTTTATTCACTCCAGAACATTTTGAACCAAATGTGTACGAATAAATCGTCGCAAAGACAGATATTTAAGGCTTTTCTCAACGCTAAAAAGTCCGTTGCTCAGTCGGTCTTCGCATTCGGAAGGTCTTGGTCTGATACAAGCGAACGGCCATCATGAATGAGGTTTTTTCAGGGAGTTCCGGGCGTATTTCGGGATGGTGCCTTCAAGTTAGGCTATGGTCGACTTCTAACGGGATCATGTGAACAGTATACACTAATAAATTCCTTACGTACCCACTTTTGCATCAAATTTCTTCAATATGTGCCAAGAAATGTGAGATTTTTCATTTCTATGGTTACTGAAACCAACTGGGTTTTATTTCCAATCCCGTGAAATGTGTTTTCATCTAGGCCACCAAAACTACCGATTAGAATAATCGAACTTTCATGAGAACGGATTCAGATAGGGATTGGAGGTAAAAAAGTATAGACTACATTTAAAGTGGGGTCACTTAAGGTGTTCACAACTTTAACATTTGAGCTACAAGGGTCACAGTAAATTCGTAATTTTCCCCACCATATATGGAAGAAATTCGATGCGAGAATGAATAAGCTGAAATGTATCCATTTATTGTGCACGAAATGTTTAACTATACTGATATCCAATCGATGTGGGCAAGAAGCCATGAGAATTCAGCTTCAGAAAGATACGGTATGTTTACACTTTTCGTACACATCACTAGCACTACCTGATCTCCAAATTAAGAGAATTTTAGTTGAGATATGCAATATATATATATATATATATATATATATATATATATATATATATGTTATTTTGACGTGAAAGTTACGTAAAATGTCCACAACTTTTATCTTACAATTTGGTCACTCTATCGTACAAGAAGCAAGTAAAGCTGGTTCGTGTTACAATGGTCCTTGGATCGAAGCAGAGCAGGTCAAAGAGTACATATCAAAATTAAGGAAGCGAAAATCCGAAATGAAAACCTTAAATAGTACACGATGAACCTCGAAACAGCAATGCAAAGTATATCCTAACAAACCTCAAGTAATTATAATTATTCATTGAACCTTTCCTATATAATTGTAACTTTTTTTGTATAAACCTCGAAAGATTTGGTTTAAACAGACCAGGACAAGAATATTTGGAACGTTAATATACCTTCGATTTTAAGGTACTGTTGTCGATTCGCAACAGCTAATAGCAAGTTTGTATGGCTGTGAGTGCAATGTGAGGCACGTTTTGTTTTGTTCTCAACAAACGTGAATACTGAAGGAAGAATAAGCGGAGACTCCTACCGCACAGAGCAATTGAAGTTGTTTGAGGACGTAGGGAGGAATCAAGCATTGTGTTTCTTGATGTTGCCGAAAGAGGCCGGTAGTGGTTGAGTCCTTGGGTCGGCGTTGCGAACTGACCAACCATTAAACAGCCCGAAAGGAGGGCTGGCTGGAGATTTTAGCTCGAGAGAATTTGTGGACAAGAGGACGTACCTTTGGCCAAACAGAAGAAAGAAATCGAAAAAAAAGAAGAAAAAGCATGGACGGCCCACTACCTAGTATTCCACGTGCACCGCTACGCTTCTTCAGCTGGCCACTAATTGCAACAACCAGTGTAGTCCTTACCATCGCAAAGTCAACAGCCGCCAACAATCGCGGCCGGCGGATTGTCAATTGTGTTTGTTGTGGTCGCTCTATATCATGTGTGTTTGTTTTGGCTGATATATTGTTTGTTTACTACTGGACCTACAGGACATCTTCCAGTGGGTGTTATGTGACAGTTACCTAGTGTTACATGTTTACTATCAATATTCCTGTGGTAAGTACTTGTAATCTTTTTTGATTGATGATTTTTCATATTTGTGTATTTTCCTAGGTTCAGTTAACAAAATATACGAAATTACTTATTGACATAGTAAAGATTCTGTTCCAGAAGAAATTAGATGTAGGTATGTTGTTGGTTTTCTTTTTCAATATCATTATCATCTCATTACCCATAAGTACACAAATATAAATACTGGAAAAGTGGTTTCCAGAATTGTTGGGAAATTAATTTCTTTACTGTTTCACAGTCTTTGTTTTTGTCATTAATGATTGATGATTCGAAAATTTCTTACGTGCCTACATCAGTATTGACATACATCAAAGTGTTTACATGTTTATAGCTTCATTGAATGTCTTCATTATTGCATCACTGTTGTGTGATATTGTTGAATAACGTTGAGAAATTCTGAAAAATTGTGTATCTGATACAGGTCTATAAGAATCACAATAGTGTCTATAACAAAATTAAAATAATATATTCCAATCAGCCAAAATGATTTCACTCAATACAGTTAGTGCTCGTTTATCGGCATAATCAGTCCACTGTCAACAGTAATGTAATGTCAATTTTCATGAATTTTTATGCGATACGTTGTATTTGCTTCTGTCTTCGGTTGTTTCATTCTCTCTTTGTTTAAATTGTTATTAATCTCTCAAACAAACGTTCTGAGCTTCTTAGGATGGAACCTACAGGTTTAGTTTAACTCACAAATCGTTACGTTCGTGCCTCTTCAGTGAGGTTTATGGTAGAAGCTACCGTATTACCAAATGGTGTCGATAAAAAATTTTCAGATTTTATCCCCTATATATTCTAATTCCCTACGAAATAAGTCTCAGACTTTTGGTTTATTATAATCCTTACGGTTTTGATGTTCTTTATAATATTCTTTCCCCAGTGGCTCTCCTGCGTATTTAATAATAAAATTTGAATAAAAATGCATCTTTTAAAGACTTCCATATAAATTACCCTACTACATTTAACTTACGTACATCTGTTCACACATTTCAATCTATAATTTCTTTCTTCGACTTCACAAAAAGAAGAATGACAAATCTTGATTTGAATTTTACCTTAGTGTCAATATGGGTGCGTAGGAATGGATTTCTCGAAAGGAAAGAGGCAAAATACGAGGACTTGAAAACAAATTTTTTGGCTAGTAGCGGTACAGTGGTTCATGAGATAAAGAAGTTGGAAGGTTGGAAGCAGTAACGGACCAGATGACTCTTAAAGTTATATTCATAGTTCATCACATTAGAAAAGATTCAAACAAATTTAGGATAACCGATGGACAAAACATATCTTGCTACTGAATGAGGAATAACGAAGTTAAGATGTATAAGGCTTTCGATGGGTGAGAGAGGGTACAGATGAAGGAAGAAACCTTTAGAACGATACATTGTACAGGCAAAATAATGATGTCGATTAAACAATTACACTGTCAAAGTCTATACTTATCTACTTGTCTTTCTGCAATAAGCTGTGAATTGACTACAGTTGTTTGTCTCCAATAATTTTTGCACTCTATTCCGTTTCAGGTTAAGTATTTTTTATCACATTATTGCCCAATACATAGTTTTCACTAAGTTTCTTGATTCTAATTCTCTATATTAACTTAGGAGTCGCGGTGACTGAATGGCAGAGCGCTTACCTTTGGTGCTTGGGATCGTCGGTCCGATCCCAGCTCATGCCATTTGGTTCTTGTGGTGAACGTGGGTTGTATCGAGGCTCTTCCGTTTTCTCCTACTTTCTTCATTCCACCAATTCACTCAACATCCATACGGCCTGAGCCAAAATGCCTAAAGGCCTTAAAATCAAATTAGTAAAATTGCGCCCTTACTTGCTAGATTACTATGCGGACCTGAATGAACATGATCATAATCAAATTCAATTAGCTACGGAGAATCTTTTTGTAGGCCTACATTTGATACAAAGGTTTTTAATCAGGTTCAATTGAGTAAATCTAATATGATTTCTTTCACATATTCAAAGACATCATTTTGTACTTAATGTGTATTCCCGTCGTTGCAACGGTAATTGGTAATGATGATCTTTACCCCTTCAGGGTATTTACACCTGTTTTCATTCTGCTTAACCTATCTCTCTTTCTCTTTCTCTCGCTCTCTCTCTCTCTCTCTCTCTCTCACACACACACACACACACACATCGTCTCTCCTTCTTTCGTTTGTGTGTCCCTCTTGTATGTTTTCCCTCCTGCTTGACGGTGCTGCAGGGCTATTGCATATAACTAATAATCCATGCACAATTTCCTGCAAGTGGACCAGTATGCATTTCCTATTGCATTCTTGTCTGCAATTTTTTAGGCTTCCCTCATTTTGGTCTCCGAACAATGTATCAATTTTATCACCCTGACTTCGTTTATTGTAATCGTTAATGAACTCAGAATCTTATAATAGCAAAATATTAAACAAACTAAACGGATAACAAATGAAGAGTAGAGGAAAAGAAGAGGCAATGTACACTTTGTACTTTTAAAAGAAAGTTGAATTTGTACCTGTAACAAGTACTTCATAATGACAGCTAACCGCTGGGAAAATTTCAAACCATAAGCTCAAAAACTCACCAATATGAACCAAAATCACCTTTTAACGATTTTGAGATTATGAAATACATGGGAGTAAATGGGATAATTGGACATTAAAATGGGTTTTACTAGTAATCACCTTTAATGTATATTCCTCCCTTCTTTCTCTCTACGCTCCAAATTTAAAAAAACAAATCTAGAAGTTCCACATCTTGATAGTGAAACTCTCCAAGTAGAAGGCACTATTTCATAGATCAATAGTTAAAAACAGTAATCTAACAGTATTGTATGAAACCTTCATTATTTTAAACTTTATTAAGTTGAAGTCATTGTGAGAAATCGTTTTGCTTTCTTGTCTAAAAGGAGCGTAATATTATTTGTAGTCAAACTGAACTCCTGAAGCGTTAAAAAAATCTGTAAAATACGTTAGTTAAACATGTACGAAGTAATGTTCGTTTGACAACAGACTAATATTTATAAAGGTATTATAGTCTATTCCAAGAATATAATTAAAGATAGCAAATTTCGTCCACTAAATCGGAAGCGGAAGTTGTTCTTCCATTAAGCTTAGAGACTGCTGTGTCTATACACGCGCTAGTAGCTGCTAATACAAACAAACTGAACAACCGCAGCTTTTCTTCGCGATATAATCTACCAACTTCTTTTTTTCTGTTAGTTGAATATCAGTCAACCTGAGGAGCCTGAAGAAACAAATTATTCATTTCATGAAGACGAGTTAAACCATTAATGGCATTGCGGCCATTCCATGTGATTGTATTTTCTTTAGAGTAAATGCATCATGATTAATATGAAATACAGTATTAATCTTTTATCTGAAAGCGAGCATGAACATTTTGCTCTGTTGATGCCTAATACAGACATAAATACGAACACCCAGTAAATTTTTATTTTACTTGATTTATGTTCGAAAGAAGATATTAACATCGTGCTACACTATCAAACGAATAGTAGTAAAACAATGTATGTTTTCTGAAAGTGTCCACATTTTTTGCATAGAAAGTGTAAGTAATGAGTGCAAGAAGTTGGGAGTTTATCCTGTCTTTCTCGAGGTGAACCCGGAATGCTTCTTGCGCACTTATTCTTCCAAAATTACTTATTCAACACTTCTATCATTCTGTTCACAATACACCCTAATAAATTCCTGCTTAGTCATTTTCGCTTTCAAGCTTAGTCTAGTGCCTATGTATCGGATGTATGAAGAAAAGTGGTATCTGTGTATAGAGAGAGGAAAACAGTGACGGATTTATTTGTATTCTTTGTAGCTTATTTGGTTAAAGCAAGAGCTATCATCGATACGACTACTCGGAGTATATCGTAGTAACCGACAATTGTTTTCTTTTTTCCTAGCTAACCAAAACCGCCTTCGGCAATAAAGTCTAGAGATCAGTAGCAGAAATTATACACACAATCAGTTCACCTATTGCAGATACAAAAGATGTTTTTAAAACGTAGGAAAAAAAACTCCTATTCTCCATAATGTAGGTTTTATTCACTCATTCCATTGCGGACAAGAGTAACGGTTTCTCCTTCCTAATTCACAAGCTAGATTTTTCTACACTCAGATAATACGATATAATTATGTCCGAGCTATTGGCCCGGTGAGTTTTATGAAAAATAGACCTTTAAATTTAATTTGTATGTGTTAAATACAAGAAAAGAATCCGATTGCGAACTATAACAGTTCAGTTTAGCGTACTGGGCAATGTGATTGATTGAATGGTCGGTTCTCTCTATTAGTGTTGGTAATTCATTTAAAATTCTAATATATATTGTATATAAAATTGTATTATATTGTTCTAAATTTATGTAAGCTGTTGTCCTTTCTGTATTCGGAATTGCGGAACGGTAATGTCAATTTTTTTGATTTCTTAGAGTGTCGGAATTTCGGAACAATCCGCAATCCAAAAAGCTCAAATTTCTGCATTTGACTTTGGATTTCGAAACACCCTTACCCAAGAATTTGTACATCGAACATAATAAAGTATCACTTCTAGAAGAAAGACACTTGTCTCTTTAGTCTAACATTGAGAAAATAATAATTGTGAACAAATATAAGTAATGTGTAAGAGAAGTGCAGGGAGATTATCTCTTTTCTGAAGCTGAGTTCTGAACTCTTCCTACGATTACTCAATTCGTACTGGAAGAGAAAACCTGAATCTCATGTTCTCTACAAAGCTCAATCAATTAAATTAGTACGCAATCCAATAAGGTACTTAGGCTGCATCTCCTCTCGCATCAACCCTTTTCTATAATTCTCGGCTACTAAATCCACTTGTTGATAGTTTTTGTAAAGACTTATACACTAGAAACAATATTGAAATAGAGATCCGAAGTTAAAATCTGTGGAAGAGAAAACTTCAGTTACTTCAGGTATGATAATGATACTTTCCAAACTTAAAAAAGATACAGGTACACAGTGTATCAAAATTTACAAAATTTTGAAATACGATACTAGAATATTAAGGACCATTCGACAAAACGCCTGAACACGTAGGGCATGAGGTACGTACAACATAGATAAAATTTACGTCACGAAGAACCAAGAAAATTGGTTACTGGATTGCTCAGCTCTCTTCCTGTAAGTTTAATTTAGATTACTTGGTATACCTATAGTGAAGTAACTCAGTTAGTAGAGATATCGTAAGGTTCTGGGAACGATTCCAGCGGCTTCCCATTCTGACTGACTTTTTGCAGGGTATTTAATACATCGCACCAGGCAAATACCGAAATAGTAGCTTCAAACGAGACACTGGATGATTTCCTTTTAACATCCTCTCCCCAATCCTTTTGTGGCCTGAACCACTGTTGCATAACAGCCGTTAAAGAAATTCAATTAAATATAGTTACACAAAGACCATCAACCCATACTTTTCCTCACTACATCTTTATGTTTTTCCGGAAGACATTATAATATTCGATAACTCTTGTTCTGAGTTGGGAGATCTATGACCGAAATGTTCATGAAGACGGTGTACCGATAGTCATTTTCCATTGCCTTCCATCAGATGCCTTCCATTGCCTCCTAAAGAGCATATAATTCAAATGGAACATGTATACACCTGGAACAAATGGAGCAAGTATCAAACGGAAAAACTCTTGATTCTAAGGCGAGGAGCGAAACCGCTAATCAAACGGGAAAAACAGGAAATGTGAGAAATATAAAGTTATTGTTTTTCTTTCAAAATGTAATATATTAATATTTGACTGTCTACTGAATAAAAGAGACTGTAGTTTTAGTTATTAATACATAATTAGTTTTAATTTCGTTGCAATTAAAGGAACTGCAAAATTATTAATGTTAATAATATGTGTACGAAATACACCCAGTTTTCTTTGCATCTATCTCAACAACTCCAGCAATACTTTTGTAAAACTTTATTTAATACTTTCAATACAGAAAAAGAGATGTGCTTCTGGAAATGCATTTAGTAAAAACTTTAGGATTAATTTGAGTTGTGGCTTGCTACTCTCAATAAATTCCAAATGTTCTGGTAATTTCTAAATGAACTAAATCTGAGCTTCTTGTACAATATACTCTGTAGAAAACAGTGTTTATGTTCTACACGTTTTCAATACTTTTATTGAATCTACTATTTATCACTCTTTTGTCCTTTTTAAATTTCCTTAAGCTACTATTTGGAGACTTTTAAATAATTTATAAGATTATCATCACCATTGTCAATAGAGTTCTGCCGACGCTTATTAAGGCTTCTTTGTTGGTTCTCCTTTTGTTGTCTTAGAGTTCGATTTATGTTTGTGAATCTTTCTTAATACTGTCAAAGTGTTGGATTCGTCTTCTTTTTCCTCTTTCGCCCTCAATCATATCTTTAATTACGTCCTTTAGTAAGCAATCTCTGAGCAGTCAATGTTCTAATCACTTCCTTTTCCTCTTCTCTATTCCTTCCTGTATCATTCTCCTTTCGTTTATAGTTTCTTCAGCATTTTCTTATTGCGCATCTTCTGTGTTCAAATTATTTTTCAGCCTTATTCATGCCAACATTTTCAAAGCTTTCAGTTTTCTTTCTTCTTTATTTCGTAGATTCCATGTTTCGATAAAATATAACATAATACTCTATACAAAACATTTAATGAATCTTTCCCTTAACACTTTCTTAATTGCGCCATCGCGCCTTCTCCATCTCTCTTTTTTTTTTCGTTTTCACACTTCATATTCTTACTTATACTATTTCCCTGGCACTTGAAGCCGACTAGCTATCTGTTTACTTTCCCTCTCTTACAATTCGATGTTTGTGGTTGTTCCGCTTGTTTTAATTGCCATCCCTTTTGTTTTCTCTACGTTTATTTTCACTCTATGGTTCTCGCCAACTTCTTCGAAGGCGTTTCAACATCTTTATTAACTCTTCTTATTTTTAGGTGGAAGAATTATATCACCTACAAATCTAATGCATTTCGTTTTTCTGTCTCCGAGCGTAACTTCTTCTCTGGTTTCGAAGACTCTTTTTGCAACCTCTTCAAGAAAATATAACGTGGTGCACCGACAAACTTCGAAAAATTACTGTACATAAAAATATTAGATAAATGGTTAGTCGCCGTTGTGAAACGTCCACCTCGTCTCGGAGCTACAGGCAGTCGAAAGCGTTTGAATATGTACTTTACAGCTTTGCATTTACATGACGCGGCATGACTTCAAAGACTTCGAAGTTGCACTATTGAAAACTTTATATTGATAAATTTTGCAATGGGAACGCAAGGTGTTCTCCAAAGAAAGTAGGGGAGTTCAAAATTCTCTAAACGAAAGGTGAGTCGAGCAAATGACCATAAATGCAACTATTTCCCAGTGTGTAACAGTTATTCGACAAGTAGATATCTCAAATAAGTTGCATGAGATTTTTAATAACATATTTAAATTGCACAGTCCATTTTTTTTAAATCATAAATATTAGTTAGGTTGAGGCTATACATTTCATTCTTTAACAAAAAAGGTATAGAAGTTGTATTTATGTGTTTCTTAGTAAATAATAACCTCTGCCCATCTCGCTTCATTAAGCTGAACTTAGATCAAAGATCTTTCGAGCCGGAATTCAAACCCGGAACTCAGTGACTCGTCAACTTAAGCTTAATACCGCAGACCAATCGACCACGGCGGTCCTTTTCTATCTTATACTGCAGCTGTTTACATACGTAATAACCGCCATCCACTTGGATAATACCTCTCTCTTATTCATATCAGAAAGCAAAGTGTTCTTTAAATGTATGTAATTTGTACACCTGATCGTTATGCAATCGCACGACTTTCATAAAATGTCTCTCATATGAAATCCATTTCAGGTATGTACTTGCCGTAATGTCACTCCATTTGTACGCGTTTCGACCCACCTTTACTTCAAACGATTTATGGGAATCCATTACTTGCTGTGGATAATCTCTCGTGCACACATTGCAAAATTTTGCATCTCAAATCATCCTGTACATCAAATCAGATGGGTAGGACAAAAGATGTCTGTCGTTTTCCTTGGCCTATTGTTGTTCATTCTAATAAAAAAAAATATGTGAGTTTGAGAAATAATCCTGAAAAACGGAATACGCAAGAAATAATCAAAACTCAATTCCAGAAACACATAGACTCTCATCATTTCTTATACACATGGATTACAGTTCGTAAACACAAAACGATGTGGACAAAGTGTGTACAATAACTGTAATATTTTTACATTGTATTAAGGTGGAAAAGTCACGTGATACAGCTAAAATGAAACTCACAACCGGAGATGAATAAAGAGAACTCATTCTGCTTTGAAGGATCTTTCGCTATAGACGAGCCACTACGAGAATGATGCTTTTACAGAAAGAGAATGGTATAGGGTAACGCCATCCGGTAATTAACCTGCTGAATCCTGAGGGTATCAGAGAAAATTGTACTAACATTCTGTTTTCTTCTTCAGGAAATCGGTTGTTATTACTACACTATTATGTTCTGTTGGATTTTCTTTGTTACGAAGGAAAAGTATCGTTTGCCTGTTAGGATCAGATAAGAAATTTTGCATTACATTTTTCAATAAATTTTCATTTTTTGAAAATCCGGGAGAGATTGCGCACAATTCAAGAACTATGCATTAAAATTCTGTTTTTGATGCAAACGTCTCAAAAATTACAAAGTATATTCTTTAGTATCTTATACACAATTACATTCTATTAACCTTGTGCTTAATGAGAATGATTATTCCAAAACCCATAATTTTCGCAAACTCTCCTATACTACGGTGGGTAAGATTGCGCACATGGGTAAGACTGCGCATGAATAAGATGACATTCCATGGTACGATAGAA
This sequence comes from Lepisma saccharinum, assembly GCA_022664845.1. Lineage (NCBI taxonomy): Eukaryota > Metazoa > Arthropoda > Insecta > Zygentoma > Lepismatidae > Lepisma > Lepisma saccharinum. The sequence goes on from JAGDQP010000088.1 coordinate 57,756, forward strand.
ATAGAAACTAGTTGTGGTTATCCAAACTATTATAAATTAAATATTGAAAAAGCAACGACCTAAAGCAGCCTGAAGATTCCTACCAAATGCTGCATTTGTTACTCTTCGTACAGTGTCCATTAACTTTTTAGAAACAATTGTAAGTGCAAATAAACAAAAATAGCAAAAATAAATTGTTGAGCATATATTTATTTAACATTGTAATCAGCTAAAACATTCAGTCTCTCATTTCTTTTGGGTGTGAGTGTACTTTGGATCTCTGTTTCTTTCTACTCATAGCGAAATTTGCAAATGGTCATTAATTCACGCGTGATTTAACAGTACATTTCTCAGTCAAGTAGTGGGCCAGGACCATAAACGACACCAAAATATAGCCCTGATTTATAATTAACTTGCTTACGTGCATGCTCAATCTTTCATCTCGTTCTATTAAATTCATGTACTGCGCGACCTCTCCTCCTTGATGCTTGCACCAAATATCCTGATTCGGAAGGAGAGATTGCGCACAACATAGCTTGAGCGGAAACTTCAGATTTAGCCCACGCTGCGTACAGCACTGTTTCTGACAACGAACCAACTCAGATACTCCTTGGTTTGCAATTATTTTACAGCAAAACATTTACTATGAAAATATACTCAACGTTTATGAAAATTCAAGCATTTCGCTTCTCTCGACGCAATTAAATGGTGATAACTTTCAGCAATAACTTTCTCTAAGCACAAGAATTCAACTGATGAGTCTGCCAGCAAGGTCTTCACTCGCTACATGTCAGTCCAATTCCTTCCCGTCTTTCCAGGACCTGCGTAATCTCTCCTACCGCGCTAACTCTCCCGGCTTTACGATACACCCACTTCCTGTACATATTTCACACATACGAAATGAATCAACTTTTCATCACTTCTGCACTTTACATGTACAAAGAAGTGTACAAGCGAGTTTTGCAAGTTAGCTTTCATTGATATGTGATTGTGATTTCCTACGAAAGAAGTAAACAGTTTGGCAGAAGCGGGAATGAGACGCGAGTTGTCTCGGAGATAGCCTCTTGGCCATTAAGCCACAGTAGAACAGTCACGTCTTTAGCGTAATAGATTCAAGAAATTCGACGAAAAATTGGTAATCTTTATTTTATCAAACACACATTGAACAAAATGTGTACAAGAAGTGGAAAAGAAATAATTGTGACAAACATGTACACAAAAGTGAGTAAATGAGTTTGAGTATATATCTATGAATTTGCACCATTTATTTACACAAAGTTAAAAAGTTTTTACAAAAAATGTGTACGAAAGTGTAAAAATGTGTATTATCTTACAGTGTTTACATAATGTTGAGAAAGAATTTGTTTCTATTATAATAATTATTATTATTAAAACGAACATTTTACGGATAACGAATGATCTTCCGACTTCTAAGAGATTTATATATCCAAAATGATTCTGCTTATTTTTTATTTCTTACGGATCTTCCACAAGAAATGACAAAGACAACGGAATAGCTAATTGTTTCATTAGCGTTAACAACACTGAGAAACATCATTTTTAATATGTCTATCTGCTGTGCTCAAATGTTAAATCAGAAAAGGACTTTCTCAATTTTAGCTCTAGTGACAGAAGATAATGGGGTTTACATAAAAAGCAGAAAGATTGAAATACAGAAGGACTGCAATACAGAAAGACTGAAATACTGTAGTCACACAAGCATATATTTACTAAATACAGATTTCAAGGTGTAAATTTTAATACAGCATGAATTTGCCATTTACTAGAACCAAAATGAACAATTCAACGAACATTACAATTATATACAATTCTGGTAGGTTGTTGTACACTTACATTTATAGAAAATGACAGGTAGATACGTTTTTTCTAAGTCCTGTAAATTGCACAATGCAAGAAACCAGAACAATGCTTGATACGCATTCGAAACAAATGTTCCATATTGTCTTTGCTATATAAGTGCTCCCGGATTGTCCAAATTTCGTAATTTCCATCCACCATAAATGAGAGTGTACATTTTCTCTGTTCTGTTACCAATTCTATTGACATAGGGAAAAATTTCAAGAGTCAAATTGAAGATTAACTCACAACGAATATTTCCCTGCTCACCATGCTCACCTGCTCGATTTCCTTGCAAAATGATACTCCTATTTGCACACATCTATTTACTGAAGTGGACATCGAGTGACACTTACAGTATAAATACTGAAATAACTTTCCATAAATAACTTTGTGAAATTGAAAATTCGAGAATTAAATGAAAAGCGATGACCCATACAAGATTTGGGTATTTTGAGGAATGAAAAACAAAAGTATTTCTTAAAACTTCTTTTTACTTTCTATATTTACTTTTCTACAATGTCACCTCCTTTCCGCAAACATAGATGGACAATGTTTTGTAATCTATCACAAAAGAACAGGTCAATTTGTGTCTTCTGTTTATTCCTCTTTAAAAGACTTCATTGGCTTCAACGTGGTCGCTCAAAGACAACATAAATAGCCTCAATTCGTCCTTGTATTTAACATCAAGCAACGCGTTCAACAGTTACAAATTCAATCATAACACACTCTATAAACAAAATCGAGAAATGATCGCTACATGCCTCTGTTTCAAGAGCTATAACTCGACAACTTCATCCTGCAACTACTTTTCGCAAACTGTGGTAAATAAAGAACAGACTAAGTGAACACTTTTTAGCGCATCAGTACTGCCTTCTATTGATGCATAATAAAAACTAGCAGATATTACTTTTCACTCAACCTTTACACGAAGGTAAAAAGACAATGATGATGCTTTCTCTATCGCTCGTTCAAGTCTTTCACGTTCAAGTATCTGTCAATGACTAGTGATGGGTAAAAACCCGGGTTTTTATTTTTTGGGTTAAAACGCAGGGTTTATTTGTACTAGTGATATTCAAAAAGATACTCTTAAAAAAAGTACTTGCACTACTGTTGCAATTTAATGGGGTAGAATACTAAGTCCCTTTGTGTATAAGCTAATTGAACAAAGAGCAACATTCCTTTATCTTCATTTGCTTCTGTGATCTTTATCTGCTATACACAATAATAGCAAATTAAAACCCTTACCTATCGTAATGAAGACACAGTGAAATCTATACGTATGCCGCTGTGTAGCTACTCACTGCAAAGGCTTTAAAGCTGGTCGAATCTCTTTTTGCGGAATTTCCCATATATAAACATTAATAAATTGCATTATATGTTAATAGTGTACAAGGATGTTTACAACTTAACGCATTTGTTTGAATTCACGAGACAGATAAGAAAATTGTACTTAAAGAAACAATGTACTTTAATTATTCAAACTGTGTTTACAAGGTTAAATATATTATTGAGCAGTTCCAGTAGTTCAGAAAGTAATTAAACATGTCGACAGGAGTAAGGATTGAACTCGGAATATCTCATTGATTGCCTTATTAAACTGAGGAAAAGAACACATAGTAAATTCGTTAGTTTTCTCTCTAAATACTGAACAATTTTGATGCAAAAGTAAGGAAGACTGAATTTATTAGGCACTAACTGTTTAAAAGAAGTGAATTAAAGTCATTATGTAAAAAGAAGAGCACAGCAAGTATTAAAAAAATCACCTTTAAAAAGATGTAATAAAATTTCGACACTTCTTGTACACAATATTTACACACCATGTGCATTAAAATAAGATAATTTCAGCTAAGGGATGTACAAAAAACGTAACTTTTGACAGCGTATTTTTATGCCTTTATTAAAGAAAAAAAGATTTTTTCTTCTCTAATCTTCTTATTTGTGTATTTTAAGAAACAAAAGGAAGCAAGTAATGGCCTCGACGTTTGGTAGGGTTAATACACGAACCTGTGTACTCTGTAGGTTCAAATACGAACATCTTGTACGATTCCGCTTTGTTCCATGTATCTAATACAGGGTTGGTACTTAGAATTAGAGGCACTTAGCGCTAGATTTCCTGTCTCGTTTTTCGGGAAGATGGTCTCCCTACAAAGCTTTCTTACTCACACTTGTCCCAGGCTTTGCATCTATACATTTGATTCATTTAAGTTAAATAGATAATCTCCGTAAAAGTATCTTATTACGAAACATTGCTCTACTCTCGCAATTGTTTTGTTTACTAAAGGAATTTTTTTTAATATTGACTTGCTTTAGGTAAACATAAAAAGAAAACACTTTTCATTCTTTGCATAATCAAAGCTCGTGTTTTTCCGCTTGGCGTGTACCTGGTGAATCAGCAAATCAACACATTTAATAGCGCTCTTTCATTAACGTCAATTCATAAGAACCGTACACAATGTAAACATTCATTCATGGTATCTTGGTTTTCATAATCATTCGTCATCATTATAGTCAATGTAACGGCGCTTGTGTTGTAATTCTACAACAGATGAACATACTATTGCTAAGACCAATTTACAAGTAAACAATGACTATGGCTTTGGTCTCTAATATGTTGTTCTAACAGCTATACCTGTTGCAGTTGAAAAGAATAGGTTACATTTCTAAGACGAATATTTTCCATCCTTCCTTCCTTCCTCTCTCTCTCTCTCTCTCTCTTTTAGGTAGATTATGAGTTCAAGTTCCATATCTTAGTCATCGTGATCTGTAACTCATCATCTGGAGTGAAACTTTATTTAAAATGATCCTAAAATTCATTTCTGTATCATTTTGGCATCCAATGACAGAAAATCTTACTTTTGTCAAAGCACCACATTTTGTCAGGGTATCCCCGAAATTATGGTGCAAACTTCGTGAGATGATTATCTACATAAAAACAAGAAAAACGTTTCTTTGAAGAAATTTTGAAATCTTATTAGTTTCGGAGATAAAGGTGCTCAAAGTCACGGTGACAGTCAGAAATTACGTCATAGCTCGACATAAATGACGTAAGCTGTGTCGGCTTAGCGAATTACACTCGAAGTAGTACCTGACACATCTATTTAAGCAAGGTTTTTTTTATTGAGGAACTGACGCATAGACAAGTTTCGCAACCTAAGAACTTCACTGTCAATGAACGAAATGGTTTAATAGGGCAAGCATTAAAATTCCCTGTAAGCTGCATTTTCCAATCATAAACATAACTTAAATAGATGTATTGGGTACTACTTCCTGTGTGATTTGCTAAGCCGGTACCACTTACGCCGTTACTTGTGGAGATGTGACGTCATTTGTGACGAAACAGGTCAAAACTTTGAGAGCTCGGAAAATAAACAAATTTCGGATTTTATTCAACGAAACTTCTTGTTTTGATGTAGATAATCACCTGCGAAGTTTGTACCACTATTACAGGGAGATGAAAATTTCCGGTAATAAAATTAAAGAAGTAAGATATTTTCAGCGAAATTCACATTTCTTCTAAGGCAGAATATGTGCTTTCCGGCCAAGGAAATAATAATAATATTAAGAACTTATTATTGTCTATCCACTAATGAGCCTAGCAACTTATTTCTAAAACAATATACAGTATATGACATTGATCATCATGCCCCAAACTATTAACAAAGTTTGTAATAAGAAGTCATGAATGTAATAAGAAGTGTTCCTCAGTATATATCAATAGTATATAAAAAGAACTCATGTTGCCAGGTGACAATAGTATAATTGCAAGTTTCTTTGAAGAAAGGTTTTATGTCATTCTTCTATTTTTATTGTTGAATGTTTCGCGATATATGAACAATGATTCACGGTGAGAAGCAATATGTAAAATTAATAAAATAAAAATGTATATGTGTCATGAGCATATGGATATTTGTCATTATAAATTGAACTATTTTGTAAATTATATGATTTCGTTGGTTGTAAATAAAAGAATTAGATTTCACATGAGTATATAACTCATATCTTTTCACATCATTATCAAGTAAAGACAGGAATGCAACCTGTTTAAAATAATTTTGCTTGGACTTTGCAACCGAAGGGATTCAGGGCTGGGTTGCAAGAAAATACTTAAGTGTAAAATCTGACTTAAGTCAGACCATGGAGCTCTACATAATACTGGAGTGACTACTTATGTTAAAGATAGACGCCAGAGCAAACGTTTAAACTTATTTGTCCACCACTTTCAGTCTCATTCAATGTGGACCAATTTTTCTGTTCTAACTCAGTTTTATACGCTTCTTACTGCTATACGGCCCGTTTTTTTATTTAAGTGTTCACTCCAGTATTATGTACAGTTCGATGGTCTGCTTAAGACAGATTTTACACTTAAGTATTTTTCTTGCAACCCAGCCCAGAGCTCTAATAAAAGGGTATATCATAAGCCAAGAATGTTATTTCACCCTTTTAACTAGTGTAGTAATTGGAACTTTAGATGTCCAATCTAGACATCTAAAGCTCCAATTTAGATTAATTTAGTTAGTGAACAGTCGTGTTCCACGTGTTTGTGGAGGACCTGTTCAAAGCGTTTACGCGTATTAGTTAGAATTGCGTATGTGAAGATCAAAGTGAATAGAAAGATTATGCATTTGTTTATAACCGGGTAAAAATCCCACTAATTTTCCCTGTGTTAGGAGACTTACGAAATCTTTTTCATCACAGTACTTATTTTATACTGTGTAGATGCATTTCTAAAATAATAATAATAATAAAGGTAAAGCGCTACCTCCAAATATTCTCGACCTAAGGCACGAACTGAGGTGGGATGATGTCACACACTCGACCACCTTTACCTCTCAAGGTGCCCAAGAATACCAAGGACACTCTGGTACTCAATCTGATAGAGCACCAGGCATGGGAACACTGCTAGAAAAGTCTCCAGTGTCCTGGGCGGGATTTGAACCGAGGCCGCCCGATTCGTAGTCAGACGCGCTACCGCCTGATTCACGGCGACTCTCATGATAATAATAATACGTAGTAACAGCGTACTTATATTGGTTAGGAAATTGTTCCATCTTTTACATTTTCTATCAAAACATTTTATTTGTGTGGTTTTTAAGAAGTGCAATTACATGACGTCAATTTCTATCTAATAATCGATTATTTTGTGAAACGAGGAAGGTTCTTGTTGGCAATTCCTGGATGCCCATCTTTTATAGTGATGTTGGATCAATCCGAAATATTGCAAACGACGGTCAAACATATCGCTAGTGTCAAACTTGCGCGTGAAGGGACACTTCTTATTGCTCTGTGCTGGTAGTGTAGAAGCTTACTCAGTCAAAGAAACATGAAGGAATTCCGGACGTACTTTTAAGGTCAAAATGAGACCTTAATTAATTCCAAAAGAGCTATTGAAATGCAGTTCAAGATGATGGAATAATTTGAGAAGAAAGTAGGATATGTTAGTCGTATATAGACAATTTCTTGTGATTGTAAAGAGTAAAGAGATTGTGATTGTAATGAGAAAAGAAGAAGTCTTCCTGTATTTGTAACAACATCATATTAGGCTGAAAGACACCAGAGACAGTTGGGCTAACAAAACTGTGTACAATAGAGGCCTGGTGGACTAATGGGCGCAGTACTGTTACTTCTGAATCAAGAATAGAATATTTATCATGACGTGTCCAGAAAAGGAATAAAGACTAAGTACTAATAGAAAAGAATTAACAATTGAAATATTTTTAATGAAATGTAAATTACAGATTTCGAAAAGGGACTGTAAATAGCTTATGACACGGAAAAGAAAGTCCGAAGGGCTCAGAAAGAAACAAGAAAACTCGTGACGGAAGAAAGGGCTACAACAGATATATTTATAAAAAATAAGAGTTAATATAGTTCAACACGAGATTCTTTAAATAGTTTTCCTTTCAACGCCAGGTAATGACTGGTCAATTCTTAATTGTCCATAGATCTCGAAATCTGGTACTTGAGATAGCGTGTTGGATGATGGGGGAAAAGCTGTGGAAGAAAAACTCAAAGAAAAGATGGAGAAGAAAAGAACCGGTTCTTCCATGTCACGCCGAAAAGGGTCATCGGTCGGGTGACCACGTGTGCGTCCTACCTTTGATCTCTTGGACAACCTGCAATAAACACACGACTCACAAGAGAATATTATCAGACTGATGGCTTGTACTTAGCACGAACCAGGCCGCATTTTACCCAAAAGAGATTTTTTTCCCTCTTCATACGCATCATGAGTTGTTAAAGAAAAGAGAGGAAAAGAACTCTTGTGGGAATTCGTGTAATAAAGGATGCCGTCTCACTTGATTGGGTGGGTGTCCAAATCATCAAAATGTAGGGTGGGAACGACATTTTCATCCTAAGGCTTAAATACGAGTCATGTAGGTGTTTTGGAATATAAGTTTCACACTTTAAGACGATGAACAAAGATTACCGCTGGTTACTAGTAGAGTCTGTTCATTTATGGGTATTATGTCCACACACCCGCACTTGAACATATTTGATAGAACTTCCAGTGCAAGGCAGAATTTGAAGTTCTTTTAGGAAAACCAAGGAAATGTCGCTGCATAAGGATTGAAACTCGGAAATGAGAATATATTACAATTACATTCTCCCCCACTCCCTTTCGAAAATGAGAACATGCCTGTTTGAAAATGAGATGACTGATCTTATTTCCGAACCGGTTTGCTCCCATTTTCAATTAAAAGAGAATGCATTTCTAAGGAAATTGTAGTTCGGTGCACAGATAAGAAGTTTTTCTTTCTTCCTAAATTTTAACAAACTATTTTTTTACTGTGTATGCAAGTTCCGAAATTTCTTCACGGTTTTTTCGTTTTGTTTCTTTCTGAGGAAATTATCTCCAATATATGTCAATCATTCTTTTTAATACCTTGTATGGTATCATCAGAACTCTACTTATAGTAATCTTCCCATTTTCTTCTATGCTGAGCAGCAACTTTACAAAACCACCACATGTTTAATCCGCAAATAGTGAGGGTCATATCTTTATGTGGGAAAGATTTGAAGCCAGTGTTGACTACTTTTTAGATACTAGGTAACGCAAATTTTAAAAAACCTTTAGCTATTGATAATATTTCTACAGTCTTGTTCTTTCATTATTTAAAAAAGAAACTTCTTTTATTTGTGTTGTAGAATATCTTCCTTTTGTTTGTCTAAGGAAGAGAAATGATTCTACAAAGCCTCAAAAAGCTCATAAATCATCCTCGAATATAATTTTCCACACATACACATTTCTTTTTCCTTCTTAGCTTTCCTGTTATGGATCTTTTAAACTGCTATTATAAACACTATTGCAACATCATAAATGAAAGAAGTTCATGTTTATGTCTGCTGTTGGCAAAGGAGATAAATAGGTCCGGAAGGAGAACGCTAATTAGCTATGGAGGCGATACAAACATTTGCAACTACTTTTTTCTGTTTCACGTGTTATAATGTTGAATGTACTGGCGTTTTATTACAACATAAACACACAAAGTGTATGCAACTCAACTTATACTTGCAATCTGTCGTTTTTTTTCATAGTAGTATTGGAAGAAGTAAGAAAATATAGTGTATGGTACATACTATTTCCTACCACTTTTAATGTTACAGTACTGCAACATACGTAGCATAAAAGTAATAGTTCTAAGCACATTTTTGTTTTGTACAAAAAAAATGACTTTGTTGGTGCAAGAAACTAAAATTGTGGAATATATTATATTTCAGATCACGATGTTGAGTTCGTTGCCCGCAAGCGCATTTATGACACATTTATCATTAGGAAAGGTGAAGCTATGGTCTTTTATCATTGCCATATGAAGCAAAAATATTAACGTCAAAGGATATACAGATTTCAGCGAATCGAGACTGTTTGAGTCTCCATTGAAATAATTTTACTGTATGTTATAGAGGTGTTTAAAAAAGCTATATCACTTTCACAGTAGAAAACCCTCATAAAAAGGAATGTAAAACAAGTGAGGCCGTGCTCAGACTATAGCACATGCGCTACCACCAGGCTTCAGTAACGAATGCCCAATTTGGATGATCCATGTGTCGTTGGTCAAGTTTTGCCGAAAGTTTTCGAATCACACTTGAACCATCTTGGTAGTCCTTGTATCTCCTCAGTTGAAATTAATCGATGGACGGACAGACATGATATATCCAGCTTAGATCTCATGTCACCGAGACCTTTTAACGACACCTTAACCACCTTCGTAGCCGTACTTATTCCTGAGTTGAAACGTGCCGACGGTCTGACAGACTGACGGACAGGGATGATATATACCGCTTTGACCTCATCTCGTCGAGACTCTTCTAAAGACTTCTCAACACCTTCGTAGCTCTACTAGTTTTTGAGTTGAAAGTTGTTTAGAGACGGACAGACTTAGCCAAAGTGTAAGAGATATAATGTAGTTGTCGAAGCCTTAAAGTCTTGTATACATGCTCGAGAACATTCTTCTTTTCCGAGCTAACTTACCCTTAAGTTGGAAACATTGTTCAATTTCTATTGAAAATATGGCTAAAGCAATAATAACGTTATAATATATTCTACGCATTCAGTTTTTTCTAGGGCAATAATCCTAGTTTATTCATATAACAGAAAAAGGCTCGAAAGAGGGAATTTTGAGCTTAAGTGCCAAGGATCTACTTTTCAAAATTTTAAATGTGTCACTTGCTTTGCTATTAAATTAAAAATCGTTCTTGCAATTTACTCTTGGAATAATTTTCTGACTCTAACTGAACAACCTAGAAAAAGATTACAGTTTTAAACGTAAGTAGTTTCCCGAAAATGTGACCAAAAAATCGGAATTTCAAAATTCAAGATCAATTTTCTCGAACACGAAATGCATTTTATATACTCTTAGCTTTATATATGGATTTGTGCAGAAGTTTTTGCAGACAAGTTTTTGGATACGAAACAGAAAGGAGGAGAAAACAAGAAGTAAGGCACCTGTGACTGCAGATAATTGCCCTCACAATGTATGGCTTCTTGCCATCTGTCTGATGAAAATTAATTCCACGCCTATAAAACTCTTTCTGAGCTTTAGAGACAAAATTGATGTGTAATGTCGTATTCAAATACTCCACATTATCAAGGTTTGACTACCGAATGTGATGTGTAATTAACGAAAAGAGTGCTACTCCGTAGGGGCAGCAACAGAGGAATACACCGGGTGGGGGTAACACTTCCTAGTCAACAATTGTTGCCGTTTGATGGAAGAAGCATGAGTTCTGACGTTATCATAGTGAAAGATAACTCCTTTGTGAGTGAGGCCAACGTTTAAGTCATCGCAGCGTCATCTGTGACGTCTGTAGTCCAATCGTGAGTGGCATTTACAAAACAGGTAGATTTTTTGCACACAGCCAATAAAACGAAGAACGTACACTCCAATTCATAGAAAATTGCTTATGGTTACAGTTTGTAAGTCTGATAAATTACAGAATTTGACAGTGTGAAACCTGTATTGGATGACCACCCAAAATTAACGTTCAAAATGTTGATTTGACTTGTATTAGATCAGTGTTGCCAGATTTTGCTACTTTCAGGCATTCAAAACCTGTCAGGGGTCACTTTCTATGAATCTGAGTGTACTATAATATTGAAAAGATAAAAACCAAGAATTCACGTCATAATGATCACATTGCAGGAGAATAAACTGTGATTAGATTTGCCTTTTTCTCAGGTTATACCAGTACAAATCTATCAAATCAGAACCTCAATTTACTAACGTCGGGGTCCGATAAAGATTAATCCTAAGACCAATACTGTTTATTCATTACATAACTGATTTACCTGACAAAATTACAAAAGCTAAACTTGTCTTATATGCAGACAATACAAATGCCATAATAAAATCCCAGTCACTCATAATGGAAGATGAAATTGTCAGCAGCAAACCACAGTTAGTTTCGTGGTTTTCAAGCAATAATTTATTTCTGAGTACTGATAAAACTTCCAGCTTGTGTTTCAATACTCATCAAGCCAAGCTGACATGATCGAGTCGAGAAGAAAGTAAAGAAGCTAGTTGAAACAGTCAATTTTCTTCTACTTCAAATCGATAATAAGTTATCCTGCGTATTGAAAAATTATGTCATGACTTGTCCTCCGTAATCTTTCAATAAGGTTACTTGTTTCCATTTTAAGCGAAAAGGCAGTATTAATTATTATTAATCAGTTTAATATCACAAATGCAGATATGGAATATTTCCTGGGGAGTTCATCTACGGAATTTAAAAGTGTTTTGTACTCCAAAAGAAAGTAATATGAATAATCACGAACAGTCAGTAATGCATTTCAACTCTGGCAGACCCTGCCGGTGACAGGGTACTGTTTTAAAGTCGTGTATCTATTTCTATATGTAGAGCGAATTAGACCACGAAGGACATAGTAGCGCCAGGACGCTTGTTTCTATAGAAATACACCACTGCAAAGAGCTCATATTATGCTTCTTGTGAAATACTATTCATGTATGCCTACTTAAACATTCTTACACTCTCTTTATTGTATATACGAGACCCTCTTTTGAAAGATTTTTTTCTTTGTTTTGTTTTCTTTTACACAAAGTTTCATGTAAATACGTAATTATGTGTCTTACGTATACGTAAGTAAGTAACTCTTGTATTATTACCTACGAGTATATGCCTGCATTTGTAATAAAAAATTGACATGCTGTATATCATGCGCAACCCCTGGAAAAGACGTGCTTTGTCTATTTTATTGATTTTACAGGAGAGCGTTTTAAAAGTTCAGAATTAGCATTGCGTATACCGGCACATCTAATAAAGTTTTGCTTGTAGCAGACGGACTATGCATGCTATTTTCATGCATGATAGCTTGTTAAAAAGACCTTTCAAAGAGCTAACTGATGGCACTCTTATCTCAATTTCGCCAAAAATGGACAAAACACGTTCTTTTTCTGCATCCTGCAAAACATCTTGTGAAACTCAAGTGAGAAGTTCTGTAACTGGCTTTGAACTCGTCACATTCCGAATTCAACTGAGTTACAGCCGTTAGGTTAATATTGCACTACTATACCATATGCTTCTGTGTAATAAAAAGAATAATAATATGAAGAAATGTGGCAGCGAGCCCACATATCAACTGATGTGCGAATTAGCTCATTCGCTCTCGAAAGTCAAAAGTAACATGCCATCAAACTTTTTGAAAATATTAGATTAGATGTACTGTTTTACTTATTTATTTCAAATTGAATTAATTTTAGCTTTCCAAAGAAGTAGATGAAATTTAAGAAAGTCGTTTTAACAGATTGTTTGTTGCGTAATTTCATTTAGTTTTAGAATACTCCATAACTTACATCCTAGTTTCTATGCAAAATACATCCAATCAACTCCGAAAACAGTATTGAAATTTTAATCAAACACTTAGGTGACTTTCGTCAATAGTTTAATTGAAATTTGGCATGTTTCTGTTTCTTCCAAATTTAACTCCAACGAGTTTTTCTTTTTACAATAATCGTTGTGTATTCCGGAATTTTCTCCCCCACTCACACCACTACATATTATGCTAATAAGGTATACACTTCCATGTCCTATAGCAAGATACGTTAAACTTGTTAGACAACAATCTTCTATTTCTTTCTCTTTTTTCCCGTTGGGTGAACTCATCGTTGAATTACAAATGAAAACTAGGTGGAACATCCCGTTGCTTCTTTTTTTTTTTCTAAGTAAAATTTCCTAATGCCTAACATTTTATATTTTTTGTTTAGATTTTTTTCCCCAGAGACAAATTAGCATTACTGTAGTTAATAGCTCTGATGTTTTCAGTTGCGTGTTGAATCTTGAGCAGGCCGCTTCTAATGCATTAGTTCTTATAGAAATTATTAATTCATGCCGTGGTGTTTCTTTCCGATAGATTTTCAAGCTACTTTGATGGTTCACTGAACTCATTATGAAGTAAATCAAATCGTTCCAAGTTTTGCAACACAGAAGAAAACAAAAACCAGAAACAAATGAAATGAAAGAAGAAATGAAGTTATGTGGCTAGTTCCATTCAAGTTTAGACAACGTTGTAGTGTTGCCAGCTGACGATTATTTTCGTAATATTTAGGAGAAATGAAGAAATTGTTCTGTGTGTGTTCTTTTATAAACAGAAGTCTCAAAGGCATGTACAAAGAATATTTCCTGTTTCTGAACCAAATTTCATAAAACGATCCACATTTTTTTTGTTTTTATTCTTCTGAAGCAATATTAACAAAATTATTTAAATATATTAATTGACTTACATGTAGCGCGGCCATAGCTTAACCGTTAGAATGAAGATTCTATACTGACTGAGGTTTGTCCATGATTTTTTCTGTCACCTCTAATATCGGAATTATCAGGCCCTTCCCGAAAACTTTACCACATCCCTTCCTGTACCAGAAGCATCCTAAAATCCGTAAATAAAATTCATTTCATTTTTACGCGAGTACACAAGCAAAAACAGTATTTCCAACTTTGTTTATCGTTTATTTTTTCAAATGGCCCTACGTCAGTTTATTGGGAATTTCTCATCCTCTAGTGTTAATGGACAATATACATCAACCATGATCCGCAGAGTTGGAAACTATGGATGAAATAACATAGGAAAATACATAGTTTGAGTAAAATCGCGAAACTCATTCTGTCTTATCCATAGTTCGTAAGACTGCGGTGTGTGATTTATGTATGTTGTAGAAACACATTCCCACAAGGCAAATTTCTATTCAATCCGTCATTTCTGATTTAGTGAGAATTATCCATTGATAGGTGTCGACTTCGGGTTTCGAGTTAGAATCGCTGTATCTCCAAAAACGAAGCAAATTCGGAATCGGGCCCGTGTTTATAAACACTTTTATTCTTATTTTGGTGTGACAAATCATCTCCCGAAGTTTTTGCATATTTGACTAGGACACCCTGTCTATTTTCTTTTTCTTGTTCGATAATCCGATAAATCTCTAATTGGCCAATACTCTTGGGCGAGTGTAAAAGTTGTATCCGTTTTAACATGTCACAAGTTAGCGAATCACTGATCTCACACATGGTGCTGCAGTGCATGAATCGATAGCCAGGGCCACAGGCTGTGACTGTGGTCAAGCAAACAGGGACGGCGTATCGTTTCGGTAAAATTTAGGCCGAAGAGGAGTACATCAGACATTGTTTACTTTTTGAGTTCGACAAAGGCAATAACGCAGCCGCAGCCTGCCGCAACATTCAACAAGTGTATGGTGAAGATGAGGTTGACGATAGCACATGCCATGGTTTTGGAAATTTAGGAACGGATTCGGAAACTGTCAAGATTAATGAAGGTCTGGATCTCCATCAGTGTTTTCCGCAGAGGTCTCGACCAACCCATAAGAGACAGTCCGAATCCGACCGCAGAAGGATTGGCGGAAACATCGCACATAGCAAATTTGACCTGACTCAAAAGTGAATCAAGCTTAGTTTGACAAAAGGTACAACGTAATGCAAGCTTAGCAAATCAAGTCAAAAAGGCTTAAATAAAGTTGAATCAGGCAGTCTTGTTTATAAGAATCAAAGTTGAAATAACCTTGGCAGGACAAAAAAGAAAACATAATGTGCTTCTTTAAAAAAAAAAAGAAAAACATTGCCCTAGGTAAGGATCGATCTCAGGGTCCACGGCTGTAGTCACCAGACCACGGAATCACAGAACCTAGTTTGCTATCCAAGCGTTCTTTATACTTAGTTCATCAGATCGCAAGAGATGCCTGTAGGAAAAGGGCGGGAATTGGCTAAGAATAGCTTACGTCCAAACAATTGCGGCACGTGATGGAACTTCAGCGAAATCAGACCATAGCAGAGGCACAACGAAAAAAATTCAAATAAATTTCAAGTTTGCCAAGCCTTTTCGCATAGCTGCTTGTCCCAATAAGTTTGAGTTAGGTTAGTCAAAACAACTAAGCCATTTGTGCTGTCGCAAGTTTGTTTGATGCATGTTTATTACGTTCAACACAATATGAAGTTTAGCAATAAATGTAAGTGACTGACATCCTTGTCGCAAGCTGCCATGCTATCTGGGCTTACAGGTACACAGGAGAACAGTTGAAAGACGGATCGACTCGCGGGGCTTCACCTCTAAGTTGGATGGTTGGATATCACATGAGTGGAATGCAACTCAAGGGAAGGGGCGCGTCCCAACATGTGCTTCCTGTTTCCTGGCTTTCTCTGTACAAAAATCAACGGTTTTCGACAATCATTTTTGCGGGCGATGAGAAGTGCGTTCTCGGTACGAATTACCGAGTCAAAGGAGTGTGTGTTGCGTTTCTGAACGGCCTCCATCGAAGTTCAAACCAGAACTTTATTCCAAGGAGGTGATGTTAAGTTATGGTGGGATGTCGAAGACATAATTCACTCGGAGGTCCTGGAACCTAACCAAACTATTAACACCACCTAGTACTGTCAAAAGTTGCACAGACTGGGAGCAGCATTGCGATCGAAGCAGCCAGGTCTCGTCAGTTGTCAAGGATTCATCTTCACTATGATAACACTACGCCTTCACCCGTCAATAATCAACGAAATTTGATTGAAAGGTTTTACCCCACCTACCCTTTTCTCCTCAACTGGCCCCTACAGAATACCACCTGTTTCGCGCTTTGCAGAATTCCTTCACTCGGAAAATATTTGATGATGTGAAGACATCTGTCGCACAACAGTTCTTCGATTCCAAACCTCAGGACTTTAAGCAACGTGGGATTAATCTCCTACCAGAAAGGTTGCAAGAGGTGATCAATTTCGATGACGTTCATGCAAAGTACTGGGTGTTTCATTTTGTGTTGTTCACACTGCTATATTCACACAAAGAAACGGGTAAAAATTTTGCATTTCACAATAGGATAAAATAAGTTCAATTAGGAATAAATGCTTCTTATGTAAGAATTGCTTGCAATTTCCTCAGCTAATTTTAATACATACAGTACATGTAACGGAAAATTTTCAATTTCGATTACTTTGTTATTTCATTATAATAAAGAAGCAATTCGGATTTAATATGCGAATTTTTCACAGTTATATAAGGCAATTTTATTTCGATAATTCTGACAACCCTGCTTCACAGTACCTTAACCAACATATTCTGTATTAGGTGCCTTTGGATATATTACGCACTAGTCCGGTTTCTTCTGTCTATGTTGCGTGTCCCTCTTTATTACCTCTGGTAAAACCGGTTGTCGTAGGTCAAGCGAATTTTTTCCTGGCGAATATATTATTATTAATGACAGCTGTTTTTTAATACTTAGGTGCAACATACATACATACATACCTCTCCATATTCCGGGTATGTGCATTGACCTCTTGATGAGAGGAAAAACAGAAACGTTTTTTTCTTTAGTTGATTAAACAAATCAACATCTGTCTTTCAAAACTACTTTTACCTCCTCTATTCAGAAGGTTCAGAGACTAATTAATCAAGATTTAAGGTCGGCTCACTGACGAAGCTGTTACGCAAAAAAAGCCCGCGCCTTACCCAAGTCATCTTTTCAACTATTAAAATGTTTATAGTTGTTGATAGTGTTCTGCTGATTGGTTTAACTTTAAACTATCAAGGCCGAAGGTACAATCTGGTACTGATACATCTAATTGTAACGAAATTGTTCTTGACATCTCTCCCTTCGTCATCTTGAAATAGGCCATCCTTTAACGTGAACCTATGATTTTATGAGTTATTATGGATCATGTGGTAAAGAAAAAATATGATGGATATTCCAGATTAGCAACTTTCAAATATGGCAGTGTTCAAAATGGCGGATAACGATCATATCTCAAAGCAGTATAGCTCAGGTTAAAATTATGCGGTTTGGATCATCTTTTTTTAGATAAAAAATAATAAAATTTTCCATTTTTCTCGTTCTTACAAATTAAAAGAAATCACAATTATTTCTTGTAAAATTGAGCTAAAAAATCAGTAATACATATATTATTTGCTATTATTTTACTTAAATCTGCCAAGTCAATAAAAAAAACATTCTTCTCGTAGGAATTAAATCTCAGAAACCAATCTCGAATTTTGAAAAAAAAAATGTTAATTTACATTTGATGATATGGTCAAAATTTATGCCATATTATGTTCGCGCATGCTGTTAATCAATCTTTTCCTTTAGAAGCCATGAGTAAATCATAGTTCACTGGATTCAATTTTTTATATTTTAATTAATTGATTAGTACACATAATGGAAATTTATAAACGTAATTAGAAACACAACTAGGAAATAATATTAATACACACACAGAAAATTCTTCTTAGTAAAAATGTCTCACAAGGTACATTTGCGAAGTTACTGACAGATATTGGTTCAATATTAAACAATATCCAAAGTTCTGCTGATTCCAATGTGTATTGTATTAATTTTAGCGGCCCAAAAGGGTAATTTGCATCGTTATCTGTCTTTATAAATCAGGGATTTCATCGTAACGGGTGTTGCGCTCGGACAGAATCAAACATAAATAAACATCATTAATAAAGAAATAATTTTAATTACGACAGCACTGCTACAAAGAACGTATCCACATTTATTTTTTAATTAGAAATTATTTTCCCCTTTTAATTTCCTTGCAATGTCATGAAAGGAGACTTAACGGGTTTTACTTGCTCAAGTTTCTAGCTGTCCACTGAGCTGTTCGAGACGTATACCTTTTCTGTCAAAGGAAAAATTTTGCCCAATGCTTTGGAGAGCGATTTTTGCTCGATAGGCCTCCAGAGCCATAATACTATCATCAATCTTCACGCACTTATCAATAATTAGTTCAGTGCTCCAATATTTGACAAGACAATTAAACACGCTCGGAAAAAGGCTGCCTTCCCCGTTAACTGTGACTTCTTTTATGCTCGTGACAACATTCTCTGAAAAATTAAGATTCGAGTAGCTCAACTCTCAACTGCACAAACGAATGGCCAGTGTGCTTATGGTCGCGTATATTTATACTTACAAGATTGTTTCATCAAGACTCATAAGCATGTATAAGTACCGCTATGGGTAGCTCAATGTAATACCATAAACAAAGTGTGCAACAGGACAGTCCGTCTTATTCAATATAGTACCTATCTCCGTCACACACTTAGCGAATGGACCTTGAGCGAGTACTACTCTTATGCCTCCTTTACAAGGAAATTAAAAGGTAGAAACAATTTCTAATTGGAAGAAAAATTAAATATCGATAAGTTCATTAGGTAACAGTAACCAAATTGTTTTTATTTTCTGTGTGGGTGCTGCACTGCTCGAGTCATATCAGCCAGTCGAAACAAGCGTTAAATATTGCAATTTTGATTATCATGCATTTGTATTTACCTGACAGTTCCGATGCTATAATGCATTTATTCGCAGCTAAAATTTCCATTATATTTCGTACGCAGAACGACGGACCAGAATATAACAGTATTTTGGTTTTTATAGAAGGTTTTGCAAAACTCCGACTCCCAGAGGGAGTCAGCTCATTTTTATGCACACTTCTTATACTTGCAACAAACTAAAATCTAATGGCAAATAATAAACCACGCGATGATTATCAAGTGAGAAATTCATTTCTCATCAGACTTATCTACTGCTTCTACTATCTCGTTCTGGCGATATCATGTTCAATTAGCAATTACACAAATTATTTATGCGTACAGTAAATTAGTAAATTTTGTCTTTGTGTACATGAAAGTGAGAACACAGTAGCTGGACGTGACATACTAGCACAAGCGAAACAGTAACACAACAGAAACGCGCGTCATTAAACTTCTCTGTTCTGTTACAGTTCAGTATCAACCAGAAAACCGGTTAAGCTAATTTCAAGAAGATCGATGGTTTTCAAAACAAAAACAAAAAAAATCAATTTACTTGTATAAACAAACAGAATTGATCAATAAGCAGTTTACGAGAGCAAAGCTGGTCTCAAAGTTGTTTACCTTACTAAAGGCCATGTTAGAAGCGTGTCAACTGTGTTTACTATAATGCAGTTAGATGTCAGAGTTGGAAAGCGATGCATTAACTTTCATTACCTTAAGTGTCATTATCTTGTCATATGTTAGAAATATCGTCATGATATGTTCTTAATATAGTGTGAATCGTGACGTCACAAACAGATTCGCACATACACATGCATTTAAAAATGAAGCTACTTTCCACACTTGATTTCTTTAAAGTTGATGATGGTGAGTGTTCTGGCCGGAGACATGTCTGTAAACAGAGGATCCCTGTGCAAGATCAACCCATGATTGTTTGTATCATTGTTTTCTATCAAATAAAGATGTCCTAAGGACGGGACCTTTAGTTTCAAGTTGGCTCCAAACTACTTCTGTTCTTCAGTCCACCAATCATCTTATCATTATCTTCCGGCTTGAGCCAAAGTTACCTAAATATCTTAAAGATTCTCGCGACGTCCATGAGATTATTTCGAACATCTTAGATAGGAAACATCTCGCCGTATTTGTTTCAATGCACTATTACTTTCAGTACAGTAAAACTAATTACAAACGGCAATCAACATTCAAGGTACTAAAATTCCTCATCTTTATCATAATGTCGGTAACAAACTTTTGAACTTATATCGAATTAATATAAAATTTCGTCATTTCTTCAGTACTATACGATTAACTCACTTGTCTTCTTCAAGTTCGTTGGTAACATTACAATACGAAACAAAAACACCGTAAAATTAATTTGCAACAGGTATGCAACCCAACAAACACATTTGTCATGTTGGTGGCCTGTCCTTTCAGGCTCTTTATCTTTAATGAGTCTAGACTTTTGAGGGACTCGACAGATTAATAACTCATTTAAAATGCATTCGTTTGATTATCACTTCCAACCTTAATTGCACTACATTATTTCCATTTTGTTCTATATTTTTATCAACAAAGAATCAATTAATTTCCCTTTTATACTTAATTGAATTTTCTTGCCTCTACTATATCTTCCATTTTTTTTATTCCTGCTGTTAGCACATGTAGTACTCAGACCCCAAGCGATGGTGGTATTCAGAAATACACATTAAAAGCTTCGAAACTTATATACTAAAATTTCAGTGTTGCCATACGTTGGGAGAAATAATGTAGTTGTCCCGATTCATGAAACAGACCAAGGATTTTCTTCTTGTAGATTGGATTTACGTTAGTAACTTATTGAACGCAAAGTTTCTTATTCAATAAAGATTTTTTTTTTTGTATCCACGCCATTAAATATCTTTTAAAACGAGAAACTTTTAAACAAAGTTAAATTTTGAGTCATGAATCAATAAACTTCGGATAAAATCATTAGTCTTCGGATAATGTAACAAGTCATAATACTGTATTAGGGCAGAGAGGTATATTCCATGAACAGAATATCTCACTAATTCACTTTTTTTTAAAGAAAAATAATAACATAACTGAGTTTCATACAAGCAAAGCTCATGAAATTATTGTTAAGTATTCGTATCACAAAGGAATTAAAGAAATTAAAAGTAGATATATATAGATTTAAGTGAGAGTCTCACCTGTCTCACTAAATAAAACATTGTATACAATAGCATGTTTTCTCTGTTATTTTGAATCTACATATAACTAACGTAAATCATAATAAAATATATATTAAAACAAAACACAAATTTGTTAAAAATACTTTGATAAACAGGATTTTTAGTCCATTTTAATAGCTTTACATTGTGGTCCATGCAGAGTATACGAGTGCAATGCTTTTGAGGTCCACAATTATCCATGCTCCAGCTGGAATTCGAACACAAAACCTCGTGGACGGGCGCAAGGCGTTCGCACGACCGTCAAGGTCAGAAAACTAAACTTGATAACTACATCACTAGCAGAAAATTTTATACATCGTGAAACTGAAAGAATAAAATAGGGGAAATATTTTATTTATGTACTATCATACATTATACCACGGAATTCCAACAACACATCAGCGTGAAGACCACCATGATTAACAGCTGATGTATTTTAGTCAGCAACATCCAAAACAAAACACTGAATATTGTGAGAACTTACGTAAATGATCCCACAACTGTCCCTTAGACAAGGAAAAAAAGATAGGATTACGGATTTGAGGAATGTGAACACAGTTATAATGATAGGTTATAGAATATAAAAAAAAAAGCATTAGAAGGAAAATTGGTGGGCACCTCGAAACCAGACAATCCTCCCCAACAACTTGCTTCTCATAACTAGTCGTTTTGACTCCATCGTCAAAGCAGAGAGAGAGAGAGAGAGAGAGGAAACGAAGGAAAAGACAACGAAACAGCTGAAGATCATCATTTTGCCAGCAACAGTATATGACGTAACAGCACGTTTACCAGAAACCAGAGGTACCTGTTTTACAAGCTTTTTCTTTTCTCACTCCGTTTTTTCTCTTGCTCTCTCACACAACATACTTTGAGGCATTATGGTCAACGGTTCACTGGGTTTGGAATTGGTTTTGCTATGTCTGCTCACTATTTCGCCTTCATTCGCTACTTCTTCTTCTAGAGTCTAACGTTGCATTCGTCTTAAATGTATGTGAAATAGAGTTGCCAACTTTTTACTGTGAATAACTGTGAAATAGAGTACTTAAATGAAGCACTCACATCTTTTAAAAGAAACAATGAAAAAGCAATAATGCGAAGGAAAATTGACCCTGAGAAAAACAATGCAAAACTTGGACAAAGATTCTTTGTTTCTTTTGCTTCAGTGGAACTACTCCTGTGACTTTACTTTCAAAGAAAACTTACTGGGTAACGTAAGAAATATAAAACTAGAAGTTTAAGTTCTGATTAAATCATTGAATTAAGTAAGGTATGAGAAAGATACACGGGACGAGATGACTGGAGAATGGAGGAGACTTCATTACCAAGAACTCCATGAACCCTTACGCCACATGATTCACCAGATATTATAAAATTAATGAAATCATGACATCTAAGATTGGCAGGCAATATAGCTCGAATGGGGGAAAACAAAGATTATATTCCATCGTAGTTGGGAAGCAGGAGAGAAAGAGGTCATTGGAAAGTCCAAAACGTTGTTGGGATGACAATATTAGAAGGGATCTTCGAAGGGTAGGTGCTCAAGATTAAAACTGGCTTGATCTTGCCCAGGATAAACCTCCATGGGTAACGTCTGTTACTTTTGCAATGAACTTGCGAGTTGCGTAAGCCATAGAGTTAGTTAATTAATTATCGTATTATAATTACGTTTATTTTCATTTATGGGTTGAATTGACAACTTTTTGACTAATCTCGTTTTATCTGAGGAGATGATGTCCTTCGGTGATCGCTCTTTCGGAAATAGGAATGGTGATGTTAGCTGCCAAACTTTAGTTGATGAACCTTCCCCGCATTCTCCTATTCAAAACTGATGAAAACGCTAGAAAACTAGAGTGGACGGCAGCTGTTTTAAGTCCTGTGCCTTTCCACTGCGAATCGGAAGGACCCGACGTTACCGATTAGACGTAGATGTAGTAAAAATTGTAATAATTGACTATAGTGTACAATATCTACTAGTCATCATTAACGAAAGTTAGTGACTGCATAATAATTATATGAACTAGGTAAAATGAAATTAATCAATTGTATTCTCAAACGGGGAAAAAGCAAAGATTATATTCCATCGTGATTGGGAAGCCGGAGCGAAAGAAGCTGTTGGGAGGACCGAGAAGTCTTTGGGAGGATAATATTAGAAGAGATCTTCGAGATGTAGATGTTTGTGACGAACACTGGCTTTATCTTGCTCATGATCAAAAGGCGAGCATTTATTACTGCGGCCATGGTACTTCCAACTTCCGTAAGCTGGACAGTTTGTTAGTTGATTTATAACTTAGGGTGTTTCGTCTAAATGCTTCAAGCTTTATACATCATGATAAATCTAACAGAACAAATATTACTTAAAAAATACAATCAAAGTTTAACTAAACATTGTATAGCAAACATAAGGGTATATTAAACAGAGCAATAATCTAATAACGAGACAAACATTATGAATTTTCCATGTATGAATACAAACATATTCTTACAATTTTTCTACGAGCTAAACTTGGATTCCCTCAGTTATAATCATTCGTAAGATATAGCTCGAAAGTCCAGAAATATTGTAAACCTCTCTCTATTTAGTTTTTCACATATTCATTTGGTCTTTCGAAGGTGCGTGGTGTGATAGAGGTAAATAGAAATTGTAAATGTAATCTCATGTAAATTAGGAAACCCACACCATTAACTTATTATAAATAACTTTCAATACTTAATACAAGGTAAATATATAACCGATAGAAGCAGTAAATAGATTTACGTGTACAAAATTTGGTAGTTTTCCAACAGTATGAATGATGGTGGCTGCGATAATCAAAATAGTTAATGGAAAAATGTAATATTATTGCGTTCACATGTGGAAAATCATTGTTGTTAGTGGTGTTTTTTTTTTTTTTTCATTAATCATATAGTAACATAGCCTCGAACACATATTTGAAATGCATACTAGCTCAAGCCACGTTTCACGATTTCTGAAGAGACAGAAGCCCTAATTTACTACTCCACGAATTAAAAGCATATCGTAAGGGAAATTTAAACCCTTCCACTAAACAACATTTTCGAGATTTGGTCACTATTGACCCCTGTTTTATTTAATTGATGATCTCGTAACACTATTTACCCTTCTTCTTATGTTTTTTTCTTAATTGTTTCTATTTTGTAATGCATGTATTTGGCACATTAAACATAGATAATTGTTAGAACTTAGAGTCAATCCACATGAAATCACTGAAGTCACCAAGGGTTGGTTGCTCGACCATACACTTTATTTTTCATGTAAGGAGCAAACAATCAAAGCCTCGCATGTTCAAGTTTTGATAAAAGAAAGGTTTTGTTCGTTTAATACCTGAATGAAGAGCTGGATTGAATTATACAAAGTAATTTTCTGGTAGAAATACTTATCGTAATTTGAACTTCCTTGATAAAATTACTTTGCATGGTTCACTACAGCTCTTCATTAAAGTCTTAAAAAGAACAAAACTTTCTTTTTATTAAAAAATGGACATATGAGGTTTTGCTTGTTTGCTCCTCATGTGTAACTTTAGTAGTGATATCCTAAAAACTTAAAACTTTTTTTTTTCTCTAATTTATCGTCGTCTTGGCTTTAGGGGTGGGTTTTGTCGCCACAATGTGCAAAGATAAGTATACAATAGTTTGGGGAAAAGACTCTTGTGCACACACATAAAGTTCTAGTTTGCACTACTATAAATTAGACACGGCTGGCTTTTAGGGAGATGAGTGTGTAAGGGAGATAAGTGCTTCATTACCAGAATTTTGAAAAGTTTAAAATTGACCATTGGATTGACCAACTTTACTAATTTTAAACACCCATCAAATAAAAGGGATATGAAGTAATTCCCAAGGGTACTATGCACAAAATTTTACATAAATATATGATCTTCCGTGCGTACACAAGGTACAAATTGCGCAGGCTTTGAAATACACAGGCCTTAATCTCAATTATAAATTTGTAGCCACTATGGTATTCCTCATTGAGAAAGACAATAACTACCTAAACCTGCAATTTTATCTCGAGTCATGCACAATAAACTTATCGGGCCATTCTACGCCAGTGAAGACACTGTCAGGCTAAGTGCGTATCTGGATATGTTGCAGTAATTTGTTGTTTCTAAGTTGCAATCATTTCAACCTGACGTCATTGTCAGCAGGATAGAGCACCATCGAAGTGGGTTGTAGAGGTACGTGCAAATCTTGATGTAACATGCGCCTGATAGAACGAGACGATCCAACAGCTTGGCCTCCACGTTTTTCTGACATAACCTCATTGAACTTTTTCCTGTGGAGTTATGCCGAATACACCATATACAAATCTTCCATGCCAAATATTGAGACATTGAGGAACATGATATCTGCTACAATTACGAAGATTCCTCCTGAGATATTGGACAACACATGAACAGAATTAGTTTCGGCTGGATGTGCTCCATTCTACTAAATGTGCTCACGTAAAGATTTATCGATGATTTCACAAAAAAAAGAAAGAAAAAAAGGTGAGTGAGTTGCCCAATAATTTGCCATAAGTTTCATTGTGATAAAGGACACACATATTCAGGGAGAGAGACTTTCTGAACACCCTGTATTTCTAACCAGCAATTAATGCTGCTTTTGGATAGTATTGAGAGGTATTGCAAGCAGAAATACTCCGTACATCGACCATCATGGACTAGATTTTACACAATTTCCTCAGATCTGCAAAGGCAATGCTGGAATAATTCAAAACTAACTTTTGTATCTCTTTCCTCTATGAAACTGTTACATTTTCTACTTGTTAGTTATATTAGTTATGACTTCTAACCTAATAATTTATAATTTCGGTTCGTCATATATAAGCTGCTAATTTAAAAAATCTACATAGAATTTTATTTTTAAAAAAATAACAAATTGTCCCGGTGGTTCAGGTAGTAATGGGTTGACTCAACGGTCAGCCATTCTGAGGGAGGTTTTCCAGGGTTACCTTTAATTTAACCAGGCGGATGCCTGGATGGTACCTTAAATAAATCTCTTTCCTATACTTTTCCAATGCTCCACCTGTCCTCATCTCAAGCTGAGCCGACGATGCCAAACGGCCATAAGTAAATTCATAGTCAGAAAATGTGTCTCTCTTTCTTATATGTAATCATTAATCAGAACTGTAACAAATTCCATTTGTCAAATTGAAACAATATGAAAAAGAGTATGTTAATTGTCCATTCTGAAGAAAAATGTCAACGTACGTCCTTTGTGAAACCATACACATTCAAACAATGGATTCAATCCAAGAAGCATAATATTTATGTTTGTGAAGGAAAGACAAAAGTGCAGACTCACACTGTTCCATAGCCATTCAAGCGTAATACACAAAATGTTAGGAAAGGTAAAGGATTCCTATGAGGAAGAGCAGATGTTCAAGATCTTACAGAGCACTGCAATGCACCTGGCTTCCAGGGATAACTGAAGCCAAAAGATAAAAATCAACCTCATAAACACTGGCTAATTTATTTCTGTTAGAGCGTTTTATGTTTAAATGTAAGAAGGAAACAGGATTGTATTAAAAAAATCTGGTACTGCAAGTCTGTTAGTCAGCAGCTACTCATACAGGTTCAACACATGCTTTTCTGAAAAGTACTTAACTGAAGGAGACAAAATGTTACGGAATGCGTTAAATCACCTACATTGATAGGTCGTGTGTCTCTTTCTTGCATTTAAATTAGCTGGTTCATGGTCATGGTTTGTAAGTGAAGGAGGAATTAGAAATCGCGCCTCCTTTTTCTATTTGCACTTTTGCCTAAAAGTCAAAGATCAACCTTTATCGTTGACCTTGTCCATTGAATGTGCGTGGTGGACCTCTTCGTTATAATAACCTTCACTGTTTTGAGTACACTCTGGATTTATTTGCGACCTTCAATGCGTACTTGCTATTTGAACAGAAGAAATAATGCATACGATTGCCTTCTATTTCTAATAGAATAATTTACAATAGTCTGAACCAAGAAATAAAACTTGTCCTTTACTAACTGGTTCTGCAAAAGATAGCCTTTCTGATTTCAAATTGCAGAGCGAGGGAGGAATGATATATATATTCCTTTAATTCATTCTTACGTTTCTCTTTCAGCTATTACTCCGATAAGTACATTGATCGAAAGAAACCAAGTGGTCGTAATTTAATTGACAGGGATTTCGCATTCGAAAAATCCTGAGATCGATCCCAGTGACCGACCATTCTGTCTGAGAACCTTCCTGGGTCTTTCTTCAGTCACAGCAGGCTAATGCCGTAATGGTACCCTGACTGGCTCCGATTCCCTATCCTGTTCTGAGCCAAAGATGTCTGGAGATCATAAAGAATTCAAAAGCAAATCGGAAGATATCTACATAACATAACGTTAGCTGAGTGTGGAACATGATACAAATATATTTGATAAGAATAGAGCTGACTGTTTACGGACAGATGCCTCAATGTTACGAAGTTTACTGTGCTACATTATGAAAAAATACACTTTCTGTACAATTTAAATGTATTTTTTGCGTACCTAATGTGTAGAAACTTTTCGATCACCTCTGAAATGTGGAAAAATATAAACAAACCACTTTTACAGTTTAGAGTGTATTAATAAGCGGTTCTGGTCCTCTATGAAGGAATGAAAATAATTGTTGGGTGTGCGGATGGAATCCGCGTTGAAGCCTTGAGCCACAGATTTGAAAAAAAAAAATCTTATTGTGTGAGTGATGGACTATTGCCTTACCCAGCTTAACAGATGGGCATAAGACAAGCCCAATAAGAAATAATAAAGACAATTTGCTCTTGTTCCGTAAGTCGTACATTATTGATAATACTGAATGTATTGTAAATTTTTTATATTATTACCATTACATGAAGACATGTTAAAATGATTAACAATTATGATAGTACACGTAATAAGATTTAGTACTAAACGTGGATGGGAATATGCGATACAAATATTAAAGAAAAATTAAAATTTATCACTGTCAATGTGATTCATGAAGTTCTCTGATATGAATGTTTAGATGTGTCTAATCGTGAAACGTACAGTTATGTTTCCAAGTCAGACGAAACTTAATGTTGTGGAACGGAATACTCATAAAAGAGATGATTAAAGAGTATTGTCTGATCGAGAACTGGTGCTGTTTAGATTAGACCGATAGTATACAGAGTTTAGTGGAATATAACGTAACTTAATGATACTAGCAGAATGGTTTAGTGAAAAGTGACAATGACAGCCTTAGGACACTGGAAGTAATGTATCATCATTATCATATTCAGTCCTTTTCTATCCGCAATTGGATGAAGGTCTCCCTCTTTTCTTTCCACATGTCTCGGTCAGCTGCTAGCCTCATCCATGTGATTCCTTAAAAACGCTTGATTTCATCATGCATTTGAACGTCTTGTAGATTGTTTCTTTTCCTTGGGAATCCAATGTATGATCCGTTTCAGATTTAAGTTCCCCTGTGCTGAGCGGCCAAACACTGAACTAAACAGTAAACACACACACACAACCTAGCTCATACGTGACACTTATCCTCTCTCACGCAGTGTTGAAAACTCAGTATTTTTTTGCAGAGTACATGGTACGTAACTTTGTTTAAATAGTATTGAATTCAAGTTAGCGTCGGAATATACAGTAGTCATTTAGTCCAAGATAACTGTTTGAAAAAGAATCCTGCTATATACTATAAAAGTCAGAGACAAAGATATTAATTATTCATGGGTGTCAGGTTCAGTGTTTAATCTCTCTCTCTCTCTCGATATAGGTGTGTGCAGCAACAGTTGCTACTACCCCCTCCCACTTTCTGTCTCTTTCTTTCTTTCATTCTCCCTCCCTCCCTCCCTCCCTCCCTCCCTCTCTCTCTCTCTCTCTCTCTCTCACACACACACAAAATCGGGAAGTTCCCATTCTGTTCTACGTATGCCTGAAGTCTACGCAAAATAGTTCCATCTTCCGAGGCCCTACGTGCTGAGAGAGATGAAATAATCTTAGGTCAAAGCGATCGGTGATCTCTGGCGCCGTGTTACGTGTGTTTGCTTTCATAAAATGGAGACATCGAAAGAAAGCTCCTAAGGGAGTAAAGGGATACATATAATAGAAGGGTCTCTAATAACTTCCTTCTGATGACTGGATGAATGGTAATATCTCAATAAAAAGGCTTCGTGATCCAGATAGTTAGTCGACTCTGTTAAAGACATTAGGCCAACAGTAAGACCAAGCGGCCGTAGCTTAGATAATAGAGTGCTGACTTCGTATTCAAGACATCGTCTGTTATATACCAGAGGCAGACCATCCTGACTGAGGTTTTCGTCAATCACACCAGTGCCGGATCTAAGGGGGGGAAGGGGGCAAGCATCCCAGGCGACACGCTTAGGGGCGTCAAACAGCTAAGAATAAAAAATAAAAGCTCTTAAAAAGGAAGTAAAATTGCCTATTGAACTGAAATTGAACTAAAAGTGTTCAAAATTTCAATACCGGCACGCTAAGACATTTTTTCATGTTATTCCATACAACCTACTTTCAACACCGCTATTCAAGTCAGATAGGCAGGTCTTCTGTCTTACTGGAGTTAGTAATAGCGAAGCCACGACAGGCTTCAGAGAAGATAACAAAAGTACACTACGTGATGCGAGATAATGTTGTGACCGTCGCGTCGGCCGGTCGTGTTGTTTGGGTAAGAAAAACAATGGAAAGGTCGGCAAGAGAGGTGGAAGGGGAGGCAAAATTTAACTTTGTCCCGCATAGGAAAATTTATAGATCCAGCACTGAATCACACCATGCAAATTCCGGGATGGTACATTTAAATTAAGTCCTGAACGGTTCCATCTCGCATCCCGGCCCGAGCCATAGATGCCTATATGCCATTAAATTAAAGTGAATTTGAATTTTATTTATGGTCTTTAGGCATCTGAGGTTCAGGTTGGGCTAGCGGAGAGAAAAGGATTCGGGAAGGTATCGGCCAGGACATATGTTGAAGATGCCATCCCGGAATTTGCTTGATGTGACAGAAAAAACTCAGTCAGCATGGTCGGCCCCTGGGACCGAACACACGGCCTCCCGATTGCTACAACAACGCTCTACCACTGAGCTACGGTGGCTCAGTATAAATAAATGAAACAGGACAGTAAGGGTGTGGTTATTAGTTACTCCGTATAGTTTTGTAATTACAAAAAAAGGAAAAAAAAGGAAATGAATTCACATTACATTTTTTTTTCAACTAGTAAAGTGTGTACATATAATCAATTCACACATTATTATTGAATATCGTATCAAACCCGGCGTGAGCCAAGTGTACCAAAAGGTCATAAATAAATTTAAATTTGTATTAAAACGTGGAGTTCCGGGATAAAAGGCTTCGGGGTTCGGATTCCGCCATTCGACCGCCCCTGCTATAAATAATGCATAAAATTTCTGGTAAGTAAAAAAATAAATAAAAATCATTCTTTCCTCTACAAAAGGCGATGTTAAGAACCTTAGGAAAAGTATGACAACGGTGACGAATATACAACATGACTTCAAAAAGGCAGCAGAAAGTTTCAACTACATGCAAAATCCGGAACACAAGCAGAAAATAGTGGTGTGGGTATAATAATCACAGGCGAGTATTTAGAGTGGTAATTCTATAGAAACTCATATTTTTTCTATATCCCTTTCTAAGTTTACGCACTTTCGAAATATTTCATTGCCAAGCATCTCAGGCTCAAAATGGGACAGGGTAAGGGAGAAGATATTGAAAGGTAGTCGGCCAGGGCCTAGTTTGTACGTACCATCCCGGTATCTGCCTGGTGTGACTGAGGAGAAACCCTGGAAAAGCTGTCAGGATTGTTGACTGCCCCTGGGATCGTTCCCAGGACCAGTGTTCCATTTGTCGGACGGAAGGGGGGGTGCCGAGTATTTTCCCTGGTTCGTGAGGATATAATCTCCGCTTGTTGATTCTGAATATCATTCCAACCCGGGATAAAATATATTTCTAACCAAAAATGCAGTATGTTGAAACGTACAATCACGCACTAGTTTTAGGACATCCCCCCACCCTTCGTGATTTAAAACAAATCGAACACTGCCCAGGACCTTCCGATTACTAAGCGAACTCTCTACTAATTGAGCTATGGCCACTCGGTGTAGGTTATTTTGGATATTGTACGTTGCAACACTGTCGTCTCTCACACAGTCGGCGACTGAGTCACTGTTGACTACATCAGCGCCACCACGTAAACAGCGGCAATCCCGTGTGGAACGGGTAGTAAAATATTTGTCCCGCTTTTGAAAATAAAGTTTACTCTTCCAAACGAGCTCCATGCCATTTTAAATCTATTTATTTCATCAATCATTTTGGCATTCGATGTTTTAAACAGCCCTGGATAAACATACTCATCAACTATGCCGATTTTTCTCTCCGTGAATCTCTATTTCTTTCCTTTCAGCATGTTGATTTTACGTAACTTTTGTTTTACTTAAATTCATTTTAAGTATTATTTTCGAATACTCACTACTCAGCTCTTTCATTCTAGTTTGTAACTTTTGTACACTTGAAGCGAACAGGATGATGTCATCAGAGAATCGTAGCTGATAAAGCTATTCACCACTGATTTTCTGTTCCGACTTCATCCCGGTTTAAATTTCGAAACAGTTCTTTCCGAGCGGCCGAAAATATTATTGGACTGGTTTGATCTCCCTGCCTTATCCCTTTTTCCAATCTTGAATTTTTTACTCTCGTGATGTAGTCTAACAACAGATGTAGTATTCGAGTATATGTTTCATTGTAATTTAATATTTGAACATTCTGAAAGTTCAAGTGATTCAAGTACTGCTGCCAAGGTGATCGCTTCGAAGACTTTTTGAAAGTCTATGAATCGTAAACACGGAGTTCATATTCATTAGTCCTTTCCACAACCTCATTCAAAACTTGTATGTGGTCCATTGTGCGTAATCCACGAAGCAATCCGGCTAGTTTTATTCCCAGATTAAAATCTAAATCTCGTTCAATATGATTCAGAATAACCTTGATGAACATTTTTATAGAACTGATAGAAAACTAATTGGTCTAGTTTTCGACGCGTTCTGTGTCCGCTTTCATGTACAACAATATATTAATAGCATTATTCCAACTTGAAGATATTATCCTCTTCCTAAGGCGCATTGTGAATACTTAGGCAAGTTCCTCTTTCATCTTTTCACCTCCCCATTTAATCACTTTTGTTGTGAGTCCATCTTCTCTTGGCGATTTTCCCGTCTTCATCCGTCGAAGTACATTATCCACTTCTTTCATTACGTCTCAAATTTCTACATCGTTTCTTCTCTCTCTTCCTTTTCTAGTTCTTCATCGGAGTGGAACAACTCTCTGTAGAAATTTTCAAATACTTTTATAATTTCCTGTTTTTTTTTTTTTTTTTTTTTTGTATGTTTGTTTGCTTTTATTTTCTGGTTACGATTCCATCTCCATTTTAAATTTTACAGGAGATTAGTTTGAAGAATTAGCTTCCAATAAAACTACAGGAATTATGTTAAAAAGAATTGAAACTTTTCGACTAGATAGAGTTGTCCCTTGGCTTCTTTACAAACGTTAAAAGAAAGATAATTTTGGTTCTGATTTTGCTGGATAACTAATTTATTAGATAAAAATGGATATGTGACAAGTGTGCTATAAAGACGTGATTCTTCTGTGCTTCAAGAGAATCAGTTATAGCACACGAGTATAGAGTAATGTTATATGCATTCGTTGACAGCTATCTCCACGTTTTACCAAAATGCCTTCAGTGAAGAAAACTGCAGTTAGAGTAGTTTCAATGAGACTTAAACATGTAATCTTACTATTTCAGATAAATGTGTTATCACTAATATACAACTTTAATATACAAAATATGTTGCCTATGCAGTATTCCAGAAGTCAATGCGAATTTTGGGAAAAGTGTGTGAGTTTCGAATAAATTTTGTTCTCACAAGAATACTTCTATCATCATCATCGCTACTGTTTCATCAAATGTGTCAAGTCCTTCAAGGAAAGCTTAGCCTTCTCCGCATTTTTCAATCCTGCTCATTCCTCTTGCCTAGTTTATGATTTATCTTTCACAATAATACTGTCAAGAAATTTCTCTCCCTAAATTTCTCCATAAAGTTACCGAGCATCCTGGCTCAGTGGTAGAGAGTTGGTTTAGCATTCGAGAGGTCCTAGATCGATCCCAGCGCCCGATCATCTTCACTGAGTTTTTTCCAGGGGGTTTCCTCAGTCATATCAGCCAAATGTTGGGATAGTACCTGAAAAAATAGGCCCTGACCTATAAGACCTTCCAGCACAAGACCTCCCACCCTATCCCAACTTGAGCCTAAGATGCCTAAAGGCCTTAAAATGAATTATATTCAATTCTTCATAAAGTATGCATTTGTTCATTTTTTCATACAATGGTAGAGAAATATTTTTCTAATTTTCGTCGATTTTATAATTCTTGTCGTCGTCTCGCAGGAAATTACTCATCGATTTTCAATTTCTCAACAAATCATGTAAAGGCGGTGTCAACTCATTTATCTCAGTCACCAAATTTCATCAAAATAGAACTGAAGTATCTCTATTTTTATTTGTTTGATACAATGTTGATTGAGAGAATGCTGATGCAAGGTTTTCCCTGCCACGTGTTGTTTTCTACAACCAAGTTCATTTGATAGATCATTTAAGGTCGTCCACTATTTTCTTGGCGTGTGTCAATCCCATTTCCCTCCTTTAAGAAACTTTACTGTATGAGGTCTTTGGCGAGCACTACAGTTCGCGAGTGATTGTCCTTTCGTTGAATCTGAAGTAACTAGCTTTGATCACCAGATGCAAACATAAACTGGACAATTGTCACAAGAAAAACATTTAAACATATAAATTGAGGCATTCGATTTTCATCACGTTGATTAAACACTTTCGGAACCTTCTCCTGAAGTAGCCAGAAGTTTGCTAATTAAATTACCGGTATATACGTAGATTTGCCAAGAAACAAAAACAATCAGGAAGTGCTCGTTTTTAATTTCCTATACGCCTTAACTGTAAATAAAACCAAATAATTTTTTTACGAGTGAACGTTTGTACACCCTCCAGTTCAATAGTGGAGGAGACAGAGGTTTTGGACTCATGCACGGGAGCTTAACTGTAGTAAGCTCATTGTTCTGGAGAGGTAGAAATTTCCTATGTGCTTAGAAGTGATACATTCAATGGTGATAGTTCGTCCGATCCGGTTGTTTCTCTCGTGTTTGCAAAAGTTTTTCTTTTGAATAGGAAACAAAAAATATGAAAATTCTAGAAGCATTGGAGAGCTTACAGATGTTAAATCTTCTTCACTTAGGCCTACTCATCAACACAAAACTATGGAAGGTAAGAACATACAATCCTGTATAACTGTTGTAAGGTTTTCTTATCTGACAAACAATTCATTGATGGTGTCTTGTCGGAAAAGGTATTTTCGTATATGTGTAAATATAGATGTGAATATATATATATGTATGAGACGGTCGTATGTAAGATATACGTATGTTTAAAATTGACTCAATATTTTACCAAGAAGTTAAAAAGAATTAGCTTTCAGTTTGCGAAATTTGATCACAATGAAATATTAGAATTTTAGTCATGACGAGGGGTACGATCTTTAAAAAAAGTTTGGAGGAGTAAAACCTAAAAAAGGTTTGTTAACCACTACACTAGAATTCCAATAGAAGTTACATTTAAAATATTATTCAATAGAATAGAAACAGATATTTACATCCATAATTAAATAAAAAAAATAAACGAATTTTGATGCCATCAATGTAGTACGTGAAGAAAATAGGAATTCATGGCGAGGAAGTGTTGAACCTGTTTCTTGCTTGACAAACGAGTAGCAAGTCATTCCATTAGACTGCAATTTATTTATTTTTAGGTAACCACAGTAATCATGTATTCCAAACACAATTTTAAGTCCGTTTTTCTGAGAAAAGGCAAACCTCAAAAAATATTTTTGAGTCAAAAACAATACCTAGATTTTACCATAACAATTAACAGACAACGTAACGTAAACATGATCGTAAAAGTATAAATTTTTAACTTGCGTTCAAACCGGAAATATTTCTGGTTAAACAAAGATGCCTTTGACTTCTTGTTTATAAGCTTAGGTATGAGTTAAGTATACTACTTTTAGTTGAATTTACACGTTCCTTTTCAATCTCATTTCAAAAGCACCTGAAGAGATCACGCAAAATAAGCTGACTATGTGTGCCGGTTTGGTCCGGATAGTTCCGGTCTGAAGCTTCTGTCTCGGGCTCTCGGCATGTTTTTAAATTTTCCTAGTAGGTAAAAATAAACACAAAAATAAATAAATATATTTTATAAGCGATTTATACTCCAGTAAATTTAAGGAAAATTGTTCTTTTATATTATTATTATTATTATTATTATTAGAGTAAAACAGAAGCAAAAAGTAATAGATAGCATTCCAATTTGAGACAATCGAATTAATGTAAGCTTAACTGAAAAACAAGAATGACATACAGACGCACTAATACAACACAATTATGAAAGAAGTTATCAGATCTAGAATAAAACATTACACTTCACCAAAAAATACCAAATTGTACAGAAATAACTTTGCTTAATAGCCTTCGTGTCAACATTCAGACCATATATTGAATAGAAAATTTTAGGAGCACTTAAAAATTCCTTTTACGAAAGTACTGTTTCCATTCTATTAATGAATGCAAAATCTTGTTAAACCTTATGAAGTCAATTCTTAACTAGTTCAACTAATATATTATAAGCTAATTTGCTGCCTGAGAATTATGTTGTCGTATCACCTATTAAAATCATATGGAGAAACTACAATACAATTCTCAGGCGTCGAATTTTATTTATGGCCTTAATTATTTATGGCACAAACCAGGATAGTGTAGGGGAAACAATGAGGGAAGAAGTCGGCTAGGACCTAAGTTGAAGGTGTAACTGAGAGAGAACCCTGGAGAAACCTGTCAGGGTAGGTTCTCCGCTGATATCGAACACAGAACCTCTCGAATCTGAAGTCAACGTTCTACCAACTGAGCTATGACTTCGCGGTTCCAGACATTTCATCTCATTCCTTTCTGGGGGTCTTTAGTTTCTACTAAATTTTTTATCCTGATTCATAACCAAAGGTGTCTCAATGGTAGAGCGCTAACCTCTTGTGCTTGTGGTCGTCGGTACGATCACTACTCATGCTAAGTGTGTGTTTTGGTTGTCAAACACCATGTGCGTGGTTTTTTCACGGGATTCTCCCGTTTCCTCCCACTTTCTTCATTCCACCAATTTTCCCATCATCATCTATGCAGCCTGAGCCAAAGTTGCCTAAAGACCTTAAAATTGAATGCAAAATTCATAACAAGAAGTATTAAGAGTGTACACACTTATGAAATAGGTGTTATACAATAAATAATATCTTAAGTGTAACTGAATTTGTAAGTTAAAAGATGATCAGCAAAATCAATCGCGAAAAAGATCGGGAATTTAACCCTTATCTACCAAGTGCCGATCCAGTGCTCTAACAATTAAGTTACAAGTAGACAAGATCGAGGATATCGCTAAAATTTGGTCATGTCTGCTGGTAGTTTAATTGGTAGAGCATCCGACTTGAAATCGATAAACGACTTCGATTTCTTGCGGTCTGAAAATCATAATTATTTTATGTGTATCATTTAATATGGGTGAACTGCTAACTATCTAGGCTTTCGTTACATTAGCAATGTGTACCGAGTGCGATTTTCAACTGAAACTGCGACCAAGAAGTCCACCCACCAAATTCACCGAGGTTTACACTAATTTCGCTCAGTCCAACCAGGTCAATCAATGTCGTCATTTTACCCTCAAAAAAAGCCTCACAATTTGTTCTACTACGAATAGAATAAAATTTATCTCTAGGCTCAGAATGCTCTAACGTTCATGTTTGAATACAAAGTTCAATATAAAGTATTGTACTATCAAACTCTAGTTTTTTTTAGTTAGAATTGTAAGCATTTTCATATTATTTATGATACAGTCGCTGTCAAAAGACTACCAGCTAGGGGTGTTGAGATTTTCATACCGACTTTCGAGATGTTTTGGATACCGAAAATTATCGATATACCGAAATACCGAACGACACCAAAATACCGAACGATACCGAAATACCGAAATACCGAAAATAGCGGAATACCGATATACCGATAATACCGAACGATATCAATATACCAAAATACCAAACAATATCGAAATACCGAAAAACAACGATATTGAGCAATATGGAAGTAGCTTACTCATGGGCATATGTATTTAGGGGTTGGGCTGGACCCCCACCCTGAAATTCCGGTTAATATGCAAAAAATAGTATAATTTTAGGCGTAATTATCTATATTTAGGGTTGCAATTCCTTTTTCACAAGAACCTTGTGTTAGGTAAACATTGAAATTAATACAGAAAAATTGACAACCACCCGGTCGGCAGCAAATGGGTGCAAATGTCAATCTTTCAACCTTGCCAGTGTAATAATAGAGTGTATTTATTTATTTATTTATTTAGTGACAAAACAACAGGCAATAGTCTAATTATAGTGTTGAGCTTTACAAAGTATAAACGAGAGATAAGCAATGAGATAAAGAAAAAGTTGATTATTTGTATTACAGAATACTATAATGATAACATTAAAGCATTTGATGCTCTAATTATTAACGCACAGACTCATTTCAAAATCAAGAAAGAGCATGCATCTTGATAAATTATTGTGCTGTAATCAGGTATATTGCATTTAATTTTTAAGGCCTTTAGGCAACTCAGGCTGACCAGATGGATGATGATAGAATGATTGGTGAAATGAAGAAAGTGGCAGAGGCAGGTGTACCCGAAATTCGAACCACATATTTTATTGAAATAGTTGTTTAGTTTATTGTTATTGTTTTCTGTCCAAAGTTAGTTGATAGGAACATTTTTTAACGTCTTTTATTTTTTTCTAAAATACATACTTTATTTCTCAAAAGCAAATTATGTAATCTGGCAAAGGAATTTTTATCTCGCTGCATGCTTAAAAGGGAAGAGAGGAGGATATATTTTTGTTCTTTCCTTGTAAGAGCGCAATGTTTATTACATAGTGACTGATAATCACGTCACAGAGCAAAGGGTAGTCACAGTTGGCGATGGGAGGACGGGATTCGAAGAGACAAGCAGGTGTTGTCGATTATTTGTTTTCCTTTTGTCACTCCAATATATGTATAAGTAACAGACTATTATAGGACTAGTTTCAATGGCACTACTCTTGTAATTCATGTATAACTCAGCAATTTTTCTTTCTCTCTATGATTCTGTTTTCCCTCTCTCTCCTCCCAATACTACAAAATGAAGAGTAAAATAATCCAAAATAAGACTTCTCGTTTGCTAGCCAAAAAAAAACACAAAGTACGTACGACAGGATGCCCACAAGCAGGAAAAATAAGGAAATGTCAGGAAACGTCAGGAATTTCAAGATTTGTCAGGAAAAGTCAGGAAAATGATTAAATGTGAGGTCAAAATCTACCGCTGCGTCAGGAAATTTTTCCTCAGGGGCTCATATCTGTGTGAAGATGCCAGAACATCCTTTTCACAAAGCTTTGAACATATCTCCAAGACAAGCAGGGAATTGCCAGGCTCGATGATTGCTTCCCTTCTTTCAAACAAACAAAAAATGCTAATCACTGTGGAAAGTGGTAAAGTCGAGTTTGATATTTTCCACGGAAATGCTACAGTTGAGGGTGGTTTCTCTATCAACAACTCTGCTCTCATTGAAATCCAATGTGAACATACATTAATAGTAGTGAGGAGAGTGCATGATGCTGTTATCAATTGCAAAGGAATGCATAGTATTGTCATCACACGGAAAGTGTTCACATATGCAAGATCTGCTCAGAGGCGATATGAAGATTATCTGATAACACAGCGTAATGCTAAGAAAATAGAAGAGAATAGTTCTGTAAAAACAAAGAAAGATCATGAATGAAATAAAGAAACTGGAAGATGAGCAAAAGAAGTTGAGAGGAAAATCTGAAACGGAGCAAGACGAACTTTCTCAGAAAATCAAACTTTTGCGGAAGTCGCAAAATTAACATCTGTTGATATCGTTGAAACTTCTGTTTTCGTTCTGGTGATATTGTTTAATTATGGTAATAGTCTAATATTCATTGCTTATATTCATAGAATTTATGTATGTTGTAGTTGTTAGCATTTTCTTTGGTTTGACTTACATAACAAGTTCATGACGGAAAAAATGTAAATTTGGGTTAATTTACTCAGTACCTTTGAAAAATATTTCAATAAAACTTTGTTCCTGTAATTTTATTGTAAAAGAAGTAATAAAATTATAAAATGTGTTACTCAGATGAGAGATGGGCAGCTATGGGGCTGGTGGAGGCTACATCTAAAAGAAAACAAAATATTTTGCAAAAGTATAAAATTGGATAGTCTGAGAATCCGGAGTTTTTTAAAAATCTGGAAAGGAAAAGTCAGGAAATGTCATGAAATTTAAGTTCACAAATTTTGTGAGCGTTCTGTACGAATTAGGAAAGAGTCTAATATTAGAGTATGATGATGCGTCAATGTCCCAGATTATCCGAATATCCGAAACTCAGATCCAGATTGTGATTATACGTCAAGTTGTGGAGCGGGTCTGTGCTTTGGACCCGGTGATTCGATTTAGTCTCACCAACCGGAAAACAAAGTAGAGAATTTGATTATTTCCTTGCGTTTCAGGGGTGACCGAGATTCGAGGTGTTACCCCCCAGAGCACGAAA
Source organism: Lepisma saccharinum (assembly GCA_022664845.1). NCBI lineage: Eukaryota > Metazoa > Arthropoda > Insecta > Zygentoma > Lepismatidae > Lepisma > Lepisma saccharinum. The sequence continues at coordinate 97,820 of JAGDQP010000088.1, forward strand.
ATTACGAAACTGGAGATGAATGTTCTCAGATTGGGTTAATCGGGTCAAGTTTTAGACCGGATCACGTATGTCCGGATCAGGCGGATCACCAAAACTAACCTGGTTTCAGCTCTGCCATGCTACTTCCTCTATATAAGTTATTAGTATTTTTTTTTTTCCATAATTTCAGAGGAATTCAGTATTTCAATATTCCGAAATTGTAAGTATATTGATACTGCGTATTTCCCCAGCAAGCCAGGAGATGTAAGCCCGACGTCGGCATTTGGGCTGCGTTACGCCTCTATGCCGACACCGACGGCGGCCCGACGACCAATTGCCACTTATGAATCGCGCCGACCATCGCTGGCTACTAGTTGGTCGGGTCACCGTCGGGGTCGGCATTTGGCTTGCTGGGTCGGTATATCGATATTTCGGTATTTTGATATTTCGGAACATCGGTATTTCAATATTTCGGTTTTCTATATTTTCGGTATATCGATATTTCGGTTTACGTGATACCGAATGTTCGGTATTCCAAAATACCGATACCGATTTCGGTATATCGAGTTATTTACAGCCTTATACCAAACACTTTATTCATTCTTATTACCATTATTACCTTTACTCATTCTGATTATATGTTACTAAGCATTCCTGGTAATCTAAAAAAGACTAAATTGTAATTTACGTTTTACAGAATACCATAACTGGGCATACGCCCGTTGTATTCTCCCTTATAAATAAATTACTTTTTGTTAAACGTTTGAACCAATGAAGAACTTATATTTATGTGACATAGATACTGAAAAACGCAGTTTGTCATAAAACAATTTTGTCTGCCTGAAGTTACAAGAAGAAGCTACTTCTCTTCCTGCAAACTCAGTGAAAATAATTATGATAAATACAAGATTATTCCAAGTCTGTTACTTTATTTTCTGTTTTAGCTGCTACTTGTTTTCTTCTACCTCCAACAGCGTTAGGTGGACCGCCTGAAGTAGAATTGTTGCGTGGGTCACGGTTTTGTCACGAAAACCTGAAGGTTGCAGCTACCATTATAAGTATAGTCATGCAATGGTACAAAAACAAATCTTTTTAACACAAATTCAACTGATCCACTTGCTTGTGGTCGGCCACTTAGAAAACTTTAAGAAGTCGTCATAGTTCATAATTAAACTTGTGTTCTATGTTTGGCATCATCAAATAATGGAAACAATGACTTACTAAATAAAATCATTTGTTGTGCTTACTTCCATTTAAACTATGCTGAAAGGGTGAGAGAGCACTGAAAGCTCTTGATCTTTCTGGTTCGTGATAGACTGCAGCTGCACATAAGAGCTCTTCCTGTCTACAAGAGGCCACTCGTAGATCAATCACATAAGTTCACCCAAAAATATGTATGATTCAAAGCATGCCAACTATACTGCTTTTTAGATAATTTTAGTGAATGTGCGTTGCTCCAAGGAAACAATTCCACGACTGCTGTCATTGAGACAATCCTAGTTCGCTTTCCACAGTGTACTGTTTCCCGTCATATTTCCGCCATTATATAACGTAATACTAAACGTTCACCGGCGCGTGCAACACATTGTATACGAAAGAACCGTATTACATTAGCAGACGACATTTAAGGCGACAGTCAATACCACTGCAGGTAGTACGACTGGCGAGCGGAGGCCAGTGCTCGAAATGGGGTGGTATACGTCGGTATGATATACTGGTACTTCTTCCAATTTTTCTTCTTATACCGATATAGGTCATATAGCTGATCTGATTGCTTCGGAAATTTACCGTCACTTCGAAATTTCCATTTCTAGCACTGCTGGAAGATTACGACTGCAGACAACATTTTTATGTAGTACGACCGAAATATGGATAAAAGTACGCACCTTTCCCTCGCCTGGAGGAACTATGAGTGAGACTGCCATTTCAAATTCGAACGTTGATATTGACCACTTAAATAATCGTTAGAAAACATTTTGCTTTCTATTTACAAATAGGCCTATATTTCTTTCGGATTTACACATCTACTTCTTTCCACTTACAAATTGTACACTTCTTAACTATTCATCCTTGGCGCACTTTAACCTTAGCTAACATAGGATACTGAACATAAAGCCCAAAACTAGAAAAAAGTAAATTACATAAAATAATAAAAGAGTTCAACGACCGTGTGCTTGCAATGGAACAGCTACGAAACGACCTTCCGCAAAATTAAAGTGCTGAATATCAGTTTAGACATAATATTGAAAATTGTATATTTAAAAATATCAAAATCAATTATTTAGTGTTTTTTTTTAATTTTGTAAACAACGTTTCCGGTTTTGAATTTAAAAGGAAACAGTTTTATCCTTCCACGGCCAAAAGCAGCTCATGTTAAATTGTTAATTATGAGCGTGCTTACCTTTAACCAACTAGGATGACTTGACCACGGAATACCATTTACTTGCACCACTTGAAGTGATCAAATCATTTCTGTTGCGTACTATCATTTCTAATCACCCGAGTAATAGAAACGCTCAGTAATTGCCATTTCCCTCCCACCGGCTGTCCAAGAGCAGATGGGCGACTCAAATTTGTAGATTATTTTGACGTTAAATTACGAGACTGTACTGCAAATTAAAATCTTCCTGACGTGTTGTGTTTTTGTTTGCTTAGGTCTATAATATATTTACACCATGTGCACAGAAGCTCAAGAAGAGCTTGTTCAAAATTTGAAGTATTTTTAACATCTATTAATATAATGTTCGTCAAACAAGAAATAATTCCTCTAAAATACTTATTTATTATTTTTCCTAATATTCTCAACTACGTCTGATGGCATAGAACACATTTTTATAGAACACATTCGGCATAAAATACTGTGGCATAAGCAACAGATAATGCTATTTACTTCCAAATATAAAAGTGGTCATAGATCATCATCCATCTTCAGAAAACAAATCTTCAGCCTCATCCACATATACACCGTATATCGTTGGTTTCCTCCTTCCCTGAATCTCCCTCTACAACATTTGTGGCCTTTCTGTTTCCACTTTGTCTTCAGATGACCTTGCATTAGAGTTTCGGACTTACAGGAAGTTGGGCATAATGTGCTTAAAGAACACGCCTAGTAAATGAAGAAGATGTTAATTTGTTGATTGTCTACATTGTTGTTGCTTTTTGACATTATAGTGTAATGTCAATTTTATGAAGGATGACCTTGTGCGTTATGTAATGGTAAAAGTATGTTCGCTGAGCGAGGCTGGTCTTCATAATTGGGAATAATCAAGTTAAAAGTTTCTTGCTAGAGAAATATATGGGCAGAATTATGATTTAACCAACGTTGTAATAATATAATTGTAGAGTGTAAAGAACTAATGGTCGCTTAAGAACAAGGCAAACTATGAAATTATTTATCTTGAGTTTAAAGTATTATGTAGCTTGCTGATTATATTCTTAGACACGCCATGTTCTACATATAAAAGAACCTGGTTACTCATATATGAGAGGAACACGACTTGCAATGGCGTGAGCCATAGATGCTGAAAGACCATAATAAAAGTTTTTTTTAAAAAAAACAAATGACTTAAGACAACTAAGCTAAAGAACCTGACGTAAGGATACTAGGTTGAGCTTCTAATTCTAATTTATGTTAAGATTAATGTTAAGAAGGTGAAAACCGCCATGAATTTCATTGAACTTTTCTCCAATTCCGGAAATTTCAAAATTTTGTCAAAGCATAGCTCGTCAAAGCGAACTCGTCAATAGCTTTAAATGTTTCAACATACGATTTCTGAATGGCCAAGCTATGAACCACTATTTCTTTATAACTCTTGTAAAGCAGTCAAATACAGGCATAGCAAGTTATTTGATGGAGAAAAACAATCATGAATTCGTTCAAAGGTTTGACAGCTTAAACATATTCTCTTATGGTTTCTTGTTTCTTTTGAAAAAAGTATGTAAAATTAATCAAAATTCCCACTGGTTTAGAAATTAGGTGCTCTACTTCACTGAACATCCTTTACTGAGCTTCCACATCACAATTATCGAATGCGATAGTGATGTGAACGAATCATGAAGAAAGGTAGTTCTTCGAGTGACGCTGAGAAATGAGTCTGTTAGCTGCACTTCAATCTATACAGCTAGTTTCAGATCTAGCGAACTATAAGCCCGTTTTTGGTACGTAAACTTGCATTTGAAAGCTCTTTGCCATATTAAAACAGAGAGAAAAAAAATGGATCGGTAGGACCTCCCTGGGAACCCCTAGGACGGTGCGAACAAAAAATCAAAATTTCACATTTCTGGTGATAGCACTGACCCCAGACCATACAGGCGGCCAAAACTTAGGCAGTCTTATTCTACACTCAATACCTTTTAAACGGTGTATCACACGTCAAAATCGATGAAGGGGTGAAAAAGTTACCATTTTTTTTAAACCGAATCACAGAATTTTCACAAATGATAGAAAGGTTTGTCTGTCTTTTTGTTTGAGCCCCAAATGGTTGTACCAGGGAGGTTTGTGGGTCGATCCAACAAGTTGGGGTAAATCGAAGCTTATTTTTTGATAGGAGTTACCGTTTTCGAGATACAGAGCCTACCATGGTCCAAAATCGACCTTTGTATGAAGAGTATGCACTTTTTAATAGCCAGCTGTACAAAATAAGTTATATCAGCATAAAAACCCTTTCGGGGTAAAGAAAAGAGTGACGCAATAATTCTACTCGCAAAAGAAGTGATATCTATTTTGCGAGTGATTTTCTTTGTGTCACTATGGCGGAAGTGTTTCATATGCATTAAAATTAAGAGATTTGGTATCCTCCCTTGGTATCCTTTTTACCCCGAAGGCGTTTTTATACTGATAAATTTTATACGGGCACATTCCGTGCGACGGTCTAACGGATTCTTGGGTAGTTCAGATATTATGTCAGCACATTTTTAGTCATTTTTGACCCCCCCCCCTCTTAGTAAGCAAAATTAAGTACTTCGCTAAGGCCTTGTCCCTAAGGCAAAAAGGCCCTATCCCCAATATATGGACTTACAGCAAAAATAAGCAAAACTTTTATCCCTTTCCCTCTTGGATGCTGACGTAACATTTCAATGACCGCTCTTCAGTTTTGAACATTTGAATCTGGTTCCATATCATCCCTAAAACAAGTACATAAATAACCAGAGCTAAAACAACATTACATACAACACATTGAGCCATATTCATTATAAACTATGTCTAGTTAAATTTAGTTTGATTTTTCATTAAACAGGAACCATTGTAGTTCGTTTGTTTGAAACGAGTACTACACTGCCTACAATAAGTTCTTTCTTTCAACATAATATGTGTGAAAAGAGTTGAAGGTAAATTTACTTGGATCTACAGTAATCACTGTGATTTTTTTATTGTTGAAAGACAAACAGTTCATTCAAGTAGTTCAATAACAGCCTATAAATGTAGATAGTAGTTGTTTGTAATATTAGTATGCACTCTAAAGAAAAAAAGTACACTTCTTACACTTTTCATATGTAAACTTTTGGCAGCTTCTATTTTTCTCCACCTACGATCGCTATTTGAAGATATTTTTGTATGTATTTTCACACAAGTGTTTCAATATTTGGGTTTAGTTTAAAAAATAATTTTAAAATGCCAAGAGCGGGGATAGAGCCCGGATGGTGTCAGTCTTTTGCTTTGTAAAAATGAGTGTGCCGGATTTAACGGTGTGCGTAAATTCAAGAATACCGGTACAAGAATGTTTTACGGGCACTCATCTATGATTTAATTCCGTAACAAATCTATTCTTCAGAGAACACATCTAAAACGATCAGCTTTCAAAAAGATTTAATTTTAGGTGTGATCCCGTCATTCGCTTGGTTTGAGGAAAACATCTGTCACGATGGTGAGTGTGAGAGGAATAGGAGCGAAGATATTAACGCAGGAATATTAAACTATTCCTCAGAAATATGTGAATAAAAAAAGTGATAAACAAGTGCCTCGAAATAGCATTAAAAAATCGACCTTACAGATCGCAGAATTTCAACCGGGCTACTGAGCGAATCAAAATATATTCGTGAATAATCAATCTTGATTTGGACACAGTCTAGTATTCCTCTGTCTAGGATCGAAACAACAGCTATCAGTGCTTCCATTGATTGGGTTACAGCAAGACGTGTGATGATTGTCAGGACCTAACGGGAAAAAAATCAGAACAACTGCTCGAGATATTTAAATCCAAAATCTCATTCTGTATGTTTTAATTCGCTTTGAAACAAAAGTTCAAACTTCGAACATTACACTTAGCACACGAATAGTAGGTGTTCAGAAAAATGTCGAAACCTAGCAAGTGTGAAATTCTTTTGAAATATTTCCTTCGTATTCATTCCTTTTAAACTATTTTTGCAATAATTTTTGTCTTCTATTTAGATAGATGGATTGATTGATTGATTTGGTTTCGAATAGAATAATTGATTACTTTCCATTTTTTTCTGATTTTATCTTATTATCACTACTTTAAAAGTACTGACATAATTATAAACGAAACGAATTTAGAAACCCACAAAATTAAACGTAACAGTTTGTTTATGTTCACAACATTGGAGGTCAACTCTACCTATACTTGTATTTTGTGAGGGCAAACTAGTCAAACTCCTATAGGAGGATACAGAGGAACAAATGGATCTTTCCAAGAGCTTCTATTCCTCGCTGTTTGTATATCTACTTGTTGTACAGTAAGATCAACAGCTGTGATGACAGCCATAAAACATCTTTAGCAAACACATCTTCTTTGTAACTCATTTTAAACATGTTCATGAAGCCAAATTACATTTTTTTTTCCAGTCACGTGCACAAAGTTGGTGAAATAAAAAAAACTAAAAGAAAACAAAGAAATACTGAAAAATCAGGTTACGTGTATTGCTACACGGTTCATTGGAAGTACAAATCTACGTTCTAAGAAAAAAGAAAACATGCTCCTCGGAAATTGAACGTCAAAACAATTTACAACGCCATTATTGTCGAGCAAACTCAATTCTATGATATTCTCTAAGGCCTCATCCACAGGCGGCACAAGATATTTTTGTGCTGAGGGCGCATATAAAAAGTAGGAACGAAAGAGGGAACATGACAAAAAATGAGGAATGTAAATATTTGCCTCAAAGTTTTAGCTCCAGCTAAATTCATACTGAAAATAAATAGCACAGGCTATAATTTTCCTTCACAAAAATCGATAGAATATTCAAATTTGTGAGAATTTTTTCATGTTTATCTTTGAATATTAAATTCGTAACAACTTAAAATATAAAAATATTCCTGAAATGCTATTAACAGATTATAAAACGCTAAAAGTCTGACATCTATTTTCGCAAAATAGCTATAGCAATAATCTTACGAGGTTTATAAACAGTCAGATTAAACCTTGATAAACATTTATAGGTATGTGTGTATCTATGTATGTCCTAAGTCCACACCGTTGGACAAATGTGCACCGAATCATCGACTTGCACAGGGATCGTTTGAAGAATAGATGGTCGTAGTCAATACCTGGTATGTAATGTTTAGTGGCCATATTTAATAAAATACTAAATACCCTATACGTCCTCATGTCCATATCATTGAACGTATCCTCACCAAACTTTCTATGGTTGTTTTGGCCCACACGCCAAGGGGCAGGCAAATCAGCTACCATTGTTATATTCAGTAGAAGTGTTCAGTGTTGAATAATCAACGTGTGGAACTAACAAAACAGGACATCCTGAATACGAAAATATATTTCAAAAAATGTATCAACTCTCTGTACAGAGATTGTCATTTTAATACTCGCCCTGTTCCGTGTTTATATATATTGAAAATTACATTTTACACGGATTAGCTTAAGTGCGTGACAAAACTAAAATCCAAATATACGGTATATTTAAGAGGGATATAAAAGGTGGAGTTTCACACTAGAAAGGACAATATTATTATTTACTCACAATTATTTCTGTCTGAAGATGAGTTGATCTCTAGTAGATCTCTAGTTTGAAACCGTCCTGACAATTTCTGTAAGGAGAACGATCAATATCTTCACTACATACGCCACTAGGCATTTGTTATAATATTAGGTGTTCTACCTGAAGCGTGTTTGTGACCCAAAGCTAGCTCGACTCGCTCACCTGATGGCGGTTTTCCATTGCTTCCATCGGATGGAGAACTTGTTAAATGTTCAGCTGGTTACGAGTTCGAATCCCGCTTGGGGTATGGATGTTAGTGGATTTTAAACTCTTTACATTCATACCATTGTGACGGGCCGAAGACTATAAGTTACTAAAATGGCCCATATAAAGTAAAGCTTATCAAAGTTTTGTAAAATGTTCATTGAATTCAAAACCGCTACGTTCAATGTTTTTCATACCGGAGATCGAACCGAGATGGTAACCAGTCGTCAAGTGGATACACGAATTGAAAAATGATCGGTATATCGAGTAACGAAATATCAAATATTATATATAATTTACATCGAGAAATCGTTCAAAACCAAAACATTTCGAAAAATTGTTAAAAGTCAAATGCATATCGAAGAACCGTTGCAAATCAAATATCGTTCATATCAAAATACCGTTGGAAGTCAATTATCATTTATGTAGAAAAACTGCTGGAAATTTAATATCGTTGATATCGAAATAGTTGCCAATATCGTCATTTCAATGGACGATTAGAATCCGAATATCGATCATATGAAAAAATCATTTAAAATTAAATATCGCAGATATAGAGAAATCGTAAAACGCAAACATCGATTACATCGAGATAGTTTTCGATTTTTATACTGAGTCATCGGTGGTGAAATGTCCACCTTTTTTATATTTTTCTTATTTATGATCATGAATGGGAAGCTACAGGAAAAAAGAGCATACCAAATTCGAGGTACATCTTTCAGTATTTCTGCCTGGACGCTAGATTATATAGTATTATATACTGTAGGAGATACACTGATGTTTGTAAAGTAAGACGATATGGGCATAGTACCCCACGATCCGGGTAAAACGCCCAACGTCATGGGGTTATATGTCCATGCACATCAACACTATACCAAACAAGGTGGAAGGTCATAGCAATGGAAATGATGTTACGACAGAAACTAGTCAAACTACAGGAACTTATATTACGGTACAAGTTACAAAAACTAGCCTATAAAGCATGAAGTTTCTAGCACTTCCTTACCATTGATAGGCTTGGAAAATACAGAATAGTGTTGCCGACGAGATGAGATTTAGCCTGTTTCGTCTCGAAAATATCTTGTCCACAGAGTGTCTCGTTTCGAAAGGATGTATACTTTGCATTACGAGAGCTCTGTCTCGTCTCGTTTTCTATAGTCATTTTCTCTGTCTCGTCTCGTGGCAACACTAAAAAATACATATTAACTGAAAATACGAAATGGGAAAGCTTGTTTAGCTTCATCCTAATGGAACATGTAAGTTTGTTTTGCACAAAACAACAGTAATAACATTAAACAGTCTTATGGAAATATTAGATTAACTGAAAATAAAAAATATATATAAAAAATGAAAAATATAACACTCACTAAAGGAAATGAACTGAATTTACATGTTCCTACTCTTCTAAGACAGGGAGTGGTATTTAGGACACATATTTGCAAATGATGTACATACTTCATGGAGACAAATTGAACAACGAATACACTTGATCCACTCACATGTAAACATAGGTCCATCACAGATTCCGTTTATAATAATGTTCATCACAGATTCCGCAATAGTTCTCTTCATCTGTATGGTTGCACTTTGACTGTGAGATTATGTATTGCATCCCGGTTTCAATTATGGGCCTACAGAGTATTAAAAAAAGAGTGGGAGATTTTTCAAACGATTATTACTCGGAAACCACGGCACCAAAGAGAAAATGTTAAAGAATATTTTAGTAACATTTTTGCGTGTATAGAACAACCTCCCAAAGTTTATCAATGTATTTTGGAATCACCCTGTATATGGAAATATACATCAGAAAATGAAGAATCATGAAGCCACTTCTCCTTACTCCCCTCAATCGCAGGCAGCACCGTAAACGTAAAAAAATCTAGTTTTTGTACGTATTCTATGCTCAAAAGTAGTCGTCAATCATTTTCTTTGTTTCTCATCTCCATCCCTATCTGTAAGTAAGTATAACGTAGAATGTTTAAGCAAGTTTAACTGCCGTGTTTGTTAGAATGGAAATATGGGGTAAAACACCCATGGGCCATTAACCCCGACATCTGGTTGGCAAATCACCCCTATGTCAAACAGGATGGTTTCAGTTCATTAAACTTCCAACACGGCACGGTATGGCAACTGACCGCTATTGCATTAGAACAACAAAATCCTACTTTGTACAACGCACATTCTTTGGATTCGCTAATACAGCAGTGTAATCATTCAGTCTCCCTAATTTGAAACGTTCAAAAAACATTACAAGTAAAAATTATGTACTTAACACATTTAAATTGCTATGGCCTTCAGTGACTGATTTGTGAAGCGAGTTTAATAATTCAGGAAACAGTTAAATAAGCCTAATTATTATTTAAATGTTTGTTATTTTTATTTAAAGTTGCTGTTATTGTTATTGTGTGCTTATGAGCTTTTTCAAAGTCAATTATAATGTAATTTGTACTGCGGGTGGTATCTTATGTATTTTGAATTTACAGTGGAGGCCGATAGAGGTCATTACTTTTTGTAATGGGAGTAACACATGTAAACAGGTTTAATACATTTTGTAGTTTGCATTTGAAAGTCTATAAAAGGGCACATGAGTACAGAATAATGACTGTACGTAATTGAATTAGTTTAGTGTTGAAGTTTGATGTTTATTATCAATTAGTAATTATTTGTCGCAATAAGTTGTACTACCCTCGTACGTATATGGCCATGTCGGGCTACGACAGCTAGAGGGATAGTTATGTATTTTTAATCCTCCGAATAAATAAATACTTTTTGATTTTAATTCATCTTCGCTTCTTCTGTTGAAGTTATTATATGGGGCCTAGGTTACCGAAAAGCACCACAGGTTTACATAATAACTTATTCTCTACAGGCTACTGCGAGAAAGACCTTGTAACCCACACTGCGTGGAGTAGACTTGGGGCACTTGATAAGCCTGTTGGAGATAACTGTTGATGTGTTATCTGAGGAATCGGTGTTCGAACCTGAGATCATTTAACTACGATGTGGGAAATTACTTCAGACGCACAGCGATACTGGATACGGACCATAAGGCCCACTTTATTTATATTGGTATAAAAATTACTACTTCAAAATTAGCCTGCATGACTTCACTTTCTTCCCACAATCTCTTTTGGTGTCACCTTCGTCTTCCATATACTTATGCCTTCACTCAATCGTATCACTGTTGCCACCTCATATTCCGTTCCGTGTTTTTTTAGGGTGTTGGCATTTTCCCCCACTGGGCATTTCACCCCCACTTACTCTACATATTTTGCTAATGGATTATATCGATTCACATATCTCAAAACATCAGTGTTTTAGTGATTGCCGAGATATTGACCGAGCTCCAGCGCCAATGAGTGGTGAAGCAAAAGTACTATATTCTGCAAAAACAGACTTCTTCGATGCAGGTGATAGTGAATTAAGAAACACTGTTTGCCTTTCGTTCATTTGCTACTCAACAAAACCTTGCCCTTGGCTACAAACTCTGGTATTTCTTTGTGGAAGCACAATTACATCATTGTTAAGCATTATGGGAAAATGAGATATCATTCTGTGACGGTTCTGTTTGAAAAACGTTTCTTGTTACTTCTTTTTAAACATCTTTTCATTATTTACAAAGAGGAAAGGTACAATTTAAATACTTCACCTTCTTAAGAACCTTTTATGCAGAACAGGCATCTGATTGTATTCTATGTCACAAACCATCTCTAAAGTAAACAAGGCTGCATATTATTCATTGTTTCACTTCTAAAATTAAGGGCTAGAAAAAAATATCATTGAATAGTTAAAGTTCTTTAACTGTTGTTTAAAGTAGGACACATTAAAGCTAATCCTACATGCAGGCAAGAAAACCGCAATATGAAACATGATATAAATCGTAGATAATTATATATAATTGTGTTGTTGATAACTAAACTGTAAAAGAGATCATACTATGATAATCTTTTTTATTCGTGTTTCCCATTACAAAATTATTGATATCGCTGTTCTTGTTACGAACGCTTTTTTCTTAGTATAATATTCCCATTAAAATGTAAGCCATGCAGTTGCATTTCGTTTCCTGTCCATGTTTTTGTATGCTTTTATAATAACTTGTTCTAGTTAAAGTGTAGCTTAAGGACTTCTCCATCAAATATTTTCATAAGCCCTTCAAATATTTTCATTTCTCTAGAATATCTTGAAATGACACAGTTTTGATTCCATGCTGTAATGGTAATTAATCATAAAAGGAGCGTCACTACAGTTTTTCAATAATAATAATAATGTAATGAAATCATTTTTTGTTTGACAGCTGCGGTTCCTTAGAAAACTGCCCAGCTTAAAACATATTTAAGATAAAGGAAAAAATAGGTTTCTATCGGTATTGTTCTAATTGTAACATAAAACTCTATGTATTACCAAGTTAAAGTAGGAATTTTGATACAAAAAAGAGAGTTTACATATTATGTTGCAGTCACTAAAACCCGGATCTGGCTTAACACTGCACAACTTATTGCTTCATTAGAGAGTTTATGTTGAAGCAATAGTGAATTAAGTACTTGAACTCCCCTCCCTCCCTTCCTCCCTCCCACACACACATACACATGGGCAACGCAAATCTGATGACAACATGTTATACTGTTATGCTGTGTATGAATTATGCAATTATTTTTACAAGGAGGGGATAATTACTAAAATACGTAGAATACACCCGTTTATATACGTGGCTCAGCTGGTAGAGTGTTGGCCTCGCATTCAGAGATCTTGAGTTTGTGCCCAGGACCGTAGCCATCCTGACCTGAGATTTACTCACTAGGGATTTCCTTGGTCACACCGTATTATATTCAAACTAGGCCCTGGTCGACTTCTTTTCCACATCCTTCTTCGTTGGTGCCACTTATAAATGGAAATTAGTTCTGTAAATTGGCTTGGACCAATAAATGAAATTAATTGAATCCCAGGCTGGGATAGTATTTCGGCAACAAAAACTAGAAAAGGTTTTTGCAGAGTGGAAATCGAATCGAATATACTTCCCTACAAATTGGACTATTTATAACTATGACAGTCTATCAGAATTATTTCTCCTATTTTATTTATTAATTCTGAAAAATGTAAATTTCACAAAATTAAATTTACACTGACAGGTCAAGAAATAACAATCAGCTAATGTCCAACCATTTCCCCAGTTCATATTTATTACCCAGAATATTAATAAGAGTAATAAGCACAATATACTCTATATTAAGAGTAAACTAATTGAACTAAATGATGCGACAATATTTTACTAATTTACCCTTTTGTATAATAGCAGGTGATCATATCAGAGTTTTAAAACCTAAAGAATGCAAGCGACATTTGAAAATTAAAAAGAAAAGTTGAGTTCTTCTTTTATATATGGCATAACAATATGTGATACAAAATATTCAAATTTGGTACAAGGGTACAATGGAGCTTAATTAGCCTCTCACAAAATACAAATATTTTGTCACATATGTTTCATGTCATATATAAAAGATGAAATTCAATATTTAAAAAAAAAAATGTCATTCGCATCCCTTTGATTCATCAGTTAGTAATATAATAACGTAATGTGCTTTATTAAAGTGCTATGATCTGCCAGAACGCCACGACAATACAAGTCATGCTACAGATACATGCAATTAGTTTTAAAAAATGTGTATTTAAAAAAATGGTGGATTCTAATGATTAGTAACATTCAACTCTTAAAGATTCAAGCTTAAACGTGAAAAGACAACATCGTATTATTATATTGGATTTAATTTGCTGCTGGAGCAGGGTTGTTCATCTTTTTTCGTGTAAAACATTTTTTTTTTTTTTCTTGAAATATCGATGGAACAGGTTCCAAAAGAGTAGCTTTTACTTTTTTCTGGTTCGTCTAAAAGCAACTACAGTATAGGCTGCGGTCTCGTGGCCCAGAGACGAAAGAAGAAAATAGATTTGTGCGTCACTGGTTGACCAGTTCCTCCTCCCATGTTGTCTGTGGTCGAAAGGGGTCATGGAATTTTCCAGGGAAGTTACATTCTTATAGTAATCGCTTCCAAAATAAGATCTCGTGGTTCACTGCGTGACTATAGACATGTGGAGTTTCGGGTACACATGCTATAAGAAACAACGCCTTTTTATATGTAATATATACATCCATATTTCACTTTGTGGTTCCGCGCCAAGAATTTCCTATTCACACAAGTGCAACAACAGTGACTTCACTGTCAGTGTCCACGGGGTCATACTCAGGTCAGTGATCTTCATTCTACATATTCGTGTGTATTTTTCCATCACCTTCATACAAATATTTAAGTAATGTTAAAGTCATTCTCTTGTTAACATAACCGGATATTATTAGATATTACACCTTCAGTCGAAAGTTAGAAGGGTAAGGGAAGGCCATGTTATATGTTCCATTGAGAAACTAATACAAATCGTTGAATAAGCTGTGAAGATTCCTCAAGGATTGAAATCAAATGTCGTTCTATTTTATGTTTTCGGATTTGTAGAAAATTGTAACAAGTTTTTGAATTTGATTTTGAAAATGTGGTTTTCGAATTTTATTCCAAATTTTACTTTCATACAAAGAACGTGATTTTACACAGCTGTTCGGATACTTTTCAAGAAAGCAAACAATTTTTTTTTCTTTTAAATTTTGTTTCTTTTCAAATTACAATTTTTAACATTATGTTTTATTGAATACCTCTTTTACGCTTGTATTCAAGCAACACCGTGGACTATGCTGTTTCTGAAAGATAGATGAAAAATACGTAAAAGAAAAATATATGAAACATTGTTTTGAGGAGACTTGACTTCCTCTGCAATTTGAATGTGTTTTAGATTCAGTTTTAGAAAACTGCTTTGACCATTTTAGTTTCCTCTAGTATACAAATGATGGAAGATAGAAATATTAAGATTCACCATATTTCGAAGGTAATGTTTGTATTGAGATTCCCCCTGCGTGACGACCGAGAAACTATTTCATCTTTGGCAATAGGGCTAATTCATTATAAGCACTACATCGTAGTGTCACGCCACTGTTTTATTAAGAATGCATCATTCGGGGTGAGTTGAAGGAGGTGCAGCGCGTGATCTTCCGAGAATTCATGTAGCATTACAACTAATCTTTTCTTTTATCATCCCTCGGAACGTTAGACGCTATTGTTTTATGAAGAACAAGGGTTGTATCAAATTCCCGAACAAATGTCTTTAGGCTCGCGTGACTGCTTCAAGTGTTTGCTTTAAAGTTGTTGTCCAGGACGTTTGATTCATTGAGCTCTGTTCCATTGCAGATTAAACATTAAATTTTACAACTTGTGTGAAAGCTTTGAGAATATTTTTTCGGAAGTTTTAAGATATTTGCTGTCCAACTCTATAGAACACAGGTCTCCAACCGTGTGCCCCATAGGGATCCGCGAAACGATCTGTACGAAGCGTTTTGTAGGGTTCGGAAAGCGTTTTGTTCCCTGAACAAAACTATAGTATACACCGTATAAAATAATTAATCTCTTAAAAATAACAAAAAAAGTGTTTATTTTTATTATCATTATGAATGCTGCAATTTCCAATAACAGGATATTGCTTGTTAGTATGTATGAAATATATGAAATAGGATAACTGATACGTTGTTAAGAATGGTTTTATTGTGCAGGTTTTTATTTTTGTTTCATAACTTGTAGCAAGGAGGCCATGATGAGTTATTATTAATTTCAAGAATTCTATGATTTGCAAAAAGTTACGAGACACTTGTATAGAGTACAGCCGGAGGGACAAAACTTCATTACTTTCTGTAATAATTCATAGCAAATGAGAGTAAATAAAGATGTAAACGTGTTTAGCCAATAGCTTTTAAATTGAAAATTTATGCTGAAGAGTGTTTAACACGAAACAAAATTTCGTACCATTTCAATACACATAGCTCTAATTGCATAACATTTGCATTATGGTTTATTGCAGCCAACACGCCTCCGACCGGTTTTTTAATACTATTGCTATGAGATGCATATACAAGGGCAACTACCACATACTTACTGCATCCTAACTAATAATCATTATCATTTTTTTTAACTCCAAAAGAAAAAGGAAGGAAACATTCTATAATTTGTTGCCTGCAAGGTTTCACGTTGCAATCTACTATTACATATTAAGGAAAGAATTGTCGGTTATCGCATTTTCAACGAAGTGACCGTGAATAGCATTTATTGTCGTTCCGTACGTTGACCTGTTTTTCCGGCTGATCATAAATTACACACAAAACATTACTAGGCATAGAATTGGCAAAAATGAACATTAGAAAGCTGTCAATATAATAATAAAAGTAATAGAGAAAAATAGTAGTAGTAATAATAAGCAGACAAAAATAATATTTTATCAAATTTATAAATCACATTAAACATTATTTTCTAAATAAATATGCAGCTACCGAAAGATCTCCAATTGATTTACCGTAGACTGATCCAACAGTTCATATTACACGTTCTTTTTCGAGAAAGAGAGAGAGATTGGAGGTCCTATGAGATAGAGCCAAGATAATAAAACCTGGAAAACTCCATTAAAAGAGGAAACAATTTCTAAAATGGGGCACAAAATAAAGAACTGAGGCGTAAAGGAATATGACGTGTCAGCAAAATGTATGATATATTTAAGTAAACCACTGTTCTCGTAACTGCACATTTCCGATATAATGAATTTTTCTGTTTCAGACAAATTTCATTAAATGAAAGCGAATTTATTTTATGCTCGTTGCCCAGCAGTAAATGTTAAGCATACATTACAATATGCGAACCTAGGGACTCTAGTCTTGTAGCAAACACTCGCACCTGAGAAGCAGCGCTCATTCAAACACTGTTCATACAGCCTATCCTGACTGATAGTTTCCTCTACCGCCATGCAAATGCCGTACATATGCAGTACATTCAACACACACACACAAAAAACATGTTTTATTGGTTTGTCAATATACGAAAAACTAAACTTTACAAAAGTTCCTCAGTATTTCCTTACATATACCTTCTCTTTGGATATTCTACCCTTTAATGTAGTTAGATTCTCTTATTTATGCATTACATTTGATGTATTTTACACACGATGTGCAGGCACACATTCTCATACAGACGTTTCTCCTCTAAATATTTGTAGATTTAAACCGAAATAAGGGTTAAACTTTAATTTAGCTGAATCATTGCTATGGATTTTTACAACAGATGAAGCATTAGCTTATCCCTGCCACTTCGAGGCATGAGTATTATATTGTCGTATCTCCTATTAAACTACTATCATATAATCCTGATTTTTGTTGTCCCTTGGTGAAGATAGCTCCAGATAGTGGTTTGGCTGGTTTATATATACGGAAATAGGAGTAGAATTTGGTCAGGATATTCTAACCAAATCTTCGAATCATGATGGTATTCTAGTCCAAAAAGCCATAAAACGATATTCCTTATTTTCATTCTGCATCGACAGATTGACGATATTAGTTTGCATCTTGTATTTAGCAAAGTTTATTCAATAAATTAAGATTATCTTTTTTTTTTTCTTGTTTGTTTCTGCCTTCATTTATTTTACTTTCTGTTATCTCCACAGATTCTGTTTCTGGTCGGATATGGAGAAGCACTTACAAGTGAGATGGAAACATCATCAGCTGGGACTGCTCTCGTATCTCCAGCAGCTGCAAGCCTCCGAAGTCTTTGCTGATGTTACTCTCTGCTGCCAAAACAAGCGATTGAAGGCGCATCGCATTCTGTTGTCTGCTTGCAGTCCTTATTTACAAGTAAGTACATTTATCCTTTCATTTGTGTTTTCAACCTAGGCTAAAGCCCGATCCAGACTCTCAGACAAGACGTACGTAAATTGTTCAGACAAAACGTTGTGTCTGGACAGCAAAAGACTGTGTTTGAACTAAACAATGCCTGAAGACTTAGACAAAAGTTTGGTGAAAATAGCTTCAATTCTGACATCTGATCATACTTGACTGACAGTTCGGATGCTCGTTCTCTTCGTCAGTCTTTCATTCATTTGTTTAGCTTACAGCGGTGGAGGAAATATGAAGGTATGTTCGTTTTCCTGTGCAAAAGTTTGGATACGTTTGTTCGATTTTGAAACTGGGAAATCGAAATTCATTTTTTTATATGAACTGAAATCGGTTTCTGTATTTCGAAAATAGAATTTTCAATAAAATTTAAAACAGATATTTTCGATTAAAATTAAAGCAGAAAAGACTTTAATCGAAATAACTAAAATGAATTTTATTGAAAGAAAACGGAAACCGAATTGAATTTTTAATGAAAATCAATTATGACCCAGAAATCGGTAAATATTTAAATTGAGAGACTTGTAAGCTGCAAACTCGAAAACGATTTAATTTGAAAATGAATGGAGAAGAACTAAATTTAAAACTCAAAAAACTATTTTTCGTCATTTAAAATTAATTTACCATTCCAAATGTTATTACTTAAACATACAACCGTTTACCATCTACTATATGAAACTAGATATCAACACTTATTTTTTGCACATTTACAATAATATCTACAAGAAATGAGTTAAAGACGCAGGACTAAACCTACGATAAAACGTATAGCGTAGACGTTATCATCGCAACATTTACATATATATATAGTCTGGACCGAACTTAAGTAATAGAAAGTTGTTTCACGATAAGACAACACACATTTAGAGCACAAAACGAGGAACAAATCAAATCTTCACCGTCGAAACAAAACGACACAAGGTTCATTTCTTTAATTTTAGGGTGAAACTTTTAAAATATACTATAGTGTCAAGCTGCTTTTGTCTTTGCTTTTTTGTCCTTTCACTAATCCTACCATTTTTATCCCTGCCAAACTTATTGCTGGCTAATTTTACGCCAGCCGTATTAAGCGCTGCTATATTTACTGCACACCAGAAACGTGACTCCCATCGGTAATAAAGTGCCCCAATACACTTACTCTGCTTATGGAGTCACTGAGACATATCTTCACTAGTTGAGCCATTTTTCTTCGGAATTCCAAATCGTATCAGGATACGGCATAACTTTTCCCTTTTGATAGAATCATATGCTTTCTTAAAATCAATGAATAGCTGGTGAACCGTCCCATTCTATTTTGTGGGTTCAGCAACAAAGTGTTACGAAAAAGACTCAGTAAGGGTTTGTGGTAATGCAAATGAAGAGTGAAAAGTTGCATGAATTGATAACTAATTACTCTAACCTTCAATAATACACTAATGTTTCTGGAATGCTTGAAACTTGTTTACTGGTGGTTATGCAACCACTCATAGCAACAACATAATTATCCGTATCTTTGATTCTGTTTGCACTATCGATATGGCACAGACGAATTATAACTTAATATAATCTCTTTCATTTCCCGCTCATTTTGACCCATCTTTAATTGCAAACATAACCGGGAATCCCTCATTTTCTTTGGGGAATCCCTTGCGCAATTGTTCTGGAGTTTTGATTTTGATATTTTTGGATACTACGCCTATGACTTCATGAGTGAAATTCCACTCTACCTGTGTCACGATCATTCGTCTTTGTGCTATAGCGGGTCAAATTTCCGTGCCGCCAAATCTCTCACGCTCATAACTTGCAAAGGACGCCGCTTTTGAGGTTTGTGTCCATACACTTTTTTGTTTGTTTTAATGTCAACTTTCAACTCCCAAACGCTGTCATATGAATTCCCGGACACCCTCTATATTTTCTGTCACAACATTTCGTATGATGTATAGAAGATGAACTTTCTTTTATTTTTCAATGTCACTGCATTCCTTCGCTTCTGAGGCTTTCAATTCAGTTTCGAAATATTAGCAGACCAAACTTACTGACTTACTCATATTTTAATGCAAGACAACTGCCATATAATAAAGGATATTGTTAGAAGCAGATATGTTTGTTTGAAAAATATGCTGAAAAGTTTTGGCGATAAAAGTTGAAAACAAAATCTAGCCCGTTTTCCTCTTTATCATCCTTGTGAAATTTATCTTAGCTATTACTTATACATAATTCAATTAGTTTATAATTGAATAGTGTCGGGAGAAAACAAGGAATGTGACAAAACAGGTTTATTGAGAAAATCAAGTTTTAATTGCTTCATCGCTCGTTTAAAGTTAAACGTCTCAAGAGATAGCTATGTAATATTGTCTCCTGTGGTCATTTTATGAGTTGTAACCCTTCGTTCTTTGACGGATTTTTAATCCAATTTCCCCCAATAGCAATGAGCTATACAGCACAAAATCGCTAGAAACTGACTTCCCGGATTTCCTCTGACGCCCCTTTATTTACTTAGTAATTCATAGGTATACGTGTTAAGAAATAGTTTTGTTCTTCTATGCAATTAAACTCTAGCGTAGAGAACTAAAAATTATTGTAAAACACTTGTTTAATCTATTTCATTGGAAAGAAGCACATTAATCAATGATCTGGTTCTGTATTTTCAACTCCCTCTGGCTTTTCTCACTACTTATTACTTCGTTAACACTATTCGTTGTTGTATCTTTCAGACATTATCTTTATTATTATTACTATTCCTGTTCTTGCTTTGTTCTTGTAGGAAGACATGCTTCTCTTAATTGCCTGTTTCTCTTCATACCTTGTTTTTGTGCCTGTACATTTAACATATGGCTTCATTTGTAAAATATTGTTACAAAAAAAGACATTAAAAAATATCAGCTAAGTGTTAAGGGTTGTACTATTGTGTCATTTTACAGTTACATTAATATTAGTATTTTATCATCCTCCTGTATTTTGTTTTTCTCTCTTCAGGTGGTTCATAAGAGACCAATTGGATCTAGTTTTTGTATTTTGATTCTCCTTTTTTGTGTGTGTAATTAGTAGAGTCAATGTAGCTTTGCAAACGAGATATTAAGTACTTTAAAACACCGAGAGCTGACGTTTACTGTACAATCTAGAGTTCATGTCCTGCAATGTTCATATTTTTATGTCTTAGTTTGCTCTAAGGCATCTATATTTTTCTGACCAGAATTGCATCACTTAAACGTAACTTCTTGATACCCTCTTGAGATCTATCAAAGAAGCTGTTACTGCAATGAATGAATGATATGATTGAAGACTAGATTTTGTAGGGAATATTTGTGATTCTCAATGCGCAATATTAATTCCTTGAAAATTAAATTCTTGGAAAACCTGTCTATGCGATACTCTCTTATTCATAAACTTTACTGAAATTCATGCATTGGGTACAGTTTTGATTATGACTGACTGAACTGACACCTATTGCGTCATTTTTGTCGAGATGTGACGTAAAATACACATTCATTTTAATTGTATTCATGGCCTTTAGGCATCTAATGTTCAGACCGGGATACAGAAGGGGAAACGATTCGGGAAAGTGTCGGCCAGGGCCTATGCTGAAGGTGACATTCCGGCATTTGCCTAGTGTGACTGAGTAAAACTCCGAGAAAACCCTCAGTCACGATGGTCGGCAACTGGGATCGAACCCACGACCTCCCGAATGCTACGCCAACGCTCTACCACTGAGCTACGGCGGCTCGGTAATACACATTCGTATTTGTGATGATGGAAATGTTAGCCGTATCCTAAACAATTTCATGGCTACTTCGTCAATACCCCGTATGAATATCTATGTAGCTTTTTTTTATATCGCGTAAACCTTTCGTTAAAGCACTATTTACTTCATTCTGCTTCCAGACTTTTGATAAAGCTCTACCCCACCGGTTCCTATCGAAATTCTCAAAGAAGGACTAATGCAGCATAAAAACTAACATTTCACGGTCAAAGCCACCCATAGTTATCGAGAAGAAACTACCAACCATGCAACAGTTGTTATAAAACCTCAAACATTGGTAAACCTAATGGTTTTCTTTCTTGGGTGACTGATGTAACAGCACTTGACATAATGCCCCAAGGATATTCGGAGAATTTTCGTGTGAAAGAAGAAAAAACTCACCCGACAACTGACAAATCGCCGTCAGTTTTTCTTCTGTTTCTTAAACATTAAAATTCTATTTTATTTCTCATGCCTTGAAACATTGTAGGGCTAAGCTTCTTTATCGTTCTCAGCAGTTGTATTTATAATAGTGAAAGGTCCGATCTTTTATTACTGCAAGACTTAAAAACGCTGTGAGAAAACCTTGTGACTTTCTTTAACTGAACAAATGCAAGGAAAACGAAAATAAAAATATTTTTTATGGAATGATCCTTGCGTAAAAAGGTATGCAATTACTTCAGTAAATTAATATGTAAAATCTGTATTACAGCCGACTTATCTCTGTTGTTAACGAATCACACAATTTGCTGGTAGGTTCTGAGACCATTCGTCTGCTCAGGAATGTTGAATGTTTTAGATTTCTACTTTGCTAGTTTGCTTCTTATCTTTCTCAAAGTAGAAAAAAAACGTTGAGGTCTTCCTCCACCTGCAACATTAATAATGATCGTCTCAATTTTTTAATGTTACAAATTACACACGTACCCTTCTGAAAAGAAAACATTGCACAATCCGGTGACGCCAAACTAATATGCGTTCCAAACATGACATGTGAAACCTGAACTTCAAAAAAAACTTTATTTTTATATGGGCCAGTTTAGTAACTTTGGACTTCGGCCCGTCACGATTTACCTTTAGCTGTTAAGTGTTAAAATCCACATCCATGCCCCTACCGGGACTCGAACCCGGGACCGTTGAGTTGATAGCCTACCGCCGCAGACCGCTCGACCACCCGGTCAGCTTGCTATAGATGCTTCAAATCTATAGCAAGCATTGTAGTGCACTTCCAAAACTAGCCTTGTCCAAACTTCATAAATGTTAGAAAATCGACAAAAACATTTATAACACACTCTTTATTTTTAAAAGCCAGGGAAAATTTGCAGCCATGAATGAATATCTTAGAAATAATGGTAGAAGGTTTAGTTTGCGAAGATTTTCTATTTCACCGAAAAGCAATCGAGGAAAATAAAAGATATACAAATTTTATTGTTAAATTTTGTTTCTGTCTTTTACGTTCTTATGATAATTAAATGATATGACAGACATCTTGGAATCATAAAATATTACTATATGTTAGAAAATAGTGAAATGAACTCAAAAATGCCAATGCCTCAATTTCATATTTTTTGAGGACTACACTATTTATTGCCATCTTGTAGAATTTGTTGGACTTGAAAAATGCATTGGTTGTCTATTTTCTACGTCTGAGAGAATATTGAGAAATTAAACTTAGGTAAAGAAGAATCCTTTATACATAAACAATGCCATTACAAAATGTCACGCAAGACCGGATGGAAAACAACGCTCTACACGTTCTTTTTAATTAAAAAATTTGCTGGATACCTATCAGTTTATTACATAAGTAATGTCGAATTTTTGCACCGTGAGAAAAAGATCGATAACGTACCTGAAACACTACCGTTAGTGAGGAAAATAGTCTCCATCGGACTCCACAACACTCCGTCACCTGTCAACCAGCTGTTGAATCCCCCGCTGAAAGAAGTCACCGGTTTTGGAGACAAAAACTGGGTCACTGTTCGTCTCACGTCATCCTCCTTTTACAGTGTTTTTTTCTCGGAAAGATGGTTTTGCAAGCTGCGAAAAGGACAGTAGTCTGTTAGTGCTGGTGAAAATCTGATGAAAACGCCGGGTGGGGGAGTTTCTCCCAGTCACATTCCTCAATTTTAGCAAAGGTCCTTCTTGCTGTGTGTGGGCGCGCGTTATCACCTTTTCGATTAACCAGAGCAGGACGTTTCTCCAACAATGCAGTCCGTAGGCGTTCAACCTGCTGACAGTAAACATTTGCATTGATGGTCTTGTTACGTGGCAAGAGCTCAAAATGGATTATCCCACCAAACACTCAACATCACTTTGCAGGGGTGGAGATCCTGTTTCGGCACAGTTCCTACGGCCTCCTTTTAGGTACCCACTGCCGATTGCGTGTAATGTTATAGTAGAGGACCCACTTTTCAATTCCCTGTCACTATTCTGTCCATAAATGGCTCACGTCTGTGACTGCAGATGCCAACTCGCTGCTGCTTCTGTAGAGGCGTTAATGTACGAAGTACCCAATTTCCGAGTTATGACACGTATCCAAGGTCCTGCAGATGACGATGAACGGTCGAATGGGTGACATGGAGTTCGCTGGCCAGTTATTCAAAAGTTTGCATTGGATTTGCCTCCACCGCTGCTCGCAGGGCATCGTTGTCCAGCTGCACAGGTTTATCGTTTATCGGTATGGCTGGTGTCTCCTGACCGAGACCTCTGGAACTACCTCTGGCACTTTCGCACATTCACAACATCTTGATCATGTACAGCATTGATGTTTCGTGCTGCTGCGCTGGGTGTTTGTCCCTGGTGAAATTCATACAGCATAACATGCTCTATGTGGTCCTCCGACATTGGATCAAACAACAGTCACACTTCCAAAACGTGAAGTAGACCGTTCTCCTTCTACACACTGCTGTACAATCAAGTGTTCTATATGACTCAGCTATGTCACGTGTCATCGACTTCACAATTTACTCGTCAGATGGCGTCCTTGGAGCGGTTATATCACATTCGACATTACTTACGGGTAAGCCGGTATTTAAATGGTATTACACGTTTTCTGTATATTTCTGTGTTCTTCGTATGTCCATATTAAAGTTTTCTCTTAGTGTAGATACACAGAAAATAATTTTCAGAAGTTACAGAGTGTGAGGGGTTTTAATAATGTACCATTCACTTTGTATTAATTTCAAACATAATTCAAGGTTGTTATGTTCAAACATAATTCAAGGTTAGAACCAGTCAGTTTCTGGACGTTATGGTACTCCAAACATTTCTACTTACAATTCTAATATTAAAACTAGCATCCTGTCAGAGGCAATCATATTTACTTTTGAAATGCAGAACACATCACAGTGTACGAACATACACTATTATAAATATCATTCCCCTGGAAAGAATGGTAAAAATTGTCGGGTGAAGTGTGGAAAATAGAATGGTCGGCTTCGTGAAAGGGTTTTAATTCATTGTATTTCCTCTCCTAATTCCTATATCTTATGTTCTTTTTATTAATCACGCTGCATGAGTTCAAATGAAGGATATGGAATTAGTAAACTTGCTTGGAAAGATGATATGAGTTTGCAGTAATTAGGCTATTGAGTAGAGTCGACTTACAATTTGTGATATGCTACAAATTTTATTCAGAGTTAAAAATACCGTTCATTATAAATTTTTTTTCAATAAAGTATAGGGTCTAATAGCTTTTATCTATTTTGGAATATTCATCAAGTTAGGCCACAGAAAAGGAACGTTCAGAGTACGAAAAATCTTGTTGCCCGTGATCAGATAATATCAAACAAATATGTTATTTCCATTAACGCTTCACTATAGAAATCCTATTAATAGTTTTTTTTTAAATTTCTCTGAAAATGTTTATAGAACTCTATAAATATTGAAATTTGAAATTACAACTGAAAGTTTCAATAAAACTAGCACCATTTTTAGTAAAGTCTAACGTATATGCATTCCAAATTCAATCTATTGCAGTACACCTGGAAAGGATCTGGGAAGGATTTGAGCGAGCCTAATCAAGCATGAAATTAATTCCAAATTCCTTCATGTCACTTACATTTCTTTATGTGGTTGACTCCATTAGGTTGTTCTAATATTTTGTGTGTATGTGTGTGTGAGATAGAGAGGGGGGGGGGTATTTCAATGCATATGTTTCATTATAACCTGCACGAGATTATTTAACGATATTTAACGGAGGATTAGTGGAAGTAAAAGAAGCGAAAAACATCAGCAGTAGCAGAACACACCTATTAGCCACATTGTTTGGTCTTCGTTATTAGTGAGTCTTTAACTTACTAAAAGCATTGTTTGTGTCTATAAAAAAAGCTCTGGTCGTTTTTCTCTCCAGTAACATTAAACGATACGCTATACTATGAAGGTTATATAATTACCTTTTGGTTTCCCATTTACACAGTTGCTTGGAAAATAAAAGAATCTGTTTTAGGGTTCTGGACCAAAATTAATGAACTTTTTCCTGGCGTTCATAAGAACTGTTTTATGTCGCGGCTGAACATCAAAAGGGGCTACAAAACTTTGAATGTCATGCAGCCATTTTTTTTGTATAGAATGTAAAAAACAAAAACAGTGGAAAATTATAAACCACAGCTTTCTCTGTATCGAATAGAATTAGGATGAAAAAGTAACAAAAATTCCCCTCAAACTCCAGTTTGAAGTAACTTGAAATTGCAACTGTTGTCACATAATGAACAAAAAGCATATATTAGTTGCATTTTTTCCGAAGGGTATAACGAAGAGCATATGAGCTTCCTGGACATCTTCTGCACACTTTGAATCATTTTAATAGCTTCTGTGCACATTAAATATTGTAAAATTAAAAAAAAATTAAAAAAGAATTTTAAAAAAATACGCTTTATTAAGATGGACTAAAAGTAAAAAAATAATAAATTGAATTAATCTTATGAATCGGAAAATAAAAGCGTGGGTGCTCTTAGATATTATGATTTTATGATAAGGTAAGCAAGAACACCCACGCTTTTATTTTCCGATTCATAAGATTAATTTAATTTATTATTTTTAGGTAGATTTCGAAGAAAAATATACCTATTGAGATCGGTACGATATGAAAGTATATAGCGGCCATAATTTTAAAGATATTTGAACCAAATTTTTATATGTTGTTTCTAGGCTTAATAGCTCGGTTAAGTTCGTTAATGAGCAAAATCGGTCGCCATCTTGGATCTGAAATGGCCGCCGAACCCATTGTTGTATAGAATACACAGCCTAAACCGCTGGGGCTATTGAAATCAAATTTGGCATAAAGGTACAACATCACTTTTTGATTATGAAAATGTTAGGCCTACCTAATGAATTCAAAGACTCCACCTTGGATCCAAAATCGTGGAAGTAAGAAATCTATTTTCCATATTGAGCTAGAGATACGAATTGACATAAAGGTGTAATGTCACTAGTAGTTCAAGAAAATATTACAAAATGTTGAAAAAGTCGCCATCTTGGATTCAAAATGGCCGCCGAAGCCATTGTTTTATAGAATACACAGCCTAAACGGCTTCAACTAGAAATATCAAATTTGGTAACACTATACATTATCATTTGTATGTTACTAAAATATTATATGACGTATCCAAGGACGCCATCTTGGATCCAAAATGGCGGACCTAAAAATCCATTTTCCACACCGTTTGAGCTAGAGATACGAAATTTGGCATAAAGGTGCATTATGACGAGTAGCTTAGGGAAATATCACAACATTTGGGAAACGTTGCCATCTTGGATCCAAAATGACCGCCCAAAATCCCATTTTGCACACCGTTTGAGCTGGATAAATGAAATTTTACTTGAAGTTGTACTATCACAAGTAGGTCACGACAATATAAGAAAACTTTCAAAAAGTCGTCAACTTGGATCCAAAATGGCCGCTCCAAAAACCCAATTTCCAAATCATTGAAGGTAGAGAAAAGAAATTTTCAATGAAGGTGTATAACCAAGAGTAGGTTACAATAAATGGGGCAAATCTTCCCTTTGGAGGCGCAGCCCCCCGTGGGAGGGTGCAGATGGACTCTGTGGTGATGTAATGCTGCAGGGAGATTTTGGTTAAGATAAAGGAGGCACATCCTCTCAAAAGCACTGAAGTTGAGGGGGACTTTGAGATCTACCTCAGCCTGTAGGCCTACCGAAAGGAATTTTTTACTTTTTAGTCCATCTTAATAAAGCGTATTTTTTAAAAATCCTTTTTTAATTATTTTTTTCTGTATAATAGATGAATATTAAATTTCCTTCTGAGGTAGGCAACCCAAACTTCACACAATAGATGCGGCGTTGCGTGCATTTAAGGATAATTTCCAATTATTTAATTAATTAATTAATTAATTAAAGTTAACTGGATTGTTCTGTCGTATATCTAATGATTGAATAATGTATTATCATCGGAATCAATCAAGTTTACAAAGTTTCAAAGAAATCGGATGATGGGAAGTGAGTTAAAAATCAATTACAAGATTTGTACCAGAGATGATTACAGAGTAAGTTAATATAAATCGTGTAATATTAACCAAGGAATCTCTATTAGTTAAAGCGTATTAACCTTTAGATGCTATGTTGAAAAATAATTACATTCACGGTATGGCAGGGTCATTATTCACCCAATTTACAAATTTTGCTTTTAATCCTCACTGCATGCAACTATATATATTTTTTATATTCGGTGGGGGTAATTAGATTTTACGAGAAACATTTCTAAAAGACAATAATTAATTATAATTCCAAAATGGCTTATGAATATAACGCAAACATAATTGCTGTTGAAAATATCCTATGAAAAGGAGCTGTAATATTTCAGTTCAGTTATTTAATTTGAAGACATTTATTTAAGCAAAACAAAAAAATTATGTCTGGATGGTTGTACGACGAAACAGTGACGTAAAGAGCGCGAAAACAAATACCGCGCCGGATAAAACACCGACGCAAAAAAACAGCGATGAGTGAAAAGAACCATGACAGTCAAGAACAGCTGCTGAAAACATCCGATGCACAAAAACAGCTACAAACGAAAACCTCGACGGACAAAACAGTGACCCGAAAACCGCGACAGGCAAAAACTCAACAAACAAAATCAGAAATAAAAGAGCGACGCATAAATACCTCGACGCTCAAATACAACGATAAACAAAAAGCGCGACGCAGAAAACAGCGACCCACAAAACGCTATATGCAAAAACAACGACCCACAAAACGCTACATGCAAAAACAACGACATTCGAACCACGATGCCCAAACATTTAGGCAGAAAACAACGGCCTAAAAGTCACGACGCACAAAATGTACAACAAACAACCGTGACAAACAAACTTAAATCTGCCTACACCAAAGGAATTTAATGTTCTATATCTTTTCAACGAATTGAACACAAATGAATATTTCCTAGGCACAATAAGGCACAAGCAAAGCAGTAACGATTAGCGTCAATGTCGTTTTAAAATTAGCGTTTTAGACTAATTTCAGCGTGAAGCTCCTGCCTCGAAAATTAACTGTCTCATAATTTTGCGATAAATTGAGCTTAAACCAATTTTTTTGTGTCATAATCCAGCACAACTGAAGCGCAAACGATTGACATGAATTCAGTTTCGAAATTTATATTTTCGACCAATTTAATGGTGAAGCTAACGATAGAATTGAGTGTCGTATAATTTTGCACGATTTGAGAACAAACGGATTTTTTTGTTGCAATATTCAGATGAAACGATATACAAACAATTGTCATGAATTACTTTTCGAAATTTGTATATTCAGCGAATTTGACTTTGAAGCTGGCCTCCTAAAAATTGCCGGAATTCTTTGCGGTCAATTGAGGAAAAATGAAACTTTCTGTTCTACTGTCAGCACGAATGATTGATTCCCAATCAGTTTGAAAACTTAAATTTTTCGAGATTTCGAGCATGAAAGAAATGTCGCATACCCTTGTGACAAATTTAGGACAAATGAATATCTTCACTGCACAATTCAGCACAAACGATTGGCGCAAAATTTCATTTTGAAATTTACATTGCTAATTCGGTTTCAAGATTGAATGTTTTTGAAATTTCGAGCGTGAGCCTTGTCCCAGCTCCAAAGAAATTAAACATCCCATATGTTTTGACGAACTGAACACAAGGGAAACTTTCTACGGCACAATCCAGCACAAAAGAAGCACAAACTTCGTTTCGAAATTAACATTTTCGGCAAATTTAAGCTTGAAATTGCCCCCAAGATTGAGCGTCACATAATTTTGCGACGAAATGAGTCCAAACAAAACTTCATGGCACAAGCGATTGCAGTACTTTCTGTCGTTTGTGCCGTTCTTGCATCTGCAGCTTCATGGAGGTCATGCGTCCCGGTTTAGTATGAATAAAACAAGTTAGCGCTGCGATTATACTAATAATCACCAAGCTCATGTCTCTTGACAGCATTTCAGGCACACAAACATTCATTTTTATAAAACAGGTCGGCAACGCTGACAACCAGAGTGCTTAAGGACGGGAAAACCATAGTACGTTTCAATTCTGTCGAATAGTTTATGCGACGTTTGCTACGGATAAGTCTAACGATGTGGAAATAAATTGAAAAAGTTAATATTGATTTTTTAAATGGTTGGGAACTCTGACAATTGTGGCGCCTTGATGTTCAGGTGACGAGCTAGTCAAGCCAAGAATCCTCCAACGACATCACAGCTACGTCACTACACCTTGTGGATCATAAGATATGTTTGGACACTATTTGATAACACTGACAGTAGAGTATTATTTGTGGGTGGGGACATCTACAGTATTTTTATTGTGTTGAATAATAATTATACCAAGTTTGGTACTGCTAAGTCTAACGTAAAAGACACCAAATTGAAAAAAATGAATTGTAGAGAAAATAGGTAGCTTCAGAACGGTGACACCCACAGAACTGATCTATTGTTTCCAATAATCTTTATGCCAATTTTGGGGAAGATAGTTTACACAGCACGGCAGTAATTTCAGAAATTGAATTTAAAATAATAATCGGTTGGAAATACTGATCGACACTACCAATCAAGATTGTTCCTGAGGCTCCGAGCTAGTCTATGCGAGAAAATAGGGTCCAACGACACGTTAGCCACGTCTCTACACCTTGTGGTTCATAATGTATTTTGTGAACAGGGGTTTGCAACACTGACAAGAGGGTGTTTGGTGATAGGACATTCACAGTATATTTCTGTCGTATCGAATAATAATGCTTATGCCACGTTTGATGCTGCTACGTTTAACATAATGGAAGCAATTTAAAATAATAAATTTTATACCTCTCTGCCTCAAGCACATCAATACACCTTGTAGTTTCTGAAATGTAATTTCAGGACACAGACGGACAAATGAATGGATTGGGATTGTAAGGCTCCTATTTTCTATAGCTTTGCTATCAGTGGACCTAAAAGCGGTTGTATGTAAGATAATGTGTTTGAAAAATAAATTACAAGTTACATAACATAAAGAAACAATGCGGTCCTTCACGTCTGACTCCCTTGGATATAAGTGTACTTGCGTGACGTACTTGTGTGAAAAACATTGCCTTGATATGCAGCCATATTAAAAGAATAACTAACATTTTTCGACATCGAGAAAATTCTAAATTTGAAAATCGTACAATATTGTATTGTGCCCTTCTTTCAGTGATTCTGCCAGATCCCTTAATGGGGGTATTACCCCTTCAAATCATCAAGCACACACTCCCAACTTTAAAAGTTTCACTTCTGAAAATCGGTAGAAACCCTCTAAGACTCCACTTACTCCCTTCCCTAACGTTGGTTTTACATTTCCTTCAAATTGAGAATCCTGACCATAGAAATGGAATAGAATATAGAGAGCTTGAGACTGCTTTATTGGCGAGGGGAGTGAAGCCAAGAGACAGAAAGGACGAAGCATTTTCACATTAGCTGACCCCATATTTAGCGGCACTCTATACCGAGTATTGCCTTCTCATTCTTTCTTATGAGAAGAAAATTTATTAGTGGTAAGCCCGCATATCTATTGAAACCTCCAAAATAGATATCGTTATTCGAAAAACATCTGGTTCGCAGTGAATCGACAATTGTTAAATACTTGAAATGTCCCAGATGTGTACATTGTAGTAACACGATAGAAACGTGTGCTTCGAAAAGGTTACTGACTGACGCACAGAACTCGGTATAGAGAGACTCTAACGGGGCGTACAATATGGCTTAGACGCTGAACCGTAAATTTAAATGCATGGGACGTCATGAAAGTTCTTTCTATTCAATCCTATGTTCTAACAAGGGAGAGTCATCATATTTTGTCGCTGAAATCCTAGACAAGCACAATGAATCTGATAGAACATGGTGAGATATGGAGAATACCAAAATTTAAGGTGTGATGGACAAGGGCGGCAAGACTAGCGGAGGGGGGGGGACATCGAAATACACAAGTTAAAAAAGGCAATATTGGTGTTTCAGAACGAAGTCCGTTACTTTCGGGAGGTGATTCCTGACATCGAAACAAGTAAAAATGTTCCTATGAACATGAGTAAAATTCCTCTTCGTTTCGGATATACAGCGTTTCCAAGTCGGAGTTCAAAATCGACGCCTGATAATGCGAAGAAAATGAATCATTCTCAATAAGTAAGAAACGATGCATTAAATGAAAATTTCGTTTGGGTAACTTTGTTTGTAACAACATGACGGAGATCAGGAGTGAAAACAGGATGTTACCGGTTTGTCAGTGTTGCCAATTTGGTATGACGTTTAAATATTTTAAATGGTATTAAGTTGTATTATTTGGTATTTGGTGTCTCCTATTGTGGGGCTTCACAGTCCAGTGGTTAGAGCGTTTTACTCTTGTCCATGTGGTCCCGGGTTCAATTCCCGGCTGGAGTACCCCACTTTTCGGCGTCCACCCAGCGTCGTGAGGCAAACTTGGGGAGTCAAGTGAATAAATACGTGACGACCACTCGGTCTAGAAAGACCCTGATACGCCTGTTCGTGGTCAAGATGATGCGCAGTGCTGACCCCACGGCCGTCACTCAGATGGACGATGTTCCACCAACCGCGGACAAATGGCGTTGGGGCAGGTTCAGGACTTTCTTTCTGTAACGCCAGTGCCAGTGGTTATTTTTATATCCTATTGATGGTGAACAACATTCGAAAAGCAGACACACCGTAGTGTTGCAAACTATGGATAAGACAGAAAGGTTTCCGCGACCTTATACAAACTACGTGCAGTTTTACCCACAAGACAAGATATGGCTCGTATCTCGTCTCATCTCGAAAAGCGAGACAAGACTCAAGACGAGACGGCTCTTGAAAAGTCTTGTCTTGCCTCGAATGTCTCGAAAAACCCAAACTGACTAACTCTAACTCTATGGCTTATGGTACTCACAAGTTCATCGCCGCAGTAACAAACGGTCGCCATTGGATTCTATCCTGGGCAATATCAAGCCAGTTTTCATCACGAACACCTACTTCTCGAAGATCTTTTCTAATATTGTCCTCCCAACGACGTCTCGGTCTTCCCAATAGTCTCCTTCCACCCGGCCTTCCAACCAGGATAGAATATAATCTTCGTTTTTCCCCCATCCGAGCTACATGACCTGCCCATCTTAGTCGTCGTGATTTCATTATTTTTACAACATCTGGTGAATTGTACAGTCCGTGAAGTTCTTTATTATGCAGTCTTCTCCATTATCCAGTCATTTCGTGTCGTTTCGGCCCGTATATCTTTCTCAAAACCTTATTTTCAAACACTCGTAATGTATGTTCATCTACTAGGGTCGTACTCCAACTTTCCCACCCGTAAAGTATTCACTCAGCAGAATAACCGTTCTGTATATTTTCAATTTCAATTTCCTTGATATCAATCGCGATGTTAGAAGCTTTTGGACTGAATATAAACATGCGTTGTCCGATACTAAGCGACTTTTTATTTCTTCCGTGACCCTATTTTTGCTTGTTACGTATGCTCCCAAGTATTTAAATTTATTTACTTTCTCTATGACCTCATCCCTAATTCTTATGTTTCGAAAAACCCGAAATTCGAAAACTCAAACAGAGCTATTTTATTTGTGTCAAGAATTACTCAATCGGAATAAGATATGTCCTTGAAAGTTCTTACCAGCTTTAATTTCTTCGCAAAAGGGTTGGAGCGGGGAATACTTAAACTTCTTTTTAATGAACCTTCCAAGCAGCTTTAATTTTCATTTTTTAATTCATTCAAGCTTCCTGATTCTATTTCGTCATTCTATTGCGTAAAGCCTCCATGGAAATAACAATGTTTGTGTAAAAATCCTATACCGGTACTATAGAACTACACTCCACACGTTCCCCGGATGACA
This sequence comes from Lepisma saccharinum, assembly GCA_022664845.1. Classification (NCBI taxonomy): domain Eukaryota; kingdom Metazoa; phylum Arthropoda; class Insecta; order Zygentoma; family Lepismatidae; genus Lepisma; species Lepisma saccharinum. The sequence continues at coordinate 131,794 of JAGDQP010000088.1, forward strand.
GTGTCAGTAATTAACCACTGTTCTCGATGCGAGCAAAGACAAAATCGTGTCAGTGAATTTCGGCACTGAGTTTATTTATTAGCGATTTGACAATAACTTTGAGGTATTTTATTGCCATCTGATGTTATTTAATCCTAAACCTTTTTAGCTCCCTTCAGAGTGTAGCTAACAAAAAGGGACCCTATAACCTGCGTGCTTCATCCGTTCGTCCGTACACAAAAAAGTTAGTCTCAGGAACCACAAGTATAGATCGTTGAGATGTCATTGGAAATGTTTTGGCTGGACTAGCTTCGAGCTGAGCTACCAAAACCGTTTTGAATGATACAGTGGGTCAGCGTTTAAAACACAGTTTCTCAAAATATTTCCATTACGTTAGACTAATCTGCACCAAAATTGGCATAAACATTATTCAATACAGTAGGAAAATACTGTTGATGTTACCGTCCCCAAGCACAGCAGTTGTTAGTGTTGTCAATCTATTTTCTATAAAGTTATTTTTTTCTAATTATTTCCATAATGTTAGACGTAGCAGCACCAAACTTACCAGGTGTATGCATAAGTAGTTTCCGGTTTACCTAAGAGATGGCGCCAGCGAAAAGTACGCAGCGTATTCATTTGAAACATACGTCATTTTGTTCGTGTGACATTAAACTACAAACACACACAAACTGAGTCCACCAAACACTAGCGTCTTTGTTTTATCGTTCAGTGATCATGTCGAAGTTCATACCTGAAAAAGAACATTTGCGGCACGCATTGCTTTTCTTATTTAATCAAAAGAAAAAGGCTGTTGAAAGTCCTCGTGTGCTGGTAAAAACATATGGTGAACACGCTCCATCGATTAGAACATGTGAGATGGTTTCGACAATTTAAAAGTGATGATTTCAATGTGAAAGAGAGTGCGCGCTCTGGTAGACCAGAAAAGTGCGAAAACGAGCAATTGCAGGTGTTACGGCAGGATAACCCAACTCAAACTCAACAGCAATTGGCAAAAGCATTAAATGTGTCACAAGAAACAATCAGCAGACGTTTACGAGCAATGGGGAAGATCAATAAACTGGGTAAATGGGTCCCACACGATCTGAATGAACATCAAATGGAAAATCGCAAAGTCACTTGTGAAATGCTGCTTCAACGCCACGAAAGAAAATCCTTTTTGTATCGAATTGTGACGGGTGACGAAAAATGGATTTATTTTGAAAACCCGAAGGGGCGAAAATCGTGGGTTTTACCTGGCAAAGCCGGTCCTTCAACACCAAGGCCAAATCGCTTCGGCAACAAGACCATGCTTTGTGTCTGGTGGGACCAGAGCGGTATTGTGTATTATGAACTCTTGAAGCCTGGCGAAACCGTTAATGCCCAACGCTATCGCCAACAAATGATTAATTTAAATCACGCATTGATCAAAAGACGACCGGAATGGGCCCGAAGACATGGCAAAGTGATTGTGTTACACGACAATGCGCCGTCTCACACAGGAAAACCAGTGAAAGACACCTTGAAATCGCTTGGATGGGACATCCTTCCGCACCCGCCGCACTCCCCAGACCTGGCGCCATCTGACTATCACCTCTTCGCATCAATGGGGCACGCGCTCGCAGAGCAGCACTTCAGCAATTTCGAAGACGTTGGAAAATGGCTCGGCGAATGGTTTACCTCAAAAGACAAGCAGCTTTTCTGGCATGGTATGCATCAATTACCTAAAAGATGGGCGAAATGTGTAGAAGCCGATGGCCAATATTTTTAATAAAACAAAATTAATTTCCCTTGAAAATTACGTCTTTTCTTTACCACAAAAACCGGCAAAAACTTATGCATACACCTGGTAGTATAAACATTATTCTATATAATAAAAATACTGTGGGTATTGCTGTCGCAAAGCACTCCAGCTGCCAGTGCTGCCAATCTTTTTTAAACAGTAATTTCTCAAATTGCTCCTATGTCGTTGCATGTACCCGCATCAAAATTGGCAGAAATGTTATTCCACATAATAGGAAAAATAGTGTACATTTGCCCGTCCCCAAGGACCCTAGTTGTCAGTGATGCCAGCCTACTTTTTCCCCTCCATCAGTTGGATTTACACATTTATGGTGACTCCACAGCTGACTTCAGAATTATTTTATCTTGCACGTCAGACCGAGGGCTTTGGCCAGTATAATCTCCCCTAGTTTTGGAAAAGGGCTAAACTTTACGTCATAAGGTACATGAAAACGCTCAACGGAGTTTTCTGTAGACGGGTCTGCGAAACCAGAAACTGGATCGTAAGACAAGGTTTTTCGGGACCTTTAGGGCCGTAAGACAAGTTTGAAATTTCGAAAAAGGGCCATATTTTTTTTTAGATGTTGAAATACTCTATACTTTTTTCTATCTGAAAATATCTCCAATTATACTCTTTCCCTCACCTTTGTAACTTTCAACGCATACTGTAGTTGAATGCCTCGCAAATTTATAAATTCGGAAAACATTATAAAATAAATATCGTTAAAAATTAAACATAATCTAATCTAATGAGAGAAAGAAGACACCTACTGGACTTTCAAATGCATTTTTAACTGTAAAGCTGTGTCAATATCACTTGAAGTGCTGTGGCGTTTAGCCATTTTTTTCATTGATTTTTTTGGAGAATCTACTAACTTTTCGAAGAACGCGATGATTTTATGGGCTCATCTCCAAGAATCCGAGTGTATATTTCCAATAAGACTTCTCAGCAACAAGTGTGTTAATTCGATATAAATAATCTTCGTATTCTAACAGCTCATAGCCGGGTTTGGTGTCAACGAAATTCGCCATGTCTGTGACACACTTTTCACAAAACATTAAATTAACTTGTATTTGTATGTCTACAGTATTCAAAGGCATGAATAGGGTTTTCTTTATCTGACTTAATCACTGACATTTGCCAATTAAAATTAAGGATTTCTTTCTTCTCTAGCCTTTTTATTTCTTGAACCTGTCAATCAAAATACTCGATTAATATTAAAAATACATTTTCAGGGTCGCCAAATTAATAGCGTATGAAGTATAATGAGGGAAGTGCTAATTGCAAAAAGACGTGTTGAAATAAATTTACAGAATGTACTTTTCTCACGGGACGGGCGTAAGCCATAGTGCTGTTACTGCCCATAAAATACATTTTATCTTACGTACTTTCTCTATGCTCTGTGCATGCAATGTGGGAATTTACAAGAAAAAATCCCACAGCTCAAAAATTTCCCTTCACTTCCACAGTAGGCGACTACACTGTTGATACCTTAGAATTTTCCTAAATATTGCTGGAACCCAGTAGGAGGAACAGGAATAGGCAAAGCATGAAGACACTTCATGTGCAGTTTCTTATAACAATTAGTTCTTATACACTTTAAGCACCCTTGGATTAAACAGAAGAAGCGTTAAAAACACATGTAATCGGATTCGAGAAACAGGGTTAATAGTAAAACTTTCCTTATATGTTATGTTCAAGAATGTTGGAGTAGATTAGAATTGCAGAAAACTATGATATGGCATCTCCGACGATGCTTGTCCTATCTTAAGTTAGTTAGTTATCTCGGACTGCTCTATCATCTGTTCGTTTCGACCAATGTTCATAAACTCCCTGTATAATAATTGGTAAAAAGAAAGCTTTCAAACTGAAAACAAAGTGTGACGAAAGAGAAATAAGATGAGACTAAAACTATGATCTAAATTACGAAGACAACTCAGTAAAAGTGCTTTTATAAGTAACAGTATGTTAATAAAATAGCCAATGAATACTTGACAGGTAAATACGGTTTATAAAAACCGTTCCCAGTTTCAAGATCGAAACGTTCTTACGAGTAATACTAAAAATGAAAAGTACTCAAACTTACTTCCAGAATATGTTGTTGATGGGTGTGACTTGATGACCTTGTTACTTACAATACTACATGTCGGTGCAATAATTTATTTCAGGTCGTAATGGGTTCACTAAGACACTTTTATTTGCCATATGTCAATTTCAGCACGACCTTCAAATACGCTTATCACAGTGCCACGAAAAGTACTACATACATCAATAAAAGTGCCTTTCCTAATATATTCATGCGTATACTCAACCCCCCACCCCACCCTTTCTATGTAAATTTAGTCTTGAAGAGAAGGTTGAATAATTTTAAGCATTATTTCTCAAATGGAAAGCGTATGCCTGACACCTAAAAAGCAATAATTTAGTTATGTTCAAATCACTGTTAACCTGGAAGATAAATGGATTCTCTTGCTTCCGTAGCCCGCTCAAGTAACACTTCTTTCTCTATGTCGTATATCATAATAAAACAAAAAGGCGTTACTCGAATATGCTCGGCATAAAATATGTATGGAAAACAAAATGAATGACACCACCGCTCCTTGTTCTGGTAAAGTACAAAGGTTTAGATTTTTATTTTAGAGCATCATTGCGACATAAATAATTGTTGTTATAATGAGATTTCAGAAAAATTATGTTTGGATAATTTCTTTGCTTTCTTAACTGAGTCTGGATCGTAAACCTTCCTTTTAAAATACTCTTATCTGCTCTGGTAACTTTTATGCTTGTAAACTCGTGTCCACAAGTTTGTAAACGTTACTTTTGATATTTTTTTGTTTAATCTTTGGATATTTATAATAAATACATTGCTGAGGAATACATTTCGTTTGAATTTTGAATTTTGGAATGTCGAATTTCATTTATAGGCTTTGGGTAACTGTGGCTCAGGCCGAAATATATTAATGTTTTTAATGCCTTCCCAGTAGCGGTAATTCCTTGGTTCTAATAACAAGTCAACTGAGCCAAGTCAAATCAAATTCTACATAAACGAGCTTACGATGATGTCAATTCTCCCTGTATATTTTATACGATATCTAAAGAGCACTACAGCTGGTATCGTTCGTTATACTGTTCCACCTTGACCTTTTCGTTTCATATGTTTTCTAGACGGTCATAATTAATCGAAAAGAAAAGAGTTTCGGTTGTCTTTCTAAGAACAAAGAGAAAATAAGAAGACAATTTACGCAGTGAATGTAAAAATCAGTACAAAATGCACGTTCAAGGTAACCGGATCAATTTCTCTCTTTCATTTCAATAGTTATTATGTGTGTAGAATTCCCTGATCTGCATGTTAACCTTGATGAACGAAACAAGTGGCCAACTGGCATAAGGGTTTTAGTTTAAAGAATTTAATTCATTTTCTTGGTTGTAAGAACAAAGAACACAATCCAAAAGAATTATCTAAGATTAGATCGACTGATAAAATTATAAAATGGTGAATGTAAGTAATGAATTCTAACAATTGTAATTGTGTTGCTTCTAACAATCCAAGCCTTCTTAACACAATACTACTGAAAGTTATATTACTCGATTATCTTTCATTGATAATGTTGACATATTCCAATAATTGCTTAAATACGTTTTAGTGAAAAGAGTGCTAAGAATCATTTACGGATTGAAAAGAAATTCAACCTGTAAAGAAATGTTCAAATCTGAGAACATCCTCACACTACGAAGTTTATACATATGTGGGGCACTATTGTTCATAAAGAGTTATTTAAGCCAACCAAAGGATGCTCACTAACGTTAAAGAATAACCTATCAATAGTCCTTCAAAGATATTCTGATTTCCACAAAATTGTGTAAATTGTATTAGGTTGTTTAATAAGCTACCCGCAATAATTAAATGTACCTCAAACTTAAATATATTTATGTTAGAACCTTTTACATTTCTTAAGAACATATGTTATTATTTCACATGTTAATAATTGAATGTTAAGCTTACAGGAGGCATAAGCTTCAGCATTGTTAGTCTGTATATGGAAGGAATAAATAAATAAATAAATTTGAAGTGCATAGAAGTGATCAAAACTTTATTCATTTTATGTGGCCAAAAGGTTGTGTATTGAAAATTACGAGAAGTATAAATTTTTAACAGTGCACACTTTAGTACTCAACCTCTGCTCTCTAGTGTTAATAGTCACTGACAAGAGATCGGTGCAGTTTCTAGTCAGTATAAAAGATTGTTATTCACCGAGTGAGATTTCTCCAGATTGTATTCTGTTTCATGACTCAAATGCTGAGACAATACGTAGAATGTAGACCCTGAAAACCCCGTCCTCATTCTTGTTCTTAGAATTTGTGCTTGTGGATATTCATTTTCATGGTCGATATTTTATTAGAAAAGCACAGTGCATGTGGAAGTTAATGGTATATATATGATCATCCTTTCCAGGTACTTCCTTTGACTAACAAGAAACTTCTTTTAGCTTTCCTTGCTGTTAGTATTTTATTATTCATCAGTGGGGTTGATTTAAATCTAGCAAAACTGTATCTCAACACAATAAGAATGCTGAGTATCAAAGACAAGCACGAACCTTTACTTCAAAGCAGTTCTAACCTTCCAGATTAGCAATATCACTCTGTTAGCAGCAACGCGTTCCAAATCATTGTAATTTTAGGTCTTCCTTGCACCCTAACGAATACATTCTTATCATACGTCAACACTGATTTATATGTTTAACAGTGCAACAATGTTTTTCTCTACAGTTGACATTATTAGCATAATTTCCAAATACGAAAATAGCAGTATAGTAAACTCCAATGATCATTTCAAGTATTTTACTACATTACACATAATTACCATTCGTTCAAGTAGAAATCTCAATAATATTTCCTGCATTTGAATGATACAAGTCGAAGATAATTCAAAATTACATTTGAAAATAACTTCTAGTTCATATAGTATCAAAATCAACAACAAAATTTGTGATTGGCTGAAACATATGCAGCCTAAACAATGTTCAATTAAACTATTCGTTTAAAATGGGGCACTAATTTCCTGTTCAGAAATTTGCTAGTTCTTGAAGTATTAATGACACATGCCACTTGCATACTTATGGTAGAAGTTCTGTAAATCTTTATCCTCCAGTCACTTTAGTCGTGTTCTTGATACAGCTTTAATCTTTTATATAATAATTTTACTCTGATTCTTAGTCTCCGAGAATAATCTTACACTCAAGATTCCTCTTTTATTCTGACTTTTTATGACCTCATTATCATCAAAATCTAAGGAAATTTATGTTTGATGTTGAATCCTTTAACAGAAATGCATTGTGTGAGAATAATATATATATTTTTTTTAAGTACAGAAAGAATTGGTCGGTGGTCTAACGGTGAATCGTATTCCGGTCTTCCGATTGCCAGTCCGGGTACTCAATGATCCCGAAACCAACAAAGCACCCAATCGGCAATCGGGAGACAGGAGTTTCGATTTCCACTCGGTCCAAACTTAACAGCATTTTCCAATTTGTAGCTATATGACTCCAGAATGGTTGTAGCATTCTTCATTTTCGCGACAGGCCTGCACAGTGTCTTTCCAACCAAGGGGCAGAACTAAATCATACTATAACTTCTTCCAGCATTGAACGCAAAGTTTTCACAAATCTCATTTACAAGGAAGCTAGCTGTGTTTGATTCTGCATATAAGCACTACCTACATAATTTCACAACCAAGTAATCGATTATTATTATTATGATAAGTTACGTGAAGCACAAAAAAACTGTATTTATTCATAAAATTTTGCTACTGAAAACACACCCTTTGCTCTACTTTTCTACATAGCTTATAAAACGTTTCTTTGTGTGTACCATTAAACTTCCAATTTCCTGTTATGGAAATCTGTTCGTCATCCACTCAGCCACAGTTGCAACTTTTAAGTGTACTTTTCACCACCTTATCGGTTGCTTTTGAATGAGTCTTGAGCCTTTATTTAAGGGGTAAGTTCATCATACGTTGCTCTTCCCCTTAACACAATACAAGAAAATACAGAATACATTAAAAAATATTATACAAAGTAGTGTAAGGTCAAGGAAATGTAAATAGATAATTATAGTCGATATTACATACTGCTTTTTCATTCAACCATATCACCAGATCAAAAAATGTCCAACTTTTTGCCATATCTTTCACTGTTATTATTTCATAACTACTAATTAGATCCTGGATTGACGATTGTATATTCCGTAGTTATCGAAATTATTGTTTTTTTCTTCTTGTATATATGACAGTCCCTGTGTGACTACTTCAAAATTACTGGCACCACTTCAATATGATTGGGCACAACCGACCCCGGGTCAGACCCTAAATGCAAACACATGTAATGGTTAATACTGCAGGTCCTTTCATTAGGATGATATTATCTTCATTGGATAAAAAGCAATGGCAAATCACCAGTGGATCACTATACCGATGGACTTTCACTAGAAAACTAATCACCATAATCATTTAATAGATGAAGAGAAACTCTCGCATTAGAACATTTATAGGTTCGTTATCAAATTTATCTCTTGCCACCTGAATTTTGGATACAAAAATTACTATATATGATGCAATTCAATACAATTTATTTACAAATATTAACTTTTTTCTTTTATTTTTCAGGAGATATTACTAGAAAACCCTTCAAAGCACACCACAATAATCCTTCATGATGTGAGATTTCAAGAAATGAAAGCCCTGCTTGACTTCATGTACACCGGAGCAGTAGATGTCCCGCAAAAAGACTTCGAAATGTTCTTGAAAGCTGCAGAAGTGTTGAAAGTGAAAGGTCTTTCAGATATTCAAGTTGAAAAAGAATCTACAAAAGGAGTTTCAGATATTCAAATAGAAAATGAATCTGCGAAAATCCCTTCGGAAGTCCAGGTCGAAGAGGAGCCAATTGAGGTTTTGAAAGTAAAACATCTTTCAGGTTTCAAAGACAATAAGGAAATTACGAAAGTTCTTCCGGAAATCCAAATTGAAAATGAGCCTTCAGAAACTTTTAAAGATAAAAGCCTTTCAGAAACTGAATTAGAGAAAGAACCCTTGGAAATTTTGAAAGTGAAAAACTTTCAAATCACTGAAGAATTAAAGGAACGGGAAATTTTAAAAGTAAAACGCGTTTCAGAAAATGAAAATGATAAAGAAGTATCAGCTATGGATTGTGACATTAAGAACAAGCGTGATTCATCCCCAATATCTGAAATAACATCCGATGTAACTAACAATAAGAATAGTGTTTCCCACAGGAACAACATTTGTGTTTCAATAAATAATAACCATCATCAATTTTTGAACTCTAAAAATCAAAATGACTCTTTTTCAATCACTAAAGTCCTATCACCAACATTATCAGTCAAGACTCCTCCAGTGAATTCACCAGAAGATTCAACTAAAATATTTGCTAAAATCGATAAACTGTCTCAAGTTTACTGCAAATCACCACCCGTATCATTGGCTAAATATAGTATCACAGAAGCACCAGAAAGAAAATTTAATCCCAGTGACAATTCAAACGAGTTTAAAAGTGAAATGAGTGTTTCTTCACCAACAAAATGCGGACAATTTTCAACAATTAAAGCAGAAATTAATAACAACAACAAAGAATGTTTCATCAATACTTTTGGTATTCCAACCTCAATTCCCAGAGACAACAATTGTTTGCCTTCAAAAACTCGTTGCAATCAATGGCCCATGGATTTACCAGCTCTTCTTCCAATTCCCTTGTCACCAACAGAGAAACCAAACTTTACCCATCATCACAACAGTACAAATTACCACCAACAGAACAGCAAACAATTACCATCACCTCTTATTTCTCATCCATACAGTGTTAATAATTACAATGGCGGATTTGATAACGTGAATAACAGGACAATTCGTCGAACGCATTTGTTAACCTTCTATGAAGATGTCGCGCAAAGGACTCAACAGAAGTTTTGCCGACCACCGGCGCCTTTTATACCATCACCATGGTCGCATCGATACCCTTCGGGACCAACGCCTGATCCATACAGCTTTTGGGGAGGAATGCATTCCTTAATACCTCCAGGACATAATGGCTGCTACACAGATGTTACGCAAAATGCGGTAAGTCATTGTGAAGTTAGCTATTATCGCCTTTTTGGTAACATTTAGAAGTAAGTAGATATATAGTTGTGCTTCAATATATTACGTAAATACTTCATAGAGCGATGAGTAGGGTCTAAGATAGTTTACCGCTCGGAAACAAAGAGACAGCGAAACGTGTTTCTGTAGTAGTGTACGTTATTTATTTTTGAAACTATCTAATATATAAACAATGAAATAAAATTGAATATTACTCGATTCATTCCAGACCAGCTCATTACTCGAAATTACCTTGCTTTTGTTCAACTCTTTTATGCATACATTACATATCATATGATCCATCAACGACATATCAGTATAGCTGTAGCTTCCATCACAATAATAAGTCCTTTTACAAAATACTTAGTTTGACACTTGGACTGTCTTCTTAACAGGGTAGGAATGTTTAAAACAAAATGTTTTAAACATATGTATTAAACATAGGCGACTGTTTTAAACATTTTGTTTAAAACATTTTGAACATTTGTATAAACCGATGTCTTTAAGCTGTGTTTAAAACATGTTAATTTTATTTTTGTTCGTCGAAAGAATCAGATTATCCTTAAGAGTTCGAAAGGCTGTGTTTTTACCCGTAAAATGTATGCACTATGCAATTTGTCCCATGTGAGAGCTAGTTTCCAAAATAATCAGTATTATGGCACCGCAAACCTATACAGGTGGAGACACAAAATGCGTTGTTTCAATTTGTTCTTTATCGGTTGAATGCTAGAAGCAGGAGATATTAATTCGCTATCAATAACATGAAACAAGGTGTTCATATTTCAATTCGTCCTTTTTTATTTACTGTGACAAACTGCCAGCAAATGAAAACTTCATAGACATGTATTTGTTTTTTATGATTACATTGCTCTTTTTTATGTTTATGAGGAAACGAACAGTTGTGGATAACTGTGCAGATTTGATAATCATTTCTCATTAGGTGCTTGGAGTTTATGTCGGGTGGTACAGCTTATTAGGTACTCTGCTTCTTTGCTGTTCGTTTATAGACTCATTATCAGTGGGTTGCACAGCAAGAAAAAGGATTTAATCTGGACACACTTTATTAAAGTTAATCCTTCCGAAAATAGTATAACCGGGACAGTTCATGTGGGTACTTCAGGCGCCGCAGTTGACAGTGCTACCAACCAATTTCAGAAAATACAATTTTTAGTTGCTTCTATATCGTCGAACGTATTGAGACCAAACTTTGTATTTGCGTACTGGGACGTGCCACGGAGGTACTTCAGACCCCACAGTTGACAGTTTTCCCAGTCAAATTTAAAAATTAAATATTTATGACTTCCATTCAGTTCGACGTATCCGTACCAAGCCTTGAGTATACATATTCGACAGATTCGAAACCCTGTGGTTGAACCCTATGCCCAAGCACCCAGTTGTCATCGTTGCCACCCTATTTTAAAATTCACTTTTTCAAGTGACCCCATACTGTTACGTGCCGATAGCTATTCAAAAAGCTACTTTCAAAAAGCGCGGGGGTAGCTGCAGGGCGTGACTACGTGAAGATATGCTTTAAAATAATACTTAGAGCCCTATAACAACAGACGCATTAGAAGAAACCTATGTGTAGTTGTTTGTTTACAAGAATATATATTATGCATTTATACAAATCTTTTGAAATATGCATATAACATAAAATATTTTTTATTACACTGTCTGGATCTGTATATATTTTTACAGTATAAGGCGAGGCTTGGAGTCCAAACCATGAGGGAGCAATGACAGCGAGTTTTTATAGTAAAACACAATGTAACTAGTAAACGCAAACATATATATCTGTCCTTGATTAGAAGCAAGGTATTTCTCGGGATTTTTTGCTAAAGATACTTGATTTTTGCGGACGGTACTTATGATAAAAAATAGATATCTTACTTGGATAATATCGTAATTAGAAATTAACTTATTGTATATACGGGATGATAGCATATTTCGGTAAGAATTCATAGTTTTTCAGTTTATAGTAAAAATATCTTCGAAGTTGTATTATCTAAACTGAAACTCTTACTAAAATTCAAAATATTTACTTCCCTGCAGATTTATTAGTATTTTATTACAAACTATACCAAATAACTTCAGTTTATATGTCCTTAGTTAATTCCTTGTGCTTGTCAGGATGAAGATATAGGAAGTATAGCAATGCATAAATAATCCCATCATTTGCCTCGTAAGGCTGCAGGAAAACAAAGCAAAACAATAGTAAATTGTGATGAATGTGTGAAAGCTTAAATCCAATCCTGCTTATTACATTGATTATCTGCTGCGTAAAGCATTAAATACTTGCTGTGTGGAAAAAAGATCCAAAACACTGAAAAACTAAAAACACTTCACAGAAAGAAAACGTTTTTACAACACTACCTCATCCTCCTATCAGATTGAGTATCATAGTGTCTTTGGTATTCCTGGGCACTTTGGGAGGTAAAGGCAGCCCAGCGTGAGACTGAAAACCCCACCTCACTTCGTACCGTTGGTCGAGAATATGTGGATCGCTAGCTCATACGCTGTTCGCGGCGCATGCGCATTGCACAGGGTATACCTTTAGCTTTACCGTATATAATAAATAGCTTTGTCATTGAATTTTAAGAAATAGAAAATTTTATCAAATTTGGTAAAATTGAACCTACAATGTCTAGTAAAACTTATGTATAGACCAAAAGTGCGATTGAAACGTTATAGAGGCTATTGCAGATGGAGTACCTATAATTACCCCTACTAATTGTTAAGAAAATGTTAAACGTTTTAAACATGTATTTTGCAGTCTTTTGCAGTCAAAACGTGTTTGAAACAAATAAAAGCAAAAAAATACGTTTTGAACATTTTGTAACTAAAAAACTTGTTTTTCCCCAACCCTGCTTCCTAATAACGTCTATCAAATCTTATTTATCATACTCTTAAGTATCTGGTCTCTACCCTAATAAATCTACTGTACTATGTTTGTACTATAACGTAATTGAATATCAGAGTCGATTCTATCCAGATTCACTGATATTCTACAGATGAAAACCTTCAATGATAGAAAGTGAAATACACTCTGACGTCAATTTTTCTCATGAAACTAACAAAAGAAGTAATGCATATGCAGTCAGTGTTATTGAAATGGACTTCTCATGCTTATACCATCCTAGTTTTGGAAGCTAAGAAAGGTTAGCGAACTTCTGCAGACGAATATATCTCAAACAAACTGTTAACTTTCATTAATCTATTTGCATTGTTCTCTTAACGTTAACATTTCTTCTGGTAAGTCCTTAATTATTATTTTTCCTCGTTTTTTAAAAAAAAAAAACTTAACATTTTAGCTACATAATCACATAGTCTTATTTAGATCATAGTTTGGACTTACTCGGCCACAGAATATAAGGCGATGACTTTCTCCTTTTAGCTCCATAATATCTTTAATTTCATTTCCTTTGCTACATTGTTCGACTCTTATTTATTCAGTGTAGCTAACTACCACATATTTGTCACATTCGAGTACAATGAAGTTCCATAAAAACATGTAACATGAGTGGGTGATAACTGCCTCATTAATATCTTTTTTCTTGTGAAAATCGTTGAAATTAAAGCATTGTTACAACATTTTGCTCTGGCTGTTTAGAATGTGGAATTGTCATCATAGTGAGTAATGACAAACTCAGCCAAGCTTCCTCCGAGAGTCCGATAGAGAGCTGCGAAAGGAAACAGAATCACGTTTCTTGCCAAATTAAATTAAAATGTTATCCGTAATATGAAACACAGTACTGTAGAGAATACCTTTTGTAGTCACAAAAGTTCACGGAATATGACATAGTTTTGTACTTACATAAGAATCAAAGCTCTGCATATAAAAATATAAAACTTTTGTATCGCAGGTGTGTTGTCAATGCCAGAACTTAGATTTTCTTCAACTTTGGAGAATGTGTATTGATATAATGAAACTACTGTTAAAATCAATCGATTTTTTGTCGATTAGTTGTTAATGCCTAAAAGTTTACCCACGATATGTGGTTTATTATTGTCAATTACTTATACGACTGTCTCTTATTTACAGAAATTCCTACAACGCTTGAAAGAGTCAAATTCCCACTTCCCATTGTCAACACCTCTACAACCGATGGATCCAATAAAGGAAGCTCGAAGCTCTGCAACAAGCCGAAAGGTAAACTAAACTGAAACTTAATTAGAGGAGCTCGAGAGGCTAGCAAAAGATCTTCTTTAATGTTAAAGATGTTACTTAAAGAGCCTCATTAAAGTATATTTTGGTGTGTTAGGTCTGCTTATAGAAAATTTCATTTTGTATACTTCAGAAAACAGGGTAGTTCCAAAAGAAGTAGACAAATTTCTGAAGTTGAATCCTGAAATTGAAAAGTATTTTGTAGTTACCCTATGAATAATAGCCATTAATGTATATATCGGGACCACACAAATAATAGAGTGGCGGCGTAAGGGGACTAGTGTTACCCACACCCGGCCCCACCTGTCAAAGTGCCCCTGCCAGATGCCGACACAAGTGAATAATCGCTTGTTAATATTAATCAATGAAGCATATGAATGGTGGTCGGTGACGTAATAGCTATGCCGTCTCAGGACTATTACTAGTTCACTTGACTCTAATCGCTGATAAGCATGACTCACCACAATCTAAATAATCGTATGGGCGAGTGAGCGAGAAAATATCTGCCTTGGTAAAGGAACCTCAATTTTTCGCGGGGCTCGGAATAACGGAAAATAAGATATTCCGTCCAAGAGTAGCAGTGTGCACTCACTATTGTGTTTGCAAACGGGTATCCATCAAGGTCACTTGCCCCAGATTGTATTACGCCACTAACTAACTAACTCTATGGCTTATGGAACTCGCAAGTTCATCGCCGCAGTAACAAAGTTCGACATTGGATTCTATCCTGGGCAATATCAAGCCAGTTTTCATCACGAAAACCTACTTCTCGAAGATATCTTCTAATATTTTCAATTTCCTTGATATTAATCGCGATGTTAGAAGTTTTTGAACTGAATAGAGACATGCGTTGCCCGATACTAAGCGACCTTTTATTTCTTCCGTTACCTCATTTTTGCTTGTAACGTATGCTCCCAAGTATTTAAATTTGTTCACTTTCTCTATGACCTCATCCCTAATTCTTATGTTTTTTATTTCCTTCATTCCGTATGTTTCGGCTTGTTATCATGATTTTGTTTTATATATGTTTACCTGTATACCTATCTCATCGCACGCTTCTACTAAGACATCAATGTTGCTTTGTAGTGCATCTTTATCGTCCCCTATTAAATCTACATCATCCGCGTTTACGAACAATTGATTCAAACCATTCAATGATAGTCCCTTTTTGTTCCCTTTAATTTTCTAAATCGAATATTCTACCGCAAAGTTAAACCGTAGTGGTGAAAGGCATCACCTTGTTTCAATCCGCTGCGAATTTTGAAATTATCTAACATATTATTACCTATCCGTACTCTGCTTATCAGGTCGCTGAGATACATCTTCACTAGTTGAACCAATTACCGGTATTTCGGAATTTCAAATCGTATCAGGATAATGTATAACTTTTCCCTTTTTATAGAATCATATGCTTTCTTAAAATCAATGAATAGCTGGTGAACCGTCCCATTGTATTCCCACCTCTTCCCCAAAATTTGTCTCAGGGCGAAAATATGGTCCAACGTGGATCTATTTCTTCTAAATCCACATTCGTGATCTCCAATTATTTCATCTACGTATACACTTAGGCGTGTTAACAGAATATTACTTAATACCTTGTAACAGGTTGGAAGTAATGAGATTTCGCGGTAATTATTACAGTCCGATTTATCGCCTTTTTTGTAAATAGGCACTATTTTTGAGATTTCCCATTCCTTTGGGAGCTCCTCCTTTCTCCATATAGCACTTATCAATTTATGTAGTTCATTGATTAGTGCAGTTCCTCCTGCTTTAATTAATTCGTCTGGAATATTGTCTATTCCTGGTGATTTGAAATTTTTTAATTTCTTTACATTTCGATCTCGATCTCGCTAGGCTCGGGAATCCACGGTTCTGCGGTATGGATTTCAAATTCCTCTGTTTCTTCCCCGTTGTGTACATTAAGAAGTTTGTCGAAATAACTTTTCCACACATCGGCAATTTTAGTCGGATCCGTCTGAACATCTCCACGTTGATTTCTAATCATTCCTAGCCTCGGCTGGTAACCTTTTCTTAACGGGTTTACCCCTTTGTATAGATCTCTTATGTTATTTGTCTTCCCGTTTTCCTCAATATCCTGATTCTTCTGCGTCAGATAAGATAAAGATAAAACTAATTTTATGGGCGGTAACAGCACATTCTGCGTCAGATATTCTAACTTTTTGTCTCTGAACCCGCGTGTGGCGTTTCGTTTCGCGTTACTGTAGTGGTTGGTATTTGATTCGCTTGTATTACTTAGCCATCGTTGTCTGGCTTGTTTTCCTATTTCATTAATCTTAAGGCGTTCTTCATCAAATCAAGGTTTGTTTTTCTGTTATTTCTTCTCACCTGCACGTATCTTCGCTGCGCTCTTAATTGTTTCACGAATTGCCTCCCACATCTTACTTACATCAACTTCATTATTAATATCATCATTATGATTACTCGAGTCGGCTAGGATTTCGAACATATTTGAGAGTTCCAGTTGGTAATCTGCTTTTATGCTCGAATTATTTAATCGTTTAACTTCGAATTTCTGTTGTTTTACCCCTTGCTTTCTCTGTTCGCGTTGCATAACTTTTCCCTTACCTTTGTGATCACTAATTGATGGTCGGTGTCACCTTCCACTCCTCTGTACGACCTAACATCCATTATGTTGGTATGTCTTCGTTTATCTACTAATACGTGATACATCTGGTTGAGAGTTTTGCCGCCCGGAGATACCAATGTGTATTTGTGTATGTCTTTATGTTCAACCTACGTGCTCTTTACCAGTAGTTTTTTCGAAATCGCGAAAGTTATCAGTCTTTCTCCATTGTTGTTGGACTTTTCGTGAAGGCTGTAGTAGGTTGCCTATAGTAGTTCTATGTTTTTCTTTTCTCCCTACCTTTGCATTGAAATCACCCAACACAATTTTCGGGTTATACTTCGGCTTTCGGTCAAATAGACTTTCTAGCTCATCGTAGAATATATCTTTGTCTCACGCCACTACTTTAATAATATACTTTACTCGCCTTGATATTTTACTTCTACTGCTACTATTACTACTACTGTGGTTAATACTCCTACTGCTACTATTATTATATTATACTACCACTCCTCCACTTGTACTACTACCCCAACATACTACTAAAGTACTGCATCTATTCCTCCTCTTCTACTACTACTATTACTACTGTCATTTATTTTGCCAATACTATTACTGCCGATATTACCGTTACTACTACTGCTGTTACAAATACTTCTGCTACTAATATTACTGCTACCACTACTAGTCCACTGATTCTATATGACTGCTACTTCCATCGTCAATACTACACTACTAGTACCGCTACTTCGTTAATATGATCAAAACTCGAGAGAATTATCGTGCCAACTTTGGCTGTAATCGGTACAACAGTTTTCACGCTTTGTGCGAATAGGATTTTAGAAAATAAATTTAATTACAATGGAAACGGAAATTAATATGAAATTTTATAACCACTAAAACATTTTTGGTAGACATGTCTGACGTCTAGCAGAGTTTGGTTAAATAGATTCAGACATCCCTATATGTGAATCTAATGTTAATACGAGAGTAGTTTGATAAGACCGTGCAAAAATAAAAAAAAAACACATTTTTTCAAGTTGTTCCAATGCTTTTAAACCATTTCTTTGCCTACATAAATTAAGTCTTGGCCATCTCTGCAAAATAAGCATTTGTTTCACTAATCGGTTTGGAATAGGATGCAAGTTTCTTCCCTATATGGAGGGTTTTCATGTCTGGAGACAAGTAATAGTCCAAGAAAGGCAAATCTGGATGATACGAAGTGTGAGACAGCTTCATAGCGTAATTTTAACAGTTTTTGCAGCCAAAATCACAGATGAATGAGATAAAGCTTGGTCTTTTTAAAAACAAAGTTTCTTTTTAACTAGTTCCACTTTTTTTACATTTTGTCACCAAACGATCCAGTAAGAATGCATAGTACTCCCCGGTAATTGTTTTATCTTTGTTCATGTAGCCAGTAAATACACTGGGGTTCAAAGAAAACAGTTGTCAAACAGAATCTTTGGTGATGATTAAAACATTTTCTCTCTTTTCTTTATTTTTTGGTAAAGGTTACCTGCTTGAGAACGTTGTCTTGATTTCCTTTTCGTTTCGGACTGGGAACGGTTTTACTATGACTCATCAACTGTTACGACATGCAGTAAAAATTTATCTGGTTTTATTTGAAACAGTTACAAATTGTACTTCGAAATGTTCACTTATTATCCTCAAGCAAAATATGTACGAGTTATGATCAGACGTTAACACTCTAAGATATGCTACACGCTTTTAAACTTCTATCTCTCACCGCCATACGATAGATTGTTTTCCAATAATTTATGATATAGTGACCTCAATTGGGGACCGGAACATTCAGCGTACTTGTGCTTATTGGGCTGCAACGAAAATAATCATTATAAATCATTCTGGCATGTAAGATAGTGTGAGGATTTATCATAATATTTATCAAGATTGGATTAGTTTCTGCCGCCACTTTCCTCCTGAAAGCTAACGTTTTATTAGCAAGGGGAGCAATGAAATAGCCCCAATCACAGAATAACCGTCGAATTTCACATGCTTACTTTAAAGTATGTAAATGTCCAGTCGATTTCAGTGCAGTGGTGCCATCTCTCATATTTTGCACTCACTTATCAAACAACCCTTGTAACAGCATAAAATGTGAAACTGGTTTAACATATTGAAAGTAGTCTTTTATGTTATCATACCTTTGGTTACATTCGTTAGTCTCTTGGGTCGTGTCAACCATTCAAAGGTATGTGTGTAATAGTAAAACCTCGTTATCGTGTTCGAGGCAACTGTATAAAATTTTGTAGTGATTAAACATTTAGGACAGTGCCCTCTATTCTTGTATCACGTTTGATTGCAGTCTCTTCCATGAACGTCATATAACAATATGAGGATAATAATAGTCATGTGACCATGAAAACGATGACAACGATAACCGCGCTCAAAGTTAATGTACACCTTCCAGTAAAATCGAAATGGGTTTAATAATTTTTCCATGATGAGAGAACATGAATGTACAAATTCATTTTGACATATAAATTAACAATATTTGATTGGCTAACTGAAGACGTATAATCAGCGTTGATAAAAAAAGCTCTTAACTAATCCACGGAAGAAATGCTACTTGATATAGGTACACTCTAATTTTGTAGCACTTAACTGATCTTCGAAAACAGTATGTGTCAAGAAGCATTTCTTCACTGTTAAGAACTGCATTTCATACAACAGACGTATTGATTCTATGCTTCTCCTATCATTGGCATGTATTCATACTATTTCTGTAATAATTTATACAAATAAATTAATTGTACGATTATTCTCTTTCAGGATGATCAATTTGAGACTATGGAAGGAAAGCAACACAAGATCCCACAATCAGATGGACCTTCAAAAACTTCCTCAGCAAACCTGAATTATAGTGTGTCTTCCATCATTGGTAAAAGGAACTCTCCAGGAGGAAACAGTCCAGGTGGTGATGTTACATATAAACCAAAAGAACGTTGTATTCGAGAGTTTTACATGACACACGATCGTGTAACTGATAATAATATAAATGTCAATTCTAAGTCTAAAAGCGAGTTGGAAGTGCAAAGTGATCCCACGGTTACTATTAAAACATCAGTATCGCCAAACGTGTTCAGTTCTTCCCATAGCGAACAACAAGATAGTCCAATGTCTTTGTGTTCAAGAAAAACTACTAGTAATGCTTCCGTGGTAGTTGATAATTGTTGCACCAACTACAACCTGAAAATAGAAACTGATTCTAATGAAAACTACTCAGATCATCAACAACATTCATTAAACGTATCGAAACATGATGGCAGCGTAGTTATTAATCCGTCTACGGTTAGTGATGTGGCAAGTGGTGACAATGATAAGAAAGATTCTTTCTGGAAGCTTGAATCAGATAACCAAAATCCAGAGAAGGAAAATATGAAAAGTGAACGTGTCAGTAAATGTCAAGAAAATACTCTGGACTTAAGTATTCATTCTCATGATCAAGTATCCGCTACAGAAGAGAACAGTAACAGCTCTTTCGTGTCGTTCCCGTATACCAAATCATCTTTGGAACATAAGTATCAATGTTTACGAACGACTCAGACGCCCGGATCGGCGCAATCTTATATCAAATCCCATAGATGCAATGAATGTGGTAAAACCTTTTCTCGTCGGCAACTGCTGCTACAGCACCATCGTATACATACAGGTGAAAAGCCATTTCGGTGTGAAGTTTGTAATAAGAGCTTCACCCAACGTGGCCACTGGAGTATCCACCAGAAGCTACACGACGGAGAAAAACCATTTTCTTGCACAACTTGCAATAAAGCGTTTGTTTCGCGAGCTTCGTTGAAAGTCCATTACAGAACGCACACGGGTGAAAAACCATTTCGATGCGAAGATTGCGGAAAACAGTTTAGCCAGCTCCGTAACTACAAATACCACCGATCCGTCCACGAAGGCACCCGAGAATTCTCGTGCACGTGTCCCGAATGTGGAAAATACTTCAACGATCGCGGTTACCTCAGCAGTCACATGAAAATCCATCGTAACAAGAAAGAATACCAATGTGAGTACTGTGAGAAGAGTTTTAACCAAAGAGTCGCGTACAATATGCACGTACGAATTCATACGGGCGAGAAACCGCATCAGTGTAGCCAGTGCGGGAAAAGTTTCAGTCGGAAAATGTTGTTGAAACAGCACTTACGGATTCACACAGGTGAAAAGCCTTTTCAGTGTGACGTGTGCAAGAAGGCGTTCGCGGATCGAAGCAATATGACCCTACACATGCGTTTGCACACGGGAGAGAAACCTTATAGCTGCACTTTATGCGGGAAATCATTCACTAAGAAACATCACCTCAAGACACACATGAACTTCCACACTGGAGTTAAGCCGTACAAATGTGAGAAATGTGGATTACGATTCAGTCAGTCCAGCAATATGAGAACGCATTACAAGAAATGTACTGCAGCTGCTGGTACTGCATCTACTAGCGTCGAAGACAAAACTTCATCTACAACTACTCAGAGTTTTAACAGTCCTGATCTTGCTGACGAGGCTAGTAATGAAATATCTGGTACTCTTGACTCGTTGTCAAGTCCTGTTACTACTCTCTCAGAACCTCTTACACCGAATCAAACAGATGAATCATCCGGAAGCTCTGTTGTGACCGTTTAATTAAATTCAACCTGATTATACGTATCAGGAGGTTAACTTTACTTTTCTAATCAAGTTTAGTAAACTTGACTATTGCAAGTATAGTCTTCCAGCGATGAATTAGCTTCAGCACTTTCACAAACTTTTACATAGAAAGGTTGCAAATAATGTGTCTTCTTGAGATTAAATGGCTGCCCTTCAAGTGTCTTTCTATTATATTAAAACGCTTAATTCTACTAATTCTTATGGTTTATGTACTGAATATCTTCTTATCTATTTTGTAGAAAGTGTATCCTTATCCAATGTCGGAACTAATATCTACTTGATTACGTTACTAATGACTAAGTACTTAATGTTCATTGAAGTAGGAAGAATTATCGAATGGCAAGTTGGTAACGCAGTCAAGTTAGCTCAAAAACAGGACTATCGCATTTCCTTCTGATTTGATGATGGTGGGTTCAAGGCTTGTTTCATATCTTTTCATAAGAATACTTGTACTAGCCAAGCTCTAGCTAATGGGCAACCATATCTACCTTCTTATTTGTTGGCATTGTGTTCTCCCGAACATTTTCAAATTCATTTGTTTCGAAGAACTAATGTTATGGTACTAGCTCCTCCTAAAATTTCTAGAATTAAATCGTCACCATATTCAAATACTCTTACAAAATATTGTTAAAATGGTTTGTTGTACAATGATTCATTTTTATCAATTTCAAAAGCTGCTTTCTTCATTTACAGTTTATTTCTCCATATTTCTTTATTTGCACATTCATTTCTAGCTGATAAGCGACTCCAGTCTTTAATGTTGTATTTCATCCAGATAAAGATTTGAACTTATTTTTTAAAATAAATAATAAATGATAAAAACACTTTATTTCACTCTAAGTATTGTTCAAGGCTTGATGATATTAATAACAACAACTGAACGTTCTCTACATTATATCGTTTTACTTGTATGTAAGTTAGCAGCGAAATATGCAATATAAATAGAATTTAACAAAGTACGTAATGTGCGATCTATTATGTTTAATCATATAAACGAAATACGTGCAAACAGAGTCGTGCATAAAATTAAAGAACTTTAAGCAATTCCGATTACCTAATGGAATGTGGTCAATGGATCTCATTAATATTAAAATATAGAAATATTTTTTATTTTTGTTCTCTTCGATTGCCATTATTCTTATTATTTATTGTAAAGTGACATATTTATTGTAAATTGACATAAACTATGTCATAAAATTGAAGAACTGAATTACTGTTTCGACTGAAATGTACTATGTGGATCTATCAGTTCCTTCTGGTACAGCGTTGGCTTTGCATTAGGAAGGCCGTTGTTTTGCGCCCCGAGGCCATCCATCCTGACTTGCTCTAAAACGCTTTCTCTAGGACGGATAGAGTTGGTATCATGAATAAGGCCATAGCCGTGTCCTCTGCAAATGCTTCACTTTGTTGCTCTTGTGTAGTAAAGAATGGCTGTAATGTAAACGTATCTGGAGCTCGTTAGATAAATAATGTATGTGTTTGGCTATTTCTTTTAATAAAAAGCCATGAATTGAAATACATATATCAGAAGTAAAATAAATTATGACGCTGCTGATGTACTGTAAATATGTAACATATATAAAGGAAGTGAATTATTACGTTTCAAGGAAAGTTGTAGTAAATCTGTTGTTATATTAGTAAGGTATATATATCTATAAAGTAAACATTAGTATTCAGTTGATCATGTTCCGTTTAAAACGTTTTAATTTGTAGGTGCTGGTTTTCCCGTGTATGAAAACCAAAAATGTTATAGTGAGAATATTCTTAAGCAAGAGTTTTGTTTTTAAAATAAAAATTGTTATATTAATTTAATGTTCCCATTGAATACTTTTACATAAATAATATTTATCATTTCCATAGTTCTTAATCGTTCAAGTTCAAGATTTTCTAAAATTGTTTAAACTAAGTAAATATTTCCGAATTTTCTTATTTACACATATATAGCTTCAATATTAAAACAATTTGCAAATTCTTCGCAATACTTTTCATGGATATCCTAGTATGTTATTAAAACAAATTACTTCTATTTTAGATGGATTCCTGGTACGTGTCCTTGAAAATTATACCTGACAGTGAATTTTCCACTATAAAATCAGAAAAACAGTTGTTTTGATATATTAAGACAGTGAATATAATATATTCACTACAATGTATCAAACTATTATATTATGTGTTAATACGTAGTGATATTATTCTTAATTTAATATTACACTGTTAATGAGCATTCTTTGTACAGCATCCACTCTCAAAATGTAAAAGTATCGTAACTTCATTCAAGTTCTAAACATATTTATCTTTCCTTAGGAGTATTCTAACATTCAGGATAATGTCTTTACAATTTTGATTCATGTTAGTCTATGGCATTATGTAATTACTTATTCAAACAGAAATTAATAATACATGAAAAATGCTGGGTTTATTTATCATTTAGACGATGTCCTCCTGTCACGTGTTCAGAAACTACGTTCAATAGGATGCAGTCCTAGATAAAAACGCAATAAGCAATAGTTTTCTTGTTTTATTAAAACATTATCGAATCTTTCGAGGCAATTCAAGCTGAAGAACAAACATCGTTTGAAAATATGTCATAAAAATTCACCAAAAATATAGAGACGAATATAAAGGTGGATAAATTTGAACATCAAGTCTATTACTTAAAATATGTACATGTCACAATGTTTGATTGGGAATATGAATATCCTCCCTTTTGCTTTCAGATAACTTATATTGCCTATGAAATTCAACTTTCTGATCTTTCAAAAAAGAGCATGATGAGTTACCTGACACACATAATGAAGAAAAACTCAAGTACAAAATTTAATCTTCCACGAATACCTTAAATATATGTGAAACCTTTACATTTGTACCTGAAGCTCTTCATATCACAAGAAAGTGTGATTAGAAAAAATGAAACTAGTCTTCTTCTAGTAGGTGAAAGGTAACAGTGATTTATTAAAAAGTGTATTAAAAACAATAAATGTCTAAAACAAATAACAAACTACTTTATACTTATACTTATTGTTAATTCGTAACAACAAAATATTGACTATGTTATTCGTTAAGTTACTATTGTTTAAATTCCCAAAGGAAATTTTACTTAATACGTAGGCCAGTGTTTCAGCTATTAAATTTCTTATGTAACGTTGTATATTGTTTCTCAAGTCTGATTTATTAGTGCAAAATTTGATTGTAAGTGAGGTAAGCATTAGATTTTATAATAAGCCGAGTTGTATCATTGCTTTATTGGTGGCTATATTTTCCCTCACAACAGCATATACGCTTACAAACTTGTAAAATAAAGTTGATAATTTTACTGCCTTTCAAAAAACATGCAGCAAACTACTGATTATAATTGTTTTCATTATTAGCTGCCATATGAGCTGAAAATTATTTAGATAAACTATTAAAATAACACTTTTTTCATTCATTTATGTGTACTTAAATTATGTTCCTTGCTCGAAAATAGATCTAAGCAAAACACTTTTAACCTAAATTTACACAGTAAGCTGATAATTTTCAAAACATTAGGATAATGATGTAGATAGTACACTATAATGAACCTAAATGTACATGTATAATTCAGGAAAATAATTAGAGACAATGTAAAATATTGCAGTTAACTAATTTTTTAACTTAACGTACAATATTTCGAATACAAGACTTTTGCGCACCATTTTTTTTTAATGTAATGCGTATTTGTTTAGCGATTCAAATTATAGACTCATGGTTGTATATTAAGCTCATTAGAAGCCGGAAAATTGATCTGGCTCCTTACACAGCCAACACTCCGTCCGTAAATAATCTGTAGTGTGCTGTATGTTGAAGGTATGGCCTGTGATTTTTTTCATAAATTGATGATATTTATCGAGCCGACAATCAATCGATACTATTGTATGTTACATCACTCTTTAATATGATACATAAAAGGAACAGGCTGATACATTCAGGTATTACTAATAATTAAATCCAGAAAAATAACGTTTTATTTATTTCTTGTGTGTTACTTGTTACCCGTTTCCTGGGAATATCTATCTAGGATGTTATTTTTGTGTGTAGTTTATTTATTTCAACAAATATTTGTTATCAAGGTATTGTTATGGTTTATTGTATCCTAACACCTTTTCTATTACTAGCTTGCTACGTGTGATGTTAAGTTTCCAAATAGCTTATGATTATTTGTGTATATGAATGTAACCATCTTTTTGTTATTATATATATTTTATGATTGTTGAAATGTTGGCTTCACATCTATTTGAAAACTTGTGAACAATAAACAACTTGAATTTAAGTATCATGTTTCATTTGCGTAACTTCTTTTATAACGTCTTTCTTACCTGCTATAAAATGTAAGATAATTCTAAAAATTGAATAACGAGGCACTTAATATGATCATTAGAAAGGTAGATTAAAAACGATAGTTCATATCTACTTGATCTTCAAACCATCAAGACAGGTTAGATGCACCAGTAAGTAAGGTGAGGATGTATCTAAAGCGTATCCCAATTCTTCAAAAATCATCAGAGCTAAGTGTTAGGGAAACGTTAGTTAGAATATCTCTGTATAAGCTTACAAACAAACATACTGATGACGCAGGAGAAAGTTATGATTTTTTTTCCTGTCATGATTAGGATGTCAAAATATGTCCGCATGCAAATTTGGTAACCCGAGCGCAATAGGTTTAGGAGACATTGATCATACAATAGCCATATTCCTTGTCTATGGAGAGCGATATGAAATGTTGAAATACCATTACACTTTTAAATTGCTAAAATAAATAGAAGAAAACACATGGTAATAAGTACTGGGTGGAAGACGCTATCTTGTAGAGGGTAAATTCTTCATGACCGAGATCTTGAAGTCCGCCATATTGCATCTTGATTGATTTTCTTAGATGGAAAGAGGATCGTGTGATATGTCATTCTGGGCTAGAATTTTACGAGAAAAACGTTTCTGAAGTTAGTTTCGCAGTAAATGTGATATTGTGAGAGATAAGGGTATCCACAGAGTAATGATACAATAGCCTGGAAACACCCATTTCTTTTCAAAATAACGACGAAAATGAAACCTAAATGCATACATGTTATGCTTGAGTATAGTGCCCTATCGCTATGGATTTGTATGCATTTAGGTTTCATTTCCGTCGTTATTTCAAGGAGAAGTAGGTGTTTCAGGCTATTGTATCATAAACCCATGCTAGAGTCACATACTCTTGTCTCTCACAATATTACATTTATGGCAAAACTGACTTCAGAAACGCATTTCTCGTAAACTTCTAACCCAAAATGACATATTACACGATTTCCTTCCCATTTAAGAAAATCAATCAAGATTCAATATGGCGGTCGTGAAGAACATGAGGTCTATATGGTAGCGCTTTACACCCAGTACCCATTACTATACTTAGGTATATTTGTTTTTCATTTCTTTCAGGAATATAAAAGTACGAGTATAATAGTATTTTAACACTTTTATATCACTCTCCACACACAATAATCTGACTATTGTATGATCTATATCTCCCAAACCAATTGCACTCTTGTTGCCAAAATTTGCATGGACATATTTTGACATACTAATGATGAAGCAGGGAAAAAAAGTCATAACTTCGTTGTGGTCCATTATTATGTTTGCTTGTTAGACTAAGTATAACAATCAACAGGTCATCCTTTAAAGCTCTGACATATTTGTATTTATAAATACAATGCCAAACGATAAAATTGGGACCAAGGCCATCTAGGATTACCCGACAAAATACTGTTTAACATTGCCACAACTAAATGACCTATGACAGTGGTACAGGAAAAGAATTTACATGTTAAAAATACTATACTCTTTGGTTCAATCAATATTTTAGTAATACATCTCGACCTAACGCATACGACCAGCGTATGCGCAAATGTCTGTCATAAACCAGGCTAGTTTTTAATCCTCTCTGTGTATAAATGAAGTTACACTAGACGATCGCTTATACAGCATTAATTTCACAAAATATTACGCAATTATTCCTAATTACGCCACAAACTATTCTGACAGTACATATCATTACTACCAAAATATACATCATTACTTTTCCATCAAAGACATGTCGAAACAAGAAACCATGAATATTGATACCACGACAAGCGAACATTATGCACTTTGAATTTTTGGGCTTTATCTTTAGTTATAAATTATATCGAGGTGTTCCTGCACGAAGGTGATAAGTCCATACTCGGCCAAAAATGATATTATTCATTTGTTACTGATCCTAATATCATCAAGAATGCTCTTTCTATACATCAGGAGCAAAGCTTTCATCTCAATGATAATCGTAACAATCGAACTATAAATCTAAGGCTTTTAATCCAATGTGGATGAACTTCTGAATATACTATTTGACCAGAATAGCCACATACAGCCTTGAATAAGGACTGAATGCCACTGAAGATCAAATCCAGTAAATAAATAATGGAACCGTAATTTACAAACATTCTTGTGTAAACAGTTTATTGATTAAAATTAGATTAAGGACTCGGACAATTAGACAGTACATACGAAAGTACATTTCAAAGCCGAGAAGGATAAAAATATGTAAATATATTCAATAGTAGGGGTTTATACGATCCGACAGATTATTTTTAATATTAAATCACATAGTAGTAAACGACTTTAGAATGTCAGAGTAGCAACGGTCAGATAAGAGCAGATTAAGTGATGGCATTGGATTAGTATCACTAAAATCAATATACGACGAGACATGATTTAGCTACTGTAATCTTCATGCCAGGTGTGTAAATATGAAACCGGAATTTGTGCATAGACGGCGTTAGCTGTCACTGTAGTTACCGTAAAACTGCGTCCTTGGCACCACTTACTTCTTTTGACTGCTGATAACAATTTGCAACTCACAACCAGACAAGTTTCATGTCATAGTGTAGTGTTTAATAACGTTGAACATGGCGCAATAAGCACCTACAAACTATGATGTGCGGACAGTATTGATTTTTTGTTACCATTTCAAGAAAACTGCTGCAGAATCGCATCGCATGCTTGTCGAAGCTTACGGTAATCATTCTCTTAGTAAATCACAGAGCTATGCGTGGTTTGCAAAATTTAAAAGTGGCGATTTTGACGTGAGAAACGAAGAACGTGGAAGACCACCGAAAAAGTTTGGAGAGAGCGAATTGCAAGCTTTGTTGGATGAGGATGACCCTCAAACGCAACAACAATTCCCGGATCAATTAAATGTGACACGAGAAGCAGTTTCCATACGTTTAAAAGCCATGGGCAAGATTCAGAAGGTGGGAAAATGGGTTACACATGCATTGACTGAACGACAGCAGGAAAACCGAAAAACCGCTTGCGAAGTTCTGCTCGCCAAGTACAAAAGGAAATCATTTCTCCATCGAATTGTGACTGGTGACGAAAAGTGGATCTATTTCGAGAATCCTAAGCGTAGAACATCATGGGTAACTCCAGGAGAACCGGCGACATCGACTGCAAGACCAAATCGCTATGGACCGAACACAATGCTTTGTATTTGGTGGGATCAGAAGGAACTGATCTATTTGAACTGCTGAAACCTTACGAAACCGTTAATACCCAACGTTACCGACAACAAATGATCGATTTCCATCAAGCTTTGCGTGAAAAATGACCAGAATATGACCAAAGACAACATGAAGTGATTGTGCTTCACGATAATGCACCCTCCCACACAGCAAAACCGGTCAAGGAAACGATTGCAACGTTTGGCTGGGAAATTCTTCCACATGCGGCTTACTCACCAGACTTGGCGCCTTCCGATTTTCACTTATTTGCATGCATGGGACACACACTTGCTGACCAGCGCTTCACATCTTACGAAAATGGCTTGATGACTGGTTTGCAGCACAAGAGGCACAGTTTTTTTGGTCTGGCATCCACACATTGCCGGAACGATGGCAGAAATGTATCGCTAGCGATGGCCAATACTTCGAATAAGATTATTCAGAAGTGAAAAAATATTACATTGATGTTATGAGTGTGTGGCCCATATGTGTATAAATCGATATAATAATAATAATTTGAAAATGCATTCTGTAATTTAAAAAGTGTATTATTAAAGGAATAAAATTCAAGAATATTGATGTAACCGCAAGCAAGCGGAGAATACTTCAGAAAGGTTGAACTGGGGTTCGAACCCAGGTTCTTCCTATTACAAGACAAACTATCTGATACTGCATCTCGTTATTCGTACATCATACTTATCCATTCGGTACAATAACCTACTAAACCCTCCCATCTTATGAGCCTTCAGAACGCCCCTGTATACACCAAAATTAATCTGTAGAGAACATAGCATGTATTTCTGGATTTGTGACATTTCCCTCAATAGTAAACATTAAAATATCAATTTTCATATGGAACAACTGAATTCATTAAGCTAATGATAGCAAATCAGTTCACAGATTCTACAGTAATTTTACGGAAATATATGAAACCATTGTTTAACATACTTTATTAAATTATATCTGCAATTCTAATGTTCTCCTTTCATATCTAATTTGCAAAAGAATATTTCAATAAATCCTATTTTTTTTTCATTTATCTCAAAATTATTAACACTAAACAATAAATAGTCGCTTCAAAGAAGTCCGATGTTAATTTAGTTTTGTCCTAGAAGTCAGATAGATAATCCATGATAACGGCCTATCTACTACTCACAAGTAAATCTATAAATGATGCTGAGCGCTTGACTAACCAAACTTAGCAGAAAAGTAGGGGACATCAGGAAACGTCCGCATACTTAAATCGGCCATCTTATATCTTGCCCTAAATTTTTAAATGGGAAAAGGGCCATGTGATATATTAATTTGTACTGAAATTTTACCAGAAAAATAAAGTTACTTTTGATATAACGTTATTCATGTAAGCGCTGATGGCATATGAATATAACGTTGAGGGAATTTGCATCATTTGGAGGACTGCTGAATGCCGCTGCGTGTTGCAATCCTCATATCCAAAGATCTCCCCAATTTTAAATCTACTACTTGGCGAAGGCCTCCCTTATTTTTCCACCAATCTAGGAGAGGTGCTGTGTATTTTTCAATTCCTTTAAGAGTTTTACAAATAAAAAGGTGTTGTCACACTTGTATATCACACTCAAGTCCTTCTTATTATGAATCAGAATATTGACCACAGTAGCTGTCTATATAAAAAAAAAAAAATACTTTTGATCATGCTCCCCCCGTCCCTGATGTTTCCTAACGGTTTCTAATCCTACACCAATATTGGTAAGAAAAGTGCTATCCATAGACTTACTTTAAGAGGAATTACTCCAACACTTGCAGTGCGACGAAACGACGTGAGATTATGTGAGTATGGTTTTCTAAATACTTGATGGTGACCTTCAATTGAGGAAAATTTCACTGAATAATTGAATTTAAGGTTCATTTTAAACAAGTATTAAATTTTAAATGAATTGCTGCTACCAACACTGCTGATTTAAACTACTTTGAAGAGAGAGAGAGAGAGTTTCGAATTCCTTGCTTCATAAAATTTAGAGGTTAATTTAAAGCCCTGATTAATCAATCAGTGAAATTAACTAGAAATCCGAAGAATTTGTTAAGACCAGTAACCAAAAGAGTTAAAGATAGTAGAAAATGTATACTTCTCGATGATATGAAATTCTAAGATTCTCCCTTCAAATGCGGGAGAAGATACTGGACATATTACGCGCCAGATGCAGTAGCACCCCGTCTCCCCCCCCCCCCTCTCTCTCTCTCTCGCTCGCTCGCTCTTTCTCTCGCTCTGTCTGTCTGTCTCTCTCTCTCTCTCTCTGATGATACTTTACAATATAGCTATTTTTATATTATTAGGAATTAAGAAAGAGCGAACTTGTGAAAGTTAGTTTCCACTTCCTGTACCAAGAGTTCTGCTTACATTAGTGCTGATTCGTAGTTCGAGTGAACGAGACATAGGCGTTAGTCAAAAGCGGAACTGGTTGTTCCTTATATACAAGTTACATTTGACAAATGGGCGGTTTGGCGTACAAAATAACAATTTTACAGAAGAGCAAATCTACAGAGTGTTTAAAAATATTTTGATATAATTTCAAGGGCTACCTCTCTATTGTCCGGGGTACTTCTCAGACCCTATTCAACAGAATTTCACCAAATTTGGAGGGTAACCTTCTGTGAGTATCTAGTTGTGCCCCAAAAATTGAAACAGATCGGAGAGAAAATACAGATCTAATATTTGACGTACTGAAACGGTTACATTGGTTTTCGTTGTTTTCTACTCCCCCTTTCTTTTCATCAGCTTGGTCCGATTAGGACCATTAACGAACTCGACAGAGATTTTTACCTAAATCGATATTTATATAAAAATGAAATATCTTATTTAAATCTCTGCTTTTGTTTATTACCACTTCAACCTCTATACTTGACAGTTTTTATTTGTTCTTAATGCATCTTTTTAATTTGTTTCAGGTAATGTTGTAAGTTTCTTCCGTTACAATTAAAATGGTACCAAAACGTATTAAATTTGCAGAAGGTAATACATTATCTTATTTTAACTGGGACCTTTGCTACCTGTGTTAGAAGAATAGGGATTTAATTTGTCCTGCCCGAAAAACTAAAAAAAGGCGTTTCTTTAAGCTCTGTATATGCCACGTTGACGTCCAATCTATTAGCATTTAAGGTAATTGGTGCACTCCCTCCCCATATAAACTTGGATATTATGTATGGTGGAAGTGGTTTAGGAGAAACTCTCAGGTCTACAGGTGCAACGTGGCACAACAACTATTATTTGAACTTTAACAAGCAAAAGTTGGATCGATTTCGAAAGTGTGTTGCAGGAGAACCACACTCGTCAGGTACCTTGCCCCCCACCCCGGTTTCAACACATCAGAGCGAGACTGAAATTTTAATTCATTTCGGTCATCCTCCTGCCTTCATTCAGAGATCGTAAGAACAGTACGATCTCCATATTCTCAAGAAAAATTCCTGTACCATGAAGTGAATCCGTACATGTGACACTACAAGGATTGTAAACAATGTAGTTGTAGGCACTTATTGTAAACAAACCCTGTTTCGAATTTGCAGGACAACGTACTTTCTCTTCATCTGCACGCTGGTTCACAAGAAGGCAAAGAGCTGTTGTTATTTCAGTTACTCTGTTGCAA
This sequence comes from Lepisma saccharinum, assembly GCA_022664845.1. Taxonomy (NCBI): domain Eukaryota; kingdom Metazoa; phylum Arthropoda; class Insecta; order Zygentoma; family Lepismatidae; genus Lepisma; species Lepisma saccharinum. Next base: position 164,262 of record JAGDQP010000088.1, read on the forward strand.
GAAATGGACAACCCTAATCCATGCAGGTCATCAACAGACTTTGCTGCTTGTTCGGTCAGATGCTGATAAAACGAGATAAACAGAGACAGTTTCTTGACTTGTCTTATTACGCGCATATTTTCCTGACGGAACGTTTCACGGTAGTTAAAAGAAACAAAGTTGGCTAATCGTGAGACTGGTTTGTCGTGCTTTACAGTTGTCTGATGGTATTGTTGGTGATCCATATAATAGAAGATTGATTGCCTCTACAAGAATCGGAGACACAGATTCCTCTTGACATCCACTACCATTGAAAGGAACTGAAGATGTAGGTATATCTTCCCTAAACTTTTCCAGAAACCACATAAATGTGTTCTTCATCGTCGTTTTCTGGGTACATTATTATTATTATTATATATTAGCACCGTCACGTATCAGTAAAAATTCTCTTCCTTATTTAGTTGAGGAAAATTAATTAATATTCTGTTCCGCAACCATGAAGAGTCTACATCTGGCAACTCGGTCTCAGGAACTCCAAGAAGACTAGATAATTGCCCTCTGTAATATGGCGTAAGACTTGTCATTTTAAAAACGTAATCGACATCTTCTCTCTGAAATTTTGAATTAATAAACTGAACCAAAACTGCAAACGCTATTGCTTCAACAGATTTGTTATCTTGTCTTCCTTGACTTTTTGCAGCTCTACATCGATTGTAAAGGTTGTTAAGACACTTGCATGGCATTTTGCTTCTTTAGCAACAAGGCCTTCGCTGGACAAAAATGCTTGAAGCTCTATGTCTTTTAGGAAATCTGCACAATACTTCAATATGTTATTCATGAAAGTTGTAACACAGAAAAGTGGTTCATTCCTGGAGTTTTCTTTGTTGCAAAAAAAAAAATGTTTCTGCAAACTGTGAAGAAAGGCAACAGAATGGCCGAAATGAACGAAAATTTCTGGCTGAGTCACTCTGATGTGTTGAAAGCGGAGTGGGGAGCAATGTGCCTGAAGAGTGTGGCTCCCCTGCAACACACTTGCGAACTCGATCCAATTTTTGCTTGTTAAAGTTCAAATAGCAGGTTTTGTGCCACTTTGAACCTTTAGACCTGAGAGTTTCTCCTAAACCACTTCCAGCATACATAATATCCAAGTTTATGTGTGGAGGGAGTGCACCAATTACCTTAAATGCTAATAGATTGGACGTCAACGTGGCATATACAGAGCTTAAAGAAACACTTTTTTTTTTTAGTTTTTCACGTTGGACAAATTAAATCCCCACTATTCTAACACAGGCAGGAAAGGTCCCAGTTAAAATAAGATGATGTATCACCTTCTTCTGCAAGTTTAACACGCTTTGATCTTATTTTAATTGTAACGGAATAAATTTACAACATTACCCGAAACAAATGAAAAAGATATTTCATTTTTAGATAAATATCGATTTAGGTAAAAATCTCTGTTGAGTTCGTTAATGATCCTAATCGGACCAAGGTGAAGAAAAAGAAGTGGGAGTGGAAAACAACAAAAATCGATGTAACTTCTTCATTACGTTTTTCCCCGATCTCTTTCAAATTTTCTGGCGCACAACTAGATACTCATAGAAGCTTACCCTCCAAATTTGGTGAAATTCAGTTGAGTAGCGGCTGAGAAGTAGATCGGAAAACAGACGGATAGCCCTTGAAATTGTACAGAAATATTTTAAACACCCTGTAGATTTCTTCCGATCAGTTCAAATTTCTGAGGAGAATAACTAGGTATCCTTAAATGACTACCCTCCAAATTTGGTGAAAGCCCGTTGAGTAGGGGCTGAGAAGTAGCCTGGACAACAGGCGAATAGCTCTTGAAATTATACAAAAACATTTTTAAACACCCTGTAGATTTCTCCTAACAGTTCGAAATTCTGAGGGAAAAAACTAGGTGTCCTTGAAGGCTACCCACCAAACTTGGTGTAAATCGGTTCAATAGGGACTGAGAAAATTAATGGAAATTGGATAAGGAATAGCAAAATTACAGGCATTTTTACCTTTTTCGCCGCCATCTTGGAAAATGGCGTCCTGCATGCAATGACAACGTGTCTCCCGATCTTATATTAATTATAATGATCTAAAGAATTAGTGTGCCAAGCAGCGTTCGAAATTTAACGGTCGCTAGTCGCAGTTTGGGACTAGAAATTCACTTTTGGCAACTAAACATATTTATACAGTTGCCAAATTTGGCGACTAGTTTTCCTCTTCTGAAACTGAGTTCTTCCGTCGACTGTTCAAGGTTTGTATTTAACACAAAGGCTGAAAGACGAAAGGATTTTATTATCTGTCATACTCGAATGTTTGTGATATTCTCATACTCATTCTGCGACGCGCAAACATAGTTTTTGAATGCCTGTGTAAACCTCCCACACCATAATGAGTGTCATGCTGTGCGCGCGTGCGCAGATGGTGATAATGTGTTGAAAATCCGGGAACAAGCTACGGTGCCTTTTGAGGTACAAGCTATTGTGAAGTTCAAGTCAAACAGAAAATTATGGCGAAAGGGAGGGAAGATTTCAAATCTTTTTGTATCTAGGGAAGCATTTCGGTTCGAACAGCAATTTTTTGATAAGACTTCGTATATAAATTCGTACCCCGATGCTGATAATGCCTGCAAAGTAATTCGGCCATGTAAGGCCGCGTTTGACCGCTAGAGGACGTTAAAGCTTGGATCAAGGGGGAGAGAGCTGTTTCCCCTTACTCAAACTTTAACGCCCTCTAGCGGACAAACATGGTCTTACAAGGTCGAACTACTTTGCAGGCATTATCATCATCGGGGTACGAATTTATATACGAAGTCTTATTAATAAAATTCTGTTCGAACCGAAACACTTCCCTTGTAAGTCTGAAAAGGTGTTGCACACTCAGCTCTAGAATGGCGTGCTTTACTGTATGCACTTCTTACACTCATTATTGACAGACCAAAATGTGCTCACAAAGTATACCATTACTGTATTTTTAAAACGAAGTTGTTCTATAAGCGCCATAGGTTCAAACTTACTGAAAATAGGAGGATCACCAATCTCATTAAAACTTAATGACGTGGTTAATGAGTTCAAATATTCGATTAGAAGGATGGAATAATGATGATCTCATTATACATATCATACCATTATGTGCTCATCAAGTACATTTTTCTTCCGTCCTAGATAATTTATTTGGAACATAGCAGTACATAAATAAAAGCATAAAGAAGAGAAAAAAATCTGTCAGCAATAGTTAAAAATTTCTGCTGTTCAAAACATCTTAACAAGGTAACTGGATATCCAATTTCAACCAACCTACTGAGTCTCAAACACACATCCTGTTATTCAATCCTATCCTTTTTTGCTCGACCCACAGTTAATAAAACAAAACACGAGGAGCAAGTACAAAAAAAAATACATTTAGGAATACAAATTCGAAAGGTCATGGCCTTGCATAGGCCCAACAAATTATTTATTTGCTTATTCGTACTGTTAGAAATCGGTATGGCCTTTGTGGAGAAGCCATTCTTCCGACAGGCATTGCAAATGATGCCTTGCTTCCACTCGTACTTTCCTCCTGCCTTTCTTGTCAGATGAAAAATGCAATGAAAAATATCATCTCGGCCACAACAGACAAGGCAGCTATTTTTCAATATCATCGGCACAACTTCTCAAGTGAGGAGTACTCAAGAGCTACTCATATGTCAGACATATTAATTATTAAAAGTTAACCAAGAACCATTGGTTGCGGTCACCTTGAGTGGCTAAGGCTTGCATGTGCTGTCGTTGTTTCTGGTCTATCGTGCTGAGTTCTACGTAGAAAGAGATACGTCATCAAGCAATTACTAATAAGCATTTGGCAATTTTTTATTAACAAAAAAATGCTTCCAATCATTGTTAATTTTTCCTTCCTTTTTCAGTTCATTTATATTGTTAAAAATACTTTTAGTGAAGCATGCGAAGCGAGCGTGTAGTGTACGCGTACCAGTACATACAAAATAATGCGATATAATAGAGATATTACATAAGAACTCTGAGTGAATAACAGATGTTAAACCGCATCAACAATGGATTCGCAATATCCATATCGAGGAGAGCATGTTTCCATGGGCAACGCACAACTCTATACCCATATAGATCTGTCTACACACTCCTGAAAGTTGATTACTTTGGAGATTTCGCACATTCTAGCATAACGTCTGAAGAAACTACCAAATTAGTTGAAACGTTACTGGTGAAGAGTTCTGAACCGAGCGTCTTTTGAGAAGGAACTTCCAGAGAGGGGCATAGAGCGAGATTTAAGGAAAACAGTAGCTATTGGTTTCAAGGCTTGTGACGTCACTGTACGGACCGTGACTGTATATACAATGCGAGAGCATAGAGAAGACCACTTAATAGTGCAACGTACTTTATTTTTGTTATATCTTTTATGATTGAATTATGAATATATAAACTAATAAACAATAAAAAATGCGCGACAAACTTACTAAACAGTAAAAAAAAAAGTGTCATTACCATAGCGAAAGGAAAATTCATACTCGAATGAAATTCATTTTAGAATTGTAATATCAAAATTGCGGTGTCGGTCAGTTGCGTCCCAAGTTATTAGAATGCGGTTAGTTGCGTCCCTCGCCCGATAAAATACCCGGTCAATTACGTCCCCGCGTTCCTATGGAGGCAGTGCATCAGTCGTCTAATAAACAGCCGGTCAATTGCCTCCCAATGTTTTCCATAGCAGTGTGGCATGCAACAAATAAATAACAGGTTATTTGTTGCAGTCTTTTAGCGTTACCCAGGAGACACCACAAGGAGGTTGACTGCGTAGTCTCCCATATTTTTTTTTATTTATGTTTATGCAAATAGGCCATATTTTAATTCACTAGCGTTAGTTTCGTTGAAATTCTTGTAGTTTTCACTTCTAATCATTTTTCTTCAGCCTTCTGGCAAAAATTTATATGACACAGCTTTCACAAAGTAAAACCTAGAAATAGAGCTGTTTGTTAATTTCAGCATTTGCTCTCTTAGAAATATATTTCTTTCTCCACTATTTTCTTCGTTCCCCTCCTGCCACTGCTTCTGGGCTTGATGTACAGTTGTACACATCACACTATTCCTTTCAAAACATCGACAAAATTGTAGATAGATGGGTTAGAAGTATAGAAAGACCCATTCAACTTTGCGTGGAAAGACTCGCAGCTGTATGTTGTGCGATTTGTGTTCGCATCGAACGTTGCCCAAACAACTTGCGGGAAGAAAGCTTCTTCTGAAATATAGTTATCAAGAATGTAATCCGTAAATATGGAAATTCGGTCATCATCATGTTGTCTGGCCATGATATCATCAGTGAAACAGTCGTCTACATCTTCTGGATGTAAAAAGGGCAGGCCAAAGAAATACTTCAGGAACTTGCCTTTTTCGGAGTTTTCTTTAAATTCTTTTGCCAAACCTAACTCTTGAATTTCCCTCCACCAAGCCTGTCCAAGGTGGAACCGACACCCTATGATTTTTACCGAAGGACAAACTATTTTCTCGGCGGTGTGAATACCTCTTTCAAAATCCATATACATTTCTGCTGGGGAGAATAACAAATCTCGTAATTCACACTGTCGTATAATACACCTAAACATTTCTATGTAGCTTTCAATTTGTTTGTTTACCAGTATAAAGAAAAACAAAGGCACGTATATTTTATTAACAAGTCCATGAATAGTAAATATTTGACTGAAATACTGTGGACAACTTTTGAAAGTCCCGTCAACATACACAGCATTAACTTCACTCAACGCTCTTAAATTTTTCGATGTTGTGAACCCAACAATTCCTTTTTCACTGTCATTTACCATTAGAAAGTCCTCGCCAGTATTTGTTTTTGTGTCCATGTGTTTCTGCGCGAGTTTTAGGGAGTTTGGGGTGAACGGATGTCCGGGATCTTCTAATATTTCTCTTAATGAGTTCTACATCAGATAGAGTTAAAGTAGATACATCTCCTTGTTTAAGTTCACTGTGCAAAAGTTTCGATTGGTTACCTAATATATCTTCTACTGCTTTACGTTTCAAGTTATCGCTCAGTCTCTGCCTATTTAACACTTTATGTTCTGGTTTGTCATGATTATGTTGTTGGAAACTCTCAATAACACTGTTTTTCGAATCAAGTTTAAGGTAACTCTTACAGGTTTTCACACAGCATGCCCATCGTTGTACATCTCCCTTCAAATTCTTGTGAAATCTGAATTTGTAGCCGTCGACTACGAAAAGAGGCTTCCCCTTCTCTCCTGTCATCACGTCCATACTCCAGCACTGACTGAATATCTGTCGACGAGGCAATATGACTCATGCACACTCTGCAAACAATAGAACGTATTTCGTTCTACGTGAACTGCTTCTTAGTCAGAATAGTGAGTGCAGTGTTGCCAACAGTAACACCTTGCAACCTTGGTTTTGTGTGTGTGTGTTAGTGACCTCGATTAGTTATAACCGCAGGTGGTTGGGACGCAACTAACCTCCCTAAAATAAGTAAACAGAAGTTTGGGACGCAATTGACCGGCATCCCAAAATTGGAATTATTTTCGTTACATAATATTGATAATATTATTTCCCTTAAAAATGAACATATTTCTGGTTCCTTTTGGCAATTATTTCTGATCTATTAAGAGCACGATCAATCATTACAAGCAGCGCCCTCTCTATTTTATACACACACAGACACACACATAAGCACAGGGGTCGTTCAAGCATTACGTAAAAATTCAAAGTGTCGTTTAATTTAATCTTTGCTTGTTTTATATGACAGTGGGGAAGGATATCAGAACACTGGTTACGTAAAGTTCGGTTACAAACACATTAGTATAAATTTAGAGATTTAAACAGTCATTTGAGGTACGAAATAATGTTAATACATTATAAGTGGCGGTCAGAGCCTTGACCTAGTTGCCATAATTATAGGCATCCGCCTGTTGATACTAATGGCAAGCTTGGAAAACTTCAGTCAACGTGGCCGGCAGCAGGACTCAAACCTGGGAGCCTTGTCATGGCCGTTTGCACACTTCGAAAGGATAACAGGTTACAGTTTTCATGTTCGCTATGAAGACTAAAAGCTTTCCAGGTATTTCCTCAGTATCACCAGGAGAACGCCTGTATGGTACCTTGACCAAGACTCTGGCCGCTATCTTATTTATTCTGAAAGGGTGCTTGCGGTAGTTTCTCAAACTTATTAGCATAACTTTACCTACCTATAAGGCCAATAAATGTAAATTAGGTTTAATTAAAACTTACAGAAGCGGAAACCACAAGTAATAGACAGAGAGTGGGGGAAGGAGAGACAGACACACAGACAGCGGGTGTCTGCATTTCCTCTTCATCATTTGAGAAACGAAAGATAATTATTATTATTCCAACTGGAAAACAGTGTAACAATGTACTACTTTTAATTTTGAGAACTAAACACGTGCCTGCTTCATCCATCTCCACTGGCCCGGTGGTCACGATCACTGACTTTCGATAAGCATTAGGTTCGAGTCTCGCACACGCCGATCATCTGACAGGTTCTGTAGAGTTTTCCTCTGCCCTGGAAGTCAAATGCCACGATAGTACTTTAAATGTATATCCTGGCCGCAACCTTGGCCACCCCTATTTTGACAGAAATAAATGAAAAAATCCAGGACGCAAAATGTGCGCCAAAATATGTAGTAATTAACGTAATTAACCATCAATTTTAGACATTAAAAAACTTTCTTATAAAAGAATTTAGTATCAAAAACTTGCGTTTCCACGCACAACGAATAAAATAAGAAAAAGCTTAGGTTCCAGAAGTTTTTGATCCTAAATTCTTTTATAAGAGAGTTTTGTAGTGTCTAAAATTGATGGTTAATTACTACATATTTTGGCGCATATTTTCTCCAAAACTTTTTTTTTCTGTAAAATAAAAAGAACTTTTCTTCTTGAAGATTTCGATTTTACGAACATTGCTACAAAAATAAGAACTAAATTTTATTATATGTTAGTACCGCCCCGCCCCATAATTAATTAAATTATTTTGAACTATGACATTGTTCTCCATGCCACTTAGGCATTTCTTGTTATTTTTATTGCAATCCTAAAAGTCCATTTTTAATTCCCTTTCGTAGTCGTAAGAAGGAAATGAATGGTGCAAGCGTTTACACTTTTTATTTAAAATTTGTTTCCTCTTACAGACTATTCTCTTTGGGTATCTTTGTATAAAATGTAGAAAATAATAAAATATTACATGTAGGTTGTTTCGGCCAGTATATTTACACGTTGAAACGGCAAAGTTGTCATGCTTACTCATTGTTTAAAAATAACGGCGATCAGAAAGAAAATAAGTTATTTAATAAAGTTTGTAAAATTTACGATGTTTATCTTACCTTCCTGAATTCAGTAAAACACAAAGTTTATTGAAAAATATTTATTTGTTTGATAGAAAAACATTTTTCTATAAACAGTGTGCTCTATTTAAGTATTCAGGAACATTTATTATTTTTTCCTTCCACAACTATTTTAAATAGCACGAAACACAACTAAAATAGTAAAATTTCATTAGACTATGATAAAAACACGCGCGCTAGCAGATCCTAGCAAACGATTCAATGTGAGAGTCCGTGCAGTGACGTCACGGTACAGCTCAACATAGATGGCGCCACATCCACGAATGGTATACCTAATAAAAGTCAATCTAACTTGAGGAATTTCATTACTTTCAAAAACAAAACAATAAAAGTATTTAGAGTCACACATACTTTTTCATGTTTTTTAAAAATACCGGAAAATTGAAGATAAATATTTTGGAAAGCGTCTCCGGTAATAATCATTAAGAGCCATCAAGTAAAATACTTCATATTTTGAAACCACTTCTTATAGGCGAGAATTTTAAGTACGACGTCATAGTTCAACCTTACAACTTTTTCATATAAAGCAGACACATTGAAACAGAGGATTAATTCGTCTAATACAAATTTTTAAGCAATATCGGTGCTGCTTTAGAAAATATTATTTTTTTCTTGCCATTTGTCCGTTATTTTTAAATATTCTCTAAAAGGGAAAGGGCGCGAATATTTCTTCTTGAATATTTTCAATGCACAAAATGGAATCACTTGAGTTGCAATGGATGTTATCTTTCCTCCGTGATGTTCTGCAGCTGATGAGCGTTGATCTTCAAGTCAAAATAAGACGAACTGATTTTAGATTGTTCTTTATATGCCATCAATAACACGAATTCCTTGTTAGAAGTGAACAACCGAATTGCCACAAGAACTGTTAACAACATCTATCAAAAGTGTAACCGTCAGATGCCCAAAGCACATATATATTCCGTACAGAGTAAAGAAAGTGGGAAAAATTGTGACTAATCGTGTGAACCGTTGAAAATGTTTATTGTTTTCATCACGTATAACAATTTTAATAAGTATACCTGACTTTACGTAATTTAATTAAGTGAATGATCAATGATAAAAATGCAAGAATACGCAAAAGCATAGCGTTTTTCGAAAGCAAACAAAAAGAAAGATACAAAAAGAAACAAAAATACTTGACCTTGGCGGAAATCGAACCCCAACCTGTGCTGTGCGCTGAACAACGCGTTTCGAGTGCTACAATACGTACTTCCGCAAACGGCTAAGGAATACTCACTCAGTAACGTGCTATCGCTTCGGTATATAAGCCATGGACGTAAGAATATAATAGGACTAGTAACAAGCCAAAATTTTTGGGACGGAAGTGCGCCTTGTCGCCATGTTGAATTGACCAAAACATTGCAACTGGCCATAAGAAGTAAAGTTAATTGAGACATTTTTAATTACAAATTTTAAATTTATGTGAAATAATTTAAGGTATGTGAAAGTTGCGTCTGATGAAGTCGACCAAGCGGTATGTGTGAGGATAAACAGGTGAGCAACATTTAATTTTTTTTCTTCAATAATAATAGTGAAGTGTTATCAGGTTTCAAGATTTTAATGATCACTGCTCTTGAGAAGGAAGTGTATTGCAATAACACTTATTTTATAATAATTAGTAGTTAAGGACAAATTTAGATAGTTAAAATTTATTTGCACATTCACAATATCGTCTGCTTCCTTTCCAGGAAGTATGCGCGATCCGCCATGTTGGAATGACAAACTGCACTCTCAGCCGTCTCATTTTTATAACATTGAGTAAATTGCTTGTTACTAGTCCTATTATATTCTTACGTCCATGCTATAAGCACAGCACCGAGGCACTCCTCTCCCCTGTCTCTACGTTTCTTCAAAGCAATAGCTATATTATATGTATTGTGTACGTGCAAAAAATCTACCTATTTTTGTTGTACGTAACAACTGCGAACAACACAAATGGAACTTGCTTAGGAGTGCGGATAAAGCCATCGCCATCGATGACTTCTTACCATTTTCCTGGTAGGACATGAATAACACGTCAGTAAAGGTTTGGAGTCGAAGAACTGCTGCACGGCAGTTTTCACAGCATCCATATCAAAGATTTTCTGAGTGAAGGAAGTCTGCAAAGCGCGAAACAGGTGGTAGTCCGTAGGGGTGAAGTCAGGAGAACAGGGCGTGTGGGCTAAAACCTCTCAACCAAACTCTACTATTTTTTGACCGGTGATGACCACAGTGTGGCATGACGTTATCATGGTGATTGATGATTCCTTGGCGATTGACGAGGCTTAGCCGCTTCAATTACAATGCAACTCGCAATTTGTCCAACTGCTGACAGCAGAAGGTGTCGTTAACAGTTTACTTGAGTTCCAGGGCATTCCAGTGAAATATACCTTTGACCTCACACCACACACTTAACATCGCCTTCTTGGGATGAAGTTTACCTTTGGACGTCGATGAAGGCTGTTCATAAACACGACAGACAGTCCTTCGAAGGTTTTCGTTACGGTACAAAACCCACTTCTCATCACCCACTACAATGCGTGTCATGAACTGATTATTTTTGCCAAGAGAAAGGAAAGAAACACAGGTCGCGACACCCCCCTCCTTTCAGTTGCACTCAGCTGAGGTGAAACCCAACGATCGAATTTTATGCTAAACCCCACAAATTCGAGCCGTCTTTCAACCGTTGTCCTGGGTATCTAGAAGGTTTCCGCTAACTCATCAGTGGTTGGATTCGAGCTGTTGGCTTGGTAAGGATCCTCTTTGGTGTTACGTGCTATTAGTTAACGTTGTATTAGGTTAGGTTTAACGAATATAAACATTGGGCTAAACTACGAAGTGACCAAAGAAATGTTACCTGGTACAGTTCCTCGGTTTTACGACAAAAGACCGAATGTAAAAAGAGCGAACGACAAAAGAGCGACTCCACACAACCCACACATCACCGGATGTCCGTCGGATGTCCAAAATATGTCCCGAATGTCCGAAGAGATCCGGGATTCAATGGGACATCCATGGGATGTCCGCTGGACATCCGAAACTGGACGTCCAAATTATATCCATCCCGGATATCCCTAGGACATCCTCTTTATGTCCTACAATGTCCAGTATTTTCCTTCCAGATATAAGTGTGAAGGTAAACTCAAAGACGAAAAGAAATAATGTTGGGAAATTGGAGAAAATATGTACTACCTTTACTGGAAGTGCTCTCTGAGCATTGTGGTACAACTAATTATTTGGGAAAATCTGCTATTTAATTTTGTCTAAAATACTCCTATTTTATTAATAGAGAGAGTTGGTGTTTCATGCGCGTGAGTTTGCTTCACATTCAGAAGGTTCCGAGTTTAAGTCAGAAACTGCATGTCCACCTTGGCTGAGGTTTCCCAGTTTTCGGCAGTCCCTCCAAGTACCGTGGTGGTTCTCGATTAATGATGGAGTCGCTTCCCTGTTATTCCTTATTAAAGGTCAATTTCCAGATGATAATATAACTCAGATAAATATGTGTGGCTAGAGTTATTTTGGTGTTTTATGAGTATGAAATGTTACTTTTAACTGCAGGCTTGGAAAGATATTTGGTAAGGAACCTGTAAATTCCTTGCGAAACCTGAAATCAATTTGCCTATTGGGATTTTAGGAAAGTAGCTATCAGAAACGGAATCTGATCGTCATTTGTTGAAACGTTATTGGTGAATGGGAAATGCGCTTTCATTTGTTTTAGTTTACTCCAGCCGAGGGAGTAGGTTTATATATTTTGTGTAGCGTTTTTATTTTAAGAAAAACTGAAGAATTGCAGTGACGATATTAGTTTATAGGAAATTGCTTATATATACTTGAGTTTCATTTAACTAAATCTGATGGGTCCAAGAGTGATTCGGTTAAACGAAAATTCGGCTAGGCCAGAAACATAGTGATTGACATACTGTAGTTTGGTATTGTACAACACGTTAAAAGAGCAACTTATTTTAAAATAAACATTTTTTCAAACATAGGCCTACCACTATAATGTTAAAGTACAATACAATACAGTACACGCTACTGAATTTACAAAGAACTTAAAAAAAAACAGTGTATTTTCTTATTTTCGGCTTTCATTATTGACCGTAAGAGTACCCATTGCGTTGAATACATTATACCGGATGAGTGAATTATCTATAGAACGTTACCGGCAAGGCCGCTTTTAAGTTCCATAAACGTGCAGACAGTGCAACTGGGTGTCAGACGGAATGTTGTGCTAGTGTGTGCTAGTATGTTGAAACTTGCAACGTTTGTTCCTTTTCTCCCCCTTACCTCACAACTTAAGGCGCTACGACGACAAACGCATTTTACCGGGATTTCTTCACTATTATGCACTCCAACACCCATATCATGAAAATAACTTTTAATTGCTTTTCCCACTCGGAATCTTCGCAAACGAACTCTCTTACGAACTAGTATTTATGCATTTTGAAATTCTAGACACTTCAATGACATAGGGCTACATTAGGCTAGAAAAGTCAGATTAGATCCTTTTTTAAACTTGTGCATTTAAAATTCTAAATATTTGACTGACATAGGGTTTAGTATGGTTACGTGTGTTTAGGTTAAATGAGGTGAGGTGTGGTTGGGTTAGTTTAGGATAGGTTAGCTCAGGTTATGTTAGGTTACCTGAGGTTAGGTTAGTTTACGATAGGTTTAAGTTAGGTTAATTCAGGTTAGGTTAAATTAGAATAGATTAGGTTAGGCTAGGTTGGTTCAGGTTAGGTTAGGTTACATTATCCCTGGTACACTATACAATGATACAATGCAAGTCATTAAATAGGCGTTCATTTTTGTAAGAATTTGTCCGATTTACGAACCTGGCCTGCAACTGAACTATCTGTAAAATATGTCAAATTACCACATTGTGATGGGTTTGCAGTTTTCCACTTGCACTGCTATTCCTCTTAACATATATATTATTCATTTGTTTTTAAGACAATGAGAGTGAGTTTTACGCCCACTTATGTTTCAAGTCCACACATGCTCTGTAGGTTAAATAACGTTTAGCGTATACCGTGTCTTTTATGATTTGTAATATTGTGTTGATCACACTGCATTGAACTCAAGCGGCCGTGTATTCCAATTCGATGTACTGTATTTGTGTATCCGGTCATACTGTATTTATCCGGTTATAGAAGCTATCTATAGTAAGTAATAAACACCGACCGAGTAAGCGTCTTCAAAGTAGCATTGTGAATATACATTTTTCTAATGACAGGAACGCTTCCGGCGTCCGTGAAACAAGTTGGGGATAGAAATTTTCATGTCATTTTTGCAGTACTGTTACTCCGTTACCGGGCCTGGATGGGACATTTAAAGAAATTATGAATTCATTGCTGTCTGATTGACATCTCTATACAGGTCCTATGAATGTACGTTGTTGACCTAAAAAGGGCATCCGTAGAATGTCGAAAAGTCGTGGTTACGGATGTCCGATGAGATCCGTATTTGTCCTTTAAATGCCCAATGCTGACCTAAAAAGGGCGTTCATAGTGCCCAAAAACCTTTAGTACGGATGTCCGATGGATGGCCATATTTGTCCTTCAAATGTCCGTTGCGGATCTAAAAAGGACGTCCGTAGAATGTCCTAAAACCTTGCATACAGATGTCCGAAGGACATCCCTACAACTCCTATAAATGTCCCTTCCGTACCTAAAAGGACGTCCGGCGGATGTCTACAGGAGTTGCGTATGGATGTCCTACGGACATCCATTGGACATCCGCGGGACCTTTTTCGGACATCCTATGGACATCCGACATGTCCGCCAAGGATATCCTAAGGATATCCATGGGATGTCCGTGTGTTGTCTGGGAAGCGAATACAAATAGGACGAATGACAAAAATGGCGACCTGCTAAAAGAGCGAATGACAGAAAGGGCGAATGGGAAAAGAGCGAATGACAAAAATAGCGAATAACAAACGACACGCATAGCTGTGCGAAACGCATGCGCCGAATTTTTAGACCTACGGTACAAAGTGAGGTGGGGCGGTCAGTCCCACGCTCGACCACCTTTACCTTTCCAAGGTGCCTAGGGGTACCAAGGGTACTCTGGTACTCAATTTGATAGGAGGCTAAGTGCATCTTAGAGCGTCAGGCTGGGAACACTGAGAGAAAAGTCTCCAGCGTCCTGGCCGAGATTTGAACCCAAGCCGCCTGATTCGTATTCAGACGCGCTACCGCCTGAGGCGCGCCTACTCATTTGGTAGTAAATATCCTAATTATATTTATCCTAATAAATATCCAAAACTATTAAACAAATTACATTCTTTAGTAATTATAAAAGTATTAAGCAAAATAAAATACTTCGACATTTATTAGTTTTAACCTACAAATCCTAATTTAGTTTATTGTTTCACTTCCCTTCGCGACCCCCTATCACACAACCCGCGAAACCCTGGGGTCGCAACCCCACGTTGAGAAACCCTGCTATGGCTTCAGTGGTTTGGACTGTGCATCTTTTCATTTACACTCTATTTAGATTTACTGTTTTTATTCAGCTACACCACAGAATCATTTTCCAATGGAACAATTGCTCACGTTTTGAGTGTACTTTCCGGCATTCTACACTTGTACAATTTCCATACAAAATTATGGTTCATCATCTCTTAATGTTTTGAATTCCAAGAATAAATTAGAAATAGTAAACTTGTTACTTTTCTTGAAGGAACTGTATATAACATCCTTCGAAAAATATGGATATTTAAAAGAAGAATTAAACCCTGGAACATTTGTTTAACACACTTTACTTAGATTACGGTTAAAAGTGCTACCAGATGCCAGATGCATTGTTTTTTTTTGTTTTGTTTTTTTAACTTTTCCTCATTATCAGTGATTGTTCCAATGTTCTGAAGATTGGCAACACTACGTTTATAAAGATGAAATGTTTAATTAACTTGGGATAAATCAACATAAGCCTAACTTTTCCAAAACTATTGTTTGGGTCAACTGTTTGTACAACAATTTCCCGATGCTCGGTTCTTTGTTGAAAACACATGTCGTTCTACCGCTGTTTATACCTCGTATCTACATTTTTTGTCACCTATTGTTATATTTTTATTCAAGGCAGAAAATTTGGCGAACTTTCCAGTTGAAACTTATTGAATAATAAACGTCCATTTTACCTCATGTTCGTTTGTTACGAAGTTTCAACAGGAAAGTCAGCCAATTTTTCTCCTTTAAATAAAAAGACAACTACTTCCGGGGTGATATAGCTTGCGCAAGATAGCATGAAAGGATGTTTTGGTAATACATTTCAGTCACCGAACCCGCATACCAACTCTCCGCCTCTGTCTCTCACTGAACTTTGGACAACTGTCCTTTCGCTGGCGCAGTGGTTCCAACTCACTTAATTTGACACATTACATTTGCGATCCACCTTTCCACCCCTACCTCTCCGCATCCTTTGCACAATTTCACTTCGCGCGCCTGATGGGCACAACGAACTAAACGTGTTCCCCATGAAATTGGGGTAGGTCATCCCCAGGGTAGAGTCCCTGCCTCGACCCCAGACTCGGCGTCGAGACACGGAGTCTATAAGGACCTGTTTCCACAAAAGTTTCTCTACAAAAAAAATGAAAGAAAAAAAAGATGCAAAGAAAAGGGGAGGAAGTTGGGGATTTTTTCTCTATGGCCCAGTTCCCGGATACAAACCTCGGCCCTGTTTCCGCGGTTGGGGGGATTTTTTTTCTCTTTTGTTTTCAATCAAATTTATTACAAACTTGAGCTGAAAAAACAAATACATAGTTATTTATACACTTATTGATAATAGTTTTATTTCTTTTTAGTTGTTCCTTTATTTATGTTACTTTATATGTGTTTATATCTCTATTTATATTTGTTTCGTTCCCACTTGTACACATCTGTTTTCTTACATTGTTCATCACTCACATATCACACACACATCACACTCTATTTTGAAATTCTGAATATTAAGTTTATTATTTTAATGGTATGTCATTTTAGTCTATGTCTTTAAGTTAATTTTATTAAACTTAATTTTATATTTTATTTGTTTTATTTCCTATTTCGTTACAATGGTTTTTATAATCTGTTTAGCTATATATTCTCTATTACTAAATTTACAGGTTTTTAAGGTCTGCTACAGTGGTATTATTATTTTCTTCATTCACAAAATCAAACTAAACAAAGTTCACAATTTCCCTTACTTAAGTTCCAATTGATTATCCCTTCCTTCTTATCTATCCCATACCTACATCTACCCTACACCTAACCATCACCGAACCATCTCTACCTAACCCATTCTCACTCACATTCACTCAAGCAGGAGGAGTTGATTCAGAAGTTCCATTCCCGGCGGCTGGACAATTCCTCCAGATCTGCAGATCGGGGCCACTCCTAGGATTTTCTCCTCTTCTTCCGCTCCTCCATACTTCCACACTTCACTACAACAGTTTACACTATCACTCGCAGTCGTTTAGTTATCCCGCCAATCCAGCGCCTCGGATACCGAATGCCGTCCTATCCCTTGGGTTGGCAGCCAGGCACTGGGGGCAGAATCCACTCGTAATAAGCCACTATCACATACGCTATATTTTCCGTTCACCCTCGCGACAACGACTTCAGTCGACCATCGGGGACCATCGAAGACCATAGCCGTGGATTAGATCTAAGATCACAAGGTTTGTGTGTATTCTCAATTGTTCTTATCCCCTTTGGTTTTTCCCGGTCGCGCGCGCTCATCCATACGGATTATTATTTACATTTATTTACAGCACTTGAGTTTATAAGACCACAATTCTGTTTATACACGATTAATCACTTCCGCACACGTAATTGTCATCGTTTAATTCGCGATAGCGACTTTCGATCCGTCTGTCGGGAGCTCTCGAGCATTCCAGACGGGCTTTCCTGCGGTCGTTGTAATGTGTAGCTCTTCTTTCTTACTAATGGAAGTTCCTTCCCAAGAGCACAAACATCACAAATATTGAATGTCTTTGTATCCCAATGGAAAATTGGTAAAGCCATTGGTTACCATTCTTGGGATGATAAAAATTATGTATATAGAAGTTATCCCTTATTATTTTTTTCCTCATATAATGAGAATAGCTTATATGGGAATTGTCATACGTATATAATATGTCAGTCTAATCAGAGAATAATTACAGTATATTACATACCATATTATAACCAGTGTCTTTTTAGTAGCTTTCAATTTCGAGAATAGAAAGATAATGCTACTATGGCTTAAGCCTATCACTGGTCTATACATAAAGATAAATATGAGTAATGATATCGTCAATAAGCACTCTCATTATCGTCAGTTCTGTTTGTGGTTGTATAACTAGAATTCCTAATAATTTTATTCACTGTTCCTGGAATAAAAACCTTACCATGCACTTTCACTTTCCTTGAGAACTTTTATCTACTATATCGAGTTAATACCTGTAACCTTCCGATCTGGTCATCTGTGGAATGGTCACAACCTTTTCCTATATATAAGATATTACCTCGACATTCATCCGGTTCTCAATTTTTTTTTATCTTTAGGTGAAGTTCAAAGATTAGGCAGATATTTAGGTAAAACTTTATGAGTTTATTTCTGATCATGAATTTAATTGTTTTAATATGAAAACAGCAGAAACAAACTAAACAGAAAGAAAAACAACTTCTTTTTCTTCTTTGTAAGGAAAGACGTGTAATTTAACTGAAATTTCTCTTCACTATTTAAATTCACTTTCTCAACAAAACTAGAAATATTACTCCTTTTCCTAATTGATTTGAAACAAAAACTAAAGTGGCAGAATAGATTAATTTTCTCTGGAATACCTAATACCTTTTCATTGGAGGAACCTGAATTATTTAATTGATTAATAACTCTCTTGAGACTTGACAGAATTAGATAAGAATTTATGAATCTAAATACTTTATAAAAGTTTTCGGAAGTGTCCCTACTGACTCGAATACAGAATTCACGTATCTCGCTATAATCCCTCAAGTACCTGATTTTACTTTTATTAACTTTAGTGAAATTGAAAACTAAATACTCTAGATTATTAGAGGATCTATCAAATACGTGCTCCAAAACTACAGAACACCCATAGTTACTAATTCGATATAACCAGGAAGCTACTGTGAACCAGGACAGACACAAACATTTAGCTACCATTCCAATTTCACTCTTTCTTTTCAGAAAAATCACTAGCACAAAGATAAACACTATGGAGATACCCACTTCCGAATACTTTTCGCTTCTTTTTAACACCATGAAATACACAATGGAGAAATATAACTTATTTCGTAATATATAACACACTCCATTCAAAAATGCTTCACTAATTCTAATTCTTTCTTTTGTTACACCAGAATTATATTCACTATTTACGAAACTGGATTCTATCAAACCTTAAGTAGATAAATAATCTGATATTATGAAATTCGAACTCAGATACAAAATCAGCTCTAATAGCATTTCATAAATACTAATGAAATTAACACAACCAGCCCCGACGGCACTCACAACCAGTACCGACCGCATTTACAACCAGTCCCGACGGCGCTCATAAAACCAACTGCCTGTAGCAGCACATGGTTCCTCCAACGTCCTCACTTCCCCCTTCTGACCTTCGTGAGCCAATCAGATTTGATTCACGTTACAAGCTGACAGCCAATCAAGATAGATTACGTATTGAAATTTTAAATTCAGAAGCATTAGATACAGGAAGTGTAGACAACGAAAAGTAGCCATTTTGGAGAAACCACTCAATTTTAAAAATATAAAAATGTTACATATTACATCGTGTTCGTTTATCCGCACCAACGAGTGGTTGTATATTCATTTGAAGTGCTTTAACTGTTGATTCCTTCATTAGTCGCATAATTTTTTTATGTATGTTACTTTCAATTTTATTGAAATTTATTTTTTTCCATATAGGAAATATAGGTCGCTAACTGATCCAGGACTTCTCGTTTCGTTTCATCAGGCAGCATTTCTATTACAGTTAGATTATTCAATTCCTCTCTTTGCTCCACAATTCATGTATTAACTGTTCCGTCCGTTTTTAATTGATTGTCAGGGCACTTAAGAACCACATGTTCCGGTGTTGAGTCCAGACCACATTCGCACGCCGGAGAGGCCGCCAGTCCCAGTTCGTGTAATTTTGATTTATAAGGTCCATGCCCACTCACAAAGTGGACAATTCCTTTGTCAGGATTCCATCGTTCCCAATAAGTCGTTCCTCAATGCTTTCTATAAAAGCAAAAAGTCTTCTTGATTTTGTAGAAGTTTCCCAGTGTGATTGCCATATTTTTACAATTATCTCTTCGATTTCCTCTTTCGAGTTCGGCATTTGATTTAAGATTTCAGTTGTCTTTGTTAAGTTATTCTTTAACCAGTAGTAAGCAGCCGATTTCCTAGCTTCTAAATTCAATGGGAGTATTCCTAGGATTACATTTAATGCCACCCCCGGCGTTGTTCTGTAAGCCCCGTACATTCTCAAAAGTATTGTTCTTTGCGCCGTGTCCAGTTTTTCAGCCAATTTCTTGTTTTTCTAGTCTGTGCGCCCAAATGCTCGACCCATAGGTGCCAATTGCTTTTATTATCTGATTATTATATAGGCCAATTAATTTTAAAGGTAGTTTGAATTTAGTATTCGCCAGAGTTACTAATTTATTTCCCACTATCAAAATTTTATTTGTCGTTTCTTCAATGTGGTCATTGAAACTTAATTTCTCGTCTATTATTACACCTAAGTATTTAAAAGTTTTTACTCTTGCTATGTTCTTGTTTTCATATTTTACTGTTGGATTCCTAATTAGTCTATTCTTGAAAACCATATATTTCGTTTTATCGGCCGAGATGGTCAGCTTGTTTTTATCACACCATAGTTTTAGTTCATTTAATACTGTCTTTATTTTATCCTCTATTTGATTCCTTGAATTCCCTTCAATTAGTATCGCTATGTCATCTGCATAAGCAATAACAGAGTAGACCTCTTCCATTATGTTTGGTTTCTTTAGGCATGGGTCAATGTAGATGTCCCAGAAGATCGGCCCACAGATCGACCCCTGCGGACACCCTTTATTTGGGCACCTCTCAAGTCTTTCAGCAGGGACTTTTAAATATATTTTTCTGTTTCGTCAGTAGTCCCTCAGTACCCTGACAAGATATCGCGGGATGTTTAACTCTTTCATGTTTGCAAATAGCGCTGGCCACCATAGGTTGTCGAAAGCTCCTATATATAATGCTAATACATACTTTCCTTCTGAGTTGTTAATGTCACTGCAAAAGTTATTTATAGCGTCCTTCGTCGATCTACCTCTTCGAAAGCCATACTGAATGTTGTCGTTCTCTAAATTTATTCTACTAGATTGTATCCTGTTTACTAATATTTTTTCAAGATTTTGCTAATAACATTTAATAGGCAGATAGGTCTATAAGATCTAGGATTTGTTTTTGATTTCTCTTGGCTTTTTAAAATTACAATTAAATTTGCTACTTTGCAACAGTTTGGAAATCTCCTCTGTCTTATACATTCACTGTATAGACTCGTTAAGTAAGGCCTCGTTAATATTTCTTTAAAAATTTTGTAGATCTCGGATTTTATACAGTCTGGTCCCGGTGCTTTTCGATTTTTCAACGATCTTATAGCTACGTTTAATTTCTGTATTAGTTTTATTTCGTTTTCCGTTATTTGTGCAGAGTCTATTTCCTGAAAAAAAAATGCCTGAGTTTATCTTATAAATTTTTGTTCCTCCGTTTTATTAATTTCTTCATCACTTGATATTAATTCTTCCAACAGAAGCTCAGCCGACTCTTTCCATGTTTTTGTTTTATCTCCATTTAGTTTATGTAATGTTGAGAGAGTTGTCGGGGTTGTTTTTGCTATACAGAGTTTATATGGTTTCCCCCATGCATCCATAGTTAAATTTGTTTGCACATATTTGTCCCAAGTCTCTATTTTCTTTTTTTTATTTTATCTTTATATTCTAATTTAGCCTGTTGATATTCTGCAAGTTTTCTTCGTCTCAAATTTAGGTCCCGTGCTTGCTGATAGCTTTTACTCTTTGCACGAGTAATCCTTCTTAATCTAGTTAATTCATAGCATCAATAGGGGGGCTGTTATTTTATTTTTCCCGTTCATCCTAGGTGACAGTACCATTTCGATTGCTCTAGCCGTGGAGTGTTCTATTTCTGCAGCCAGTTCATCTAAGTCTGCATTCCTTATAATCTGGGGCAGTTGTAAGTGCCTTTCAAATTTGTTTTTATTAATTTTATCCACATTATATCTTAATTGTTCTTCTTCCATAACGGTGTTCTGTGCTGTTTCTTCATTTTTCAGCTCAATTTCGAATCTGATCGCATTATGGTCGCTGCTAGTGCTTCCATCCAAAACTCGCCAATTTTTTATTTGCTCCATTAAATTTATTGTCGTTAAACTCAGATCTATATTTGTTTCGGCCCCCGCCATGTTATGAAAGGTTGGAGGTTCTCCTTCCTTATTATGTATTACTAGATTTTGCGATGATATTAATTCTTCTAATAGTTTTCCTCGTCTTCTATCTCTATCTGTTGTCGTATTACTAAACCATAATGGTGATTTAGCGTTTGCATCTAATGATATTAGGATTTTATAATTTGGGTAATTGTTCAATATATTCTCCAATTTTACTAGGTACGGATCAATTTCGTGGCGGAACTGGAAGTACATGCAGACAACTAATAATTTTTCTCTTCCCATTAATACCTCCACGCAGGAGATCCACTCATCCATGAATTGAGTAATTTCTACAAGCTGTATATTCCTATTCATATTTATTATTGCTGCTTTTGGGTTGTTTTTTATAGCGGCAATTTGTGCAAAGGTTGTGAAGTCTCCAATCTTTCCCCGATAAGAATAAGGCTCCTGTATGCAAATTAAATCTATTTGTTGCTCTTCTGAAATTTTCCTCAGTTCTGTACCAACTAATCTGGAACCCTGTGCATTTATTTGCAGCACAGAACACCGTTCAGGCTGCATGCTTAAAAAGCGAATCTCGTGTGCACATAACATCGCGGTCATGGCTCCTGTGTGTCCAGGACCACTCTGCCATGCGCCCTCACGAAGTCTTTATAGACCTCGTGCAAGTCGAAATTCTTATTTCTTCTTTCGAAGACCTCATCTATTAAAACCAAGATTTCCTTTCGGTCAGTTGGCAAGTTATTCCTTTTTAGAGTTATTATATCGACCGCATTTGGTAATGGGAACGTAATACGTTCTCCATCCCCACTTAGATTCCTAACCAGGTGTCTGAGGGCAACAGTTAATATTTGTGGTCTTCCAAAGAGGTAAGTTTGTAAAGTTTCTCTTCAACGTTATAGTTCCATGGAGCTATCTCAGGCTTCTCTTCTGTTTTCTCTTTGTTCCTACCTTCTGACTTTTCTTCCTCTTGAAGAGCAACTATGTCAACACGGATACCAGAATTCTGGCCAGGCCACCAAAGGTGAGACCACCACCACGTATGAAAGGCTCCATTTGGAACTATGTGACGACGTGGTTGCGACACCATGGTGGCTTCGTATGAAAGGGGTGTAATATTCCTTTGATTACGTGGCTACAGATTCACGCATTCGCAGTGCCATTTGTGAGGTCAGTACTTCGATAACCTGCGACTTGTTGAAACGGGTGGAATTTGAATTTTTATTTAAAGCCTTTCGGCAACTTTGTGGTAAGGTCAGAACGAGTTAAAGTTTTGCACTTACCCACTATTTATTTACTATCTTTGTTAAAGCGTTTTACTACTTTGAGAACAATATAAATTACTTGATTGTTAAGTTGTTAAATTTAATGTGATTACATATTAAAATTTAAAATAATTTTTATCGAGCCGTGGGCCACTGAAACTCACATTGCGACCCGCGGGTCTGCTGTTGGCCATGCCTGATCTACCATAAAGCCCGCATGGCATGAGACGGAGTTGAGCCCGCGCGCCAGAAGTGACTTAAGTGAGCGCTTTATCACAGAACCCCCGATACCCAACACAGGTTCGTTTCATGCTAACGGCTGACATTCTCGTGAAAAAGAGTTTCACGCGGGGTAAAAAGATAAACTTAATTTATCGCGAGGTAAAAGTCACCATTATCCACTGTTTAGAAAACAGACTTACGTTCAAGGCACGTTATGATATATTAATGCTGTGTAGAAACAATGTTGAGCAACACTGGCCCGGGGGCCGCCTTGGTTCAGTTATAGAGCTTTGATTTCTGGCGCTTGGTGTTTTCTGTTCGATCCCGGCATATACCATGTAGTTTTTGTGGTGGACCAACACTGCGTATGTGGGGTTTCTCGGGATTCTCCCGTTTCAACCCACTTTCTTCATTCTACCAATTCTCTCATCATTCGTTTCGCCTGCGCCAAAGGTGCCTAAAGACCTTAAATAAAAAGGAATGGATCAACAGCTTTTCTCGGTTATGTCAACTGCTCCGTCATTTGCTTGGATAATCGTGCGTTTAGCATGTGGGTTTCATTTAACATTAATTTGAATCAATAATCCCTATATTATGTGTATCTAATGAACGTAATAACTAAAAGGCATTTTAATAACTACAATACATAGCACATAATATTATATTTTCACAAGTGATCACGTCAACAGACCTTCTTTTTCTCGTAATGTAATGAGGTTTATGTTGCTAATTGTGTTTTCTTACAACCTGCTATCATCTTCGCCTCATTTCTCCTTTTCTATCAACACCAAGCCGCCGTAGCTCAGTGGTGCCGAGCCAGGTGGTCGTGCCGGCTAGTGCGGTAGTCTAGCGACTCCAGGATCGCGGGTTCGAATCCCGCCTCGGGCATGGATGTGATTTTAACTGTGTTGTTCGTAAGTAGGTTAAGAAAGATAAACGAAAAATAAATAGTCCCAATCGTATAAATAAACGCAATGTACTATGAAAGTTAAATAAACGAGATTTTTTTTTTAAAAAAAGTGATAGAGCGTAGGCGCTGGATTTGGGAGGTCATGGGTACAATCCCAGCGGCCCACCATCCTGACTGGTTTCCAGGTTTTTACTGAATCACATCAGTTAATTGCCGGGATGGCAACTTTAACATAGACACCTTTCCACATCCTTTGCCCTCCCTTTTCCCGGCCTGAGCCTTAGATACCTAAAGGCCATAAAAATTCAATTCCTTTTCTTTCAATAAAAAGGACGGAATTATAAATAGTACACCCATTTTGAGATAAAGCGTTGATAGTGAAAACAAATCACCATTATCGATCTTTCCGAAATTTTAAAAATTCAATTTATCTCATACTATCGCATAAGTTGTTTTGGGTCTATGCTTGGCTGAATGGTTAGCATGCTTGTTTTCGTGCATGTTGGTCCGGGTTCAAATCGCTGGTGTCTATTGAAACTCTACTCTATTCTAACCTTTGTTGTAACGAAAGCTATAAGTCCTGCCTTCAGCAACTCAAAATCTTGTTTACAACATTAATAACATCTTCAGTGCTTCTTTAAGGGGGTGAGCGGAGCTATATTACCTTGTTCAGAGAACGAAAAATACCCTCCTACAGTTCTAAAGGTATAAAAGAACAGAGTCTTCATGCACCCCGAGCAGCTTATAAAATATCCACACACCCAGAAACGAATAATATCACCACAGAAAGATGAAGAAAACCCTGCAAGATTAATACAAAAAGGAGAAGTTACGTTCAAGACTCTTTTACGTACACAATGACAATTTAGATAAATGTTTCATATAAACGGTTTGCAGCACTTTCACCTCATACAAAAGAAACGTTGGTGTATCGGATTTATGAGTTATCGAGAAATGTTTCGTCTGCTCTATCTCCTTTACGACTTGCATTGATGGTCAATCAATTTGTTTTTAACCTGTGCTGTGGCTATTTGTCGCTTATAATAACAACAAAGCAAAGCCACTGAGCCTTTGCTGGTTTGTTTTTGTAAATACATATCCATGGAGTTACTCCAACCAAGCGTTGTGAAATCCAAAGGCCAGGCGAGACAGAAGACTGACTGTTTGAAACTCGCATTTGTTATATTGCTTGTAACAAACTGTAATCCTATATGAGGTATCAACAGCTAACCTTCATGCCGAAAGGAAATCATCAACAGTGCTTGTGATTAGTGCTGCATTGGAGACACCTAAGCAGGGTTGCCACCCATCCCGATTCTGTCGGGACCGTCCCGATTTTCACTGTTCAAAGTTGAAGCATGAAGATTAATTTATTATTTGTATAACTACACTTATTATTTCTAGGAGACTTACAAATCTGATTTTAATTTTAATATTTCTTTACTTCTTGAGTCTCAACACATGATGGCACAGGAATTTTTGGCAAACTTGTACGTGCTTCGACGCGTATCTTCAGCTATTAAGCACAGAAAATTTACAAGATGGAGCAGTATATTGAGTTTTCTCTTCAGTATTACTTGCCTCTGTATGTTTTCCACTTGTTTATTGCTTTGAAGCAAAAAGGATTGTTTTAAGTGTTTATTATAAGTTCATAGGTATAAGAAAAACCTTTCAGTTAAGTTAATTATTAAAAGTTGTAGGCTCAATTCAAAATTAATCTTACATCTTCTCAAGAAACTTGGATAAAATGCCATTATTATTATTTAAATTACAAAATATTCCTAGAATTATACTCTCGGAGCCATCTTTATAATTGACGGGATGGAGGACGGGATTTAAAAATATGACCTCAAAAGTCTTAAATAAATAATTAATTATTAAAGAAAATACAATTTCTTTGAGCTAAATCGGTAGTAATTTTTAACTTCAAAACAAGTTCAGGGTTTTTTATAACATAAAAGCAGCGAAGATATTAGTTTTTAACAATCTGTAATATAATAGGTTAATGCACAACGGGTAGATTCTGGAAATTCACAAGAGTTACTCAATATGGTGAAACGGGAATCTCTGTCTCTGAATAAAACCAGTAAGAAGCATGTAGGAAACCACCGAAGGAATAAAATAAATTCAATTGCGTTTATAAAAGGACAAGACTATTTACAATACGAAATGGAAAATATATTATACATTATATTCTTTTATATTTTAAAAAATTCAAAAAGATCATTGTTGTATTATTGTTAAATCTCAAAAAGATAGAATTGTTGTCAAATGAAATGTAAGTTGAGGATTAATCCGAAAATAATTGTAAAGCTTAAATGATACATTTTTTTTCGTGGAAGTACCCCGTATGAACCGTTACCTTCAGTACAGAGCCTGGCCTAATTTTCTTGAACACAAAAATGGCAACCCTGCACCTAGGGACTATAAAGTAAGTACATGTTTTAAGAATTGTATTCTACTGATTAATCATTTCGTACCAGAGTTACATTCAAAGCAGTTGCGTATGGTCTTTCGTACAACATGCCTCTAACATTCGTCAAATCGCAGAAAGGTTTCAACTTACTACTTCATAATGGTTATACGTACAGAAAGGAAAAGGAGATAAACGAAGCTACTTTTTGGAAGTGTGTGGACTACAAGATTTACAAATGTAAAGGAAGAGCTGTGTCAAGAGAAGAGGTTGTAGAAGAGAAAGGATATCATTGCCACGTACCCAATCCTGCCAAAGTTGAGAACACACGGGTAAGTGTAATTGTTATTTTACGATTCCACGACAAAAGACCGACCGCTGTCGCCCTTAAAGTCATTCGCTCTATCAGTAGGTCGCTCATTTTGTCAGTCGGTCTTTGTGTTAATCGCCCTATTTCTAGTGGCTTTTGTGGTTCGCTCTTTCTACATTCGATCTTCTGTCGTGATACCTTATTTTAATACTATTACTACCTCTAGTATTCCTACTTTACTACTTCTTCTTCTAATACTATCAACATTACTTCTACTACTACTATTACCACTACTTCTGCTGCTGCTACTACTACTAGGGTCAACTACTGTACTACCACGGGTTGACTCAGTGTTCGATTTGTGGAATTTTCACTGGGGGGGATATTTTTCT